>JAHXMU010000329.1:154052-213421 GCA_019455685.1 Philornis downsi
ATATATACATATCGATAAAAATGTATATCGAGTTTTTCGGAAAGTACGTTCGACTTTTAAAAGAAATGTATTTACTTTACTTATTTATTTATATACAAGAAAATAATTATTTTAATCTATTATATAATCTCCCCCTTTTTTAATAACTTCTTCCCACCTCTCTGGAAGCTTTTTAATTCCTCTCCCATAAAACTCGCGTGGTTTTTCTGAAAAAAGAGCGTTCAATTCGATTTTTCACTTCCCCGTCGTCATGAAAATTCAAATCCTTCAAGTGGTTGCTCAGATTGCGAAATAGGTGATAGTCGAATGGAGAGAGGCCTGGGGAGTACAGTGGGTGAGGAAAAACTTCCAGTTTCTCACGGGCATGCAAGGAAGTGTGAGAGCGGGCGTTGTCATGATGGAAGATGGCCGTTTTCTTCCAGTGCTGCCTTCAGTTTATCTAATTGTGCTATATAGTAGTGATATATAATCGTTTGATATGTTAGGAGAAGCTCAAAAGAGACTATTCCTTTGACATCCCACCAAATCGGCAACAGTAACTTCCTAGGGTGAAGACCCGCTTTAGAGGAAGATTGAGAGGGTTCACTTGATTTCTCCTATGATCTTTTCCGCATTACGTTGTTATAGACTATGTATTTTTCATCCCCAGTGATGAGGTTCTTCAGAAATGGTGTTTTATCATTTCTTATCCTTTCTTATCAACGCCATTGAGGCGGTTGGCCTCGGTGAGTGAGTGAGGCGGTCACAAATCGATGTTGCTCACAAATCTGAACTCTTTTATGACCCCGTGAACAATTGAGACTGATTTTTTGATTATTTCAGATATTTCCCTGTTGCATAGGTATTAGCAATAATTAAATTTCTAACCTCCTCGGAAACAATTACTTTTGGTCGTCCTGATCTGGAAGGGTCCTTTACTTAGAAGTCGCCCGTAGCAAATCGGTTAAACCATTCATTTTTCTGCTGGCAGCCGAAAACGGCTTTTCCTTTTCGGAAATAATACAGCAAAATGCATAAAATGCTCTTTTTCCTAATTTTTCTAAATTTTTAAAGATTTTTTTTTTTTAAATGCAATAACCACTCATGACTAGAACGAGGACACAAGTAAACAATAGTAGACAGTTTAGAAAAGGACTGGGAAGAAGTTATGATAGTGTTTGAAGGAACTCTACGTCATAAAAAGTGACGTATGGTGAATTCTCGAATTAACCGGACGAACTTTCGGTATAAACTTTTCATGTTTGTACATACAGATCACAATATATTGCATTGCTTCTAATTAACAAATAAGTAATAAACTTTTTGGAAAATTTCTAAAAATTGCCTATTTTCCCACAGTTGGGGTTAGTTCTAATATCGGGCAGTTTTTTGTTATTGAGGCGATTTTGCCCGATTTCGAACTAAATCTTTCTATGGATGTAAGAAATGTTTATGTTAAATTTCGGCCTTAAAGTTTGTTAAAATCCAAGTGAAAGCTTAAAGTCCGTAGTTTTTGATACAACGTATTTTATTTGAATGAATTGCAAATTTTCTCACTGACAAGAAACATGAAACATAAAACCAGTTAACTATTCTATTTTTACGTTTGATTGTTACAGTATTTATATGATATAACAATGTTAAGTCACTGGATGGACAAACGAACGAATATCCTTCAACTAATATAGATTCTTGCGATCATTAAGTCATATGAGAGTGGAATGACAATATACCTGCCTCCTTAAAAAATTTAGCAAATCCACAAATTTCTAGCCAAAAAACATATGTGAGCAAGTGATGCAAAAACAGAGATATCTAATTCGAAAATAGCCTATGGCTAATTGCAAGGCGATGTTCTGAGAGGAATAACAAAGTTGCCTCAGTGGACTGGAAAAATATCAGCGAACTTTCGGTCAGTTGAATCGACTTTTATGAACAATCATCGTAAATCAATTTATGGAAATTTATAAAATTTTTATACAAATAATAAATGTTTTATTTAATGTCGGCAATTATGTAGATAAACACTAAAAACGTTATAGTACACCTTGTAAAGAATGTGCAAATCAACCTAAATTGTGTCACATCAAAACAAGGTCCTTGCTAGATCGGAAACCTTGACTCTTCAAACAATAACCGGGTAGTCAACCTTTATGTGAATTTGTTACACAATACATTCTTTATGTTTCAAAAAAGGCCACTAACTCTTAAAACCCTACGCCAGTTGCAAGAACTCGTTCTTTACTATAAAATCGGCATCTCCTGTAGCACCCAGCTCTGTCGTTCTGGCATTGTTATTGTTTTATTTCTTAGCTGTTCATTTTTAGTTCAACATTTTGTCCTTCTGCAGACTCCGACATTTGTTTTGTCTTCATTTCTACTTGCTTCCTTCCTAGCACTGTATGGGTAAGCTGAAACGCTGTGTTGGTGTCTATTTAATTATAGCGGAAAAAGTTAACTTTTCATAGCATCCCATCGTTGTGCTTTCCCTGAATGGCATTAATTAGGGCTACTAAAAATAACAAGAACAATTATTAATTAATTAAATTAACTCTAGCGTTAAAGCGGAGAAATTTATTATATATTTTGTTAGGTTTGGGGAAAGCCAACTATTAGCCTGAATTGGGTTCGCAATGATGAAATGTAAAGGAATGGTATTTCATTAAGGTGAACTTGATAATAGTAAATGCCATCAAATGCTAATAAAGAAAGTGAGTGGTATCCAATAGTTATTGCTAATTAAAAAACTTGGAAGGGGTCGATTTTTGTGTGTACTGTAATTGAAAGGGCTGCAAGCAAATATACTGCTTATGACATCATAATCATCAAAGCGATAAATGTGGAACTTTTAGAAGACATTTGGGGTTTATATCCTATTTATTCCCTATGACTTTTAACTGACATCAAGTAAAATATTTTGCTCTCTTCTAAATTTAAGGGCATAATAGCAAAACACCAAATAAGATCGTTACGAAATAATTGATTTTAATTCGAATCCAAATCTCATATCATAAAAACATCATAAAGTCTGCATTTACCTTACTGGCTAAGACACCCTTTGTTAGTTTTATGGGTAAACCATGAAACCTAATGATGGCATTTAACGCACAATTATTTATATTTGAACAAACGAGCGTTCCTACCTCTTCAAATAATAAATTTTGTAATATGCTAAATTTATTGCTTGCGATAAATGATAACATCAGCCAAATTATGGGATTATCTCTTTGTGTGATTACGACACTCAGTAACTCACTGGAAGGTGTCCTTTTCCTTGGAAAACAATAATAAAAAAAATGCTTTGAATTTCAATATTTGCAAGCGGAATGGCAAAACAAATAAAATCCCAAGAGGATATATAACGTAATAAATAAACATGCAGAAGGCGGGCAAATCACAATAATGTACGAGTTCGAAGAGAATTGTTAAAGGCAGGAAATAGTATTATACTATTTGCAAATAGGTTCTGTAAGTATTTAAATATCTGAAAATATTACTACTTCAGAGTTTAATGCTTTATATAGCTGTAATAAGGACCACATAGTACCACAAGTATCAGAAACCGGAGTCTGGTATGATTCCAGTAGATATATGAGTATTTTCAAAAAAATAGTGTATATTGCTGGCAACTCCGTGACATAACTTAAAGACCAGACCCTCAGAAATTAACGAGATCGATGGAGTGCTGAAAAGCAAGATAAAGGTTATATCGTGCATTAAAAAATGGTTGGACTGACATTTCTCATTCAACAAACTTTATGCTGTTGTAGCAAACCAAATGGCGAATGACAGCGCACTCATTTTTTGACAAACGTAAGTCGGTTGTGTTGCTTACAAGCTTGCGGAAGCTTCTCGTTTTATGTCGCAATTAAAAAAAAATACATAAATGAAATTCGAACGCATTACTGTTATTGCTTTTAAGTTGGTTACTTGTGAACAAAATGTTTGTGTTTTGGACCATAACACATTACAATGATACTGGTAGCATCAAATACCTTATTAAAGTTAATATTCAAAAACATCAATATCGCCAGAAATGCTTCGAAAGTGAAGGTCAAAATTCAAAGTAATCCACGACAAAGCGCAATTTAATTATTGAAAAATGTCAATGTGTCTGCCAGTAGCATGAGTGCCATATTAAAAACGAAATACGACTGAAGCCTTATAAAACATATAAAGTGCGAGATGTCACACCTGCATAAAAGCGGTTCGTTTAGGTAAAACAAAAGTATTACAACACTTGCAAGTTAGTGATGAGCTTAAAAATAAAGCTTTTGTGATGAAAATATTTTTACAGTTCAGCAATATGTTAACAAACAAAACGATCTTCTATGCTCTCGAAAGCGAGCGACAGTATCAGTTATGGATAGGCCCCCGATAATTTTTACGGCGCGCTAACCGCCCCATTTTATTGAGCAGGGATTAAAGGCAAATAAACAAATACACCGAAAAAATATTTTCCACTATGCTTTGTTACCACGTAAACAATTCTCGCTCGGCATCATCTTAAAAAGTCCTTGAAAGCTATCCAACGTTTTTTACAAGAAAATGATCAAAGCGTCAATTCCTCACAAAAATGGCCTCCATATTTCCCAAACTTAAACTTAATTTAGTCCACGGATCAACTAAGATTTTTTGATATGAGAGTAAAATAGCTTGCTTACGAGGCGTCTTTGCCCAGAATGGAATAAATTGGCATTAGATCACATTCGTGCAGAGTGTGAAGCGTTCACACACAGACTTGATGCTATTGTCCGCTCTCAAAGTGGTTAGATTGAACAAAAACACATTTTTCTTAAAATTTGCAATGTTTTTATGTCATTGTGAAGTTTTTAAATAAAAAAAACCAGAATTCACAAAATTATAGAATTTTTGATGGGTAACATTAAGGGCCCTGTAACAATACAATACATAAAGCACTTGGGTAGTACAATCAACTGCACCAAACTATACTATTTGTACGAGATTGGAGATGTCACGGTGGCTACAAAACAGTCTTTTCTACACCAATTACAGAGAAGAAGACACAGGAAGATTGATTATGATGTCGCAAAATCTTAAGCTGCGGTAAAGACAGAGCGAATGATGATTGCATTCTAAAGGGGAAGATAGCACAAAGAAAAGCAGCTCCGACATATCACGATAGGTGGCGAACTTCATGAGTGCATAATACAGCATTCAGTATATCAATATTTCAACATTTCACTGCCTCAGTTCAATCTAGATCAAATAGGATCTTAAAAATTTGCTGTCATTTATCAATCTAAGGACATAGTGTTCTTCAAGATTCTCATTGAAAATAGGTTTAGGCAATGAAAATAATTTTCAAACTGAAAAAAGTGTATTTATTTGCCTAAAATATTTTCTTTTTACCTATTTCAGAAACTCCATAAATCATTTTGCATTGCTGTAAACATCTCCCAAAGACCAAGAAATGAATAAAAAACTGTTTTCGAAATATCATTTTTTTAATATTTGCGTAATCTTCCTAAGGCGTGTTTTAATACATTTACACACACTTTGACATTTACATATCACACATGGACTGACACACTTTGCCATAAAGGCTCATCTGTGATCCTTAAACGCGCTTATGTGCAGCAACACTTAAACCCACACACGTCCTCCCATCAAAAAAAAAAAAAAAAAAAAAAAAAAAAAAAAAAAAAAAAAAAAAAAACACTTAAAGAATTTTATCTTTTTGTACATCCCCTCGCCCTTTTCAGGTCACACTCGTATGCTAACTTTCCAAATACTGCCAACAAAAGGTCTTTGCCAAGGATGCGCTGACGGGCGAACTGATGACAATATGAAAGAAAAGAATTCTCCGCCCCTCCGTCATAAGAATGTTTATTATCCATAAAATATTTCGTAAGAATTGCTGTTGGTGATGTTGCTATATATTTCGGGATAGCTAGATGGGCCTCAGGCATGAAATTTTGGAGCTGCTAAAGCCTAAATAAACACAAGTGTTAGAATGGCACTCGCACGGATGAACGGACAGACATCCTGCATGTTTTTATGTCGACATAATCGTATTCGTATTCATATTGATGTTTATATAGCCGTTTTTGAAATCATTACAAATTTATGCTAACATTATTATTTTGATATAATATTTATATTAATATGTTGTGTTTGAAACGTCTTCTTCTATCCGTCTTTCGTGATTGAAAATAAGTTTTTATTGTATCCTGTAGCATCCTCCCGCCATGTGGCTGTGTTCGAGTGGGATATAAAGAAAAGACTCGCATTTACCGTGACATATGAGTGTTGTTTTATTATTTGTATATGTAAAGCAAATAATTTATTTCATAATCGTAAGCGAGACCGTCAACTTGGCGTAACTTATTCTCGCACAGTGGGGGATGGATATGTGGTAATAAAGAAATTAAATACAATTTGTTTTGTATTTGGTGTAGGTTTATTTTCAGTACTGACAGTTGACATTGATGTGAATACATTACATTTAGATTAAGATTTTGGAAACAATAGTTAAGTTTTTGGCATTTATAGTTAGGTCTAATGCTTACAGAGATTAGAGGAGAACAGTGAACAGTTGAACCTTCTAGGATGTCAGTACCCCAGTTACACCAATTATGTGGAAAGTAACTGCTGTAATTGTATAATTGCCTTATTTGAAATGCTCCACTCAGTTGTCAATATACTGTATTCTTTGCATAGCTACTTTTAAGGATATAACTCTCATATATCCTTAAAAATAGCAGTTTCTTGGCATTCCATTTATTAATCTGCATTTGTAATTGCCTCTAATAAAATCTGGTACTCTCATCCATTAACGAACAATAAAAACATCATGCACTAGCGTTGACAACGTATTTAGCGTCTGAAGTAAGAATTACTCACTTACAATCAATGCCATTACTACTTCGTATACAATACTTGAAGATCCTATTTCTTTCCACAGTAACAAAACGATATGAAGTCAATGCTGCATCCAACAAGTAGGAGTGGCAATAAAGGTAGAAACCAAAAACAAAATCTGTTGATGCTCAAATTCTCCCCAAAAGCTTTGATGCTTGTAAACAGTGGTTGACTAAAGATACGAAAATTTAGCGGAACGTATGTAAAATAATTAATTTGCTCATTTCTTTTACCGTCATGCATCGAAAGTCATTACGGATTTCATATTTAATACGTGGCGATGCACATCTAACTGCTTTCGCTTGCATGCTCTTCAAGATTAAAGGCGTAAGACTTCTTGTCCTTCCGACTAATATCGACAATAAATTTAAAACAGCATTACAATCTAACGTAGTCGGAGATTTCATGGTTTTTCTAAAACTTTTTTCTATACTGCATAAGTTTAAGCGTTACAATAAAAGGATAGAGAACAGAATATGTTGCATACTTTTTGGTACGCTGCATAAATTTTATGACCGTCAATTTAATATCGTAAACCAATATGTGATAATGTGTACTTGAAATTAAACAGAAAGATGTTAAGAATCGTTAATATCACAGTCATTCAGTAAATATGAATATGAAAACTTATCTGTGAAATGCATTCACTTGATAAGATGCAAACATCCTTAAGAAATTAGTGTGGGTAGTTTTTAAAGAAAGCCTATGAAGTAACAACGTTTTTTTCGATTGATTTGGTCTAGCTTTAGATATGCTAAGGTGAAAAATAATATGGTAGACGTTCATGATGACAAAGTATTACATCCTTTTCAGTTCTCTCATTGCTTAACGACATGCAAATTTACCTCATTTTGAAGATTTTTATTAGAGGAAAATAAATGATCTAGAATCTTTAATAATTAAATCTAAACAATGAATAATAATTATCATTACTGTAATTAAACAATGACTATTTCAGGTTGTACTATGCCAGATACTTTGAAAGCTGCATGAGGATTTTTTAGAAGATTCATGAGTTTATAGTCAAAAATCATACATTTGAAATTCTATTTGGAGTATAGAAAGACTTAAGGATATACTGAGGAAGGCACATAAGGAATCAGTAATTCCACTTGAAGGATATAAAACCACATAATTAGGACAATTTGTAGGAATATTACAGAACTGGTGAGAACGGTTATTCAGAGTGCGGGCCCACAAAAAAAAGACATACGAGTATCAACTTCGAATGTTTTTAGGTTGGGCTAATATTGGCTACATATTCTCAGTAAATCATACTTCTAGCAATAATGATTCCCTTTCATTCTTTAATCTTAAATTAATGAGTTTATTTTTTGCCTTTCCAAATTTAACGTCACTTTCCACTGCATGAGAAGACTGCAGCATCATCTGTCAGCTGAAATTGAGAGATAGTGATAAGTATCTTTCTTTGGTGGATGCTCTTTAAGGCCGCTCTCGAAGACTCAGCGAAATAGAGAGTAGAGTTTTTTTTCATATTACGCACGGAAGATATTTTTATAACGAATAATGAGATGGTGCGTGTCGATATGTTTCTCGCGAGATTTCTTTAGGTTTTGACGTAAAGTAAATTCTTAACCAATTGCTGACTTACGAACTCCAAATGGATACCGGTAATGAGAAAACCGAACGTTCAGAATGACCTTCAGTCTGGCACATAATGCAATATAAACTCTTCCTGAAGACCAGAAGTGGTTTCAGTTCAGTATCATAAATATTATTTGGGCATTTAGCCGTAGATGCTTTCTTCTTTTGTACAGATAGTAAAAAACGATTTCTAGCGACTCTTCTTCGTCAATATATATGGCTTGCTGATTTTAAACGAGGTCGTAGCTACACTGGCAAACGCAGTGTTAGTTATACCAGATACCTTAACAAAAATCCTGAAAATTATTAGCGACAATCGGAAAGTGACGATGTATGGGATAGTTGACATGCTGGAAATGTACAAAGGCATTGCGTTCATTATTTTGTAAGAACATTTGCAAATCAAAAAATTGATTTTCCAAATGGATATCGCTTTTGTTAACTGTAGAACGAATGTAATAACGTTTTCGAAATTCCAGGTGGTGTCTGGAGTAGCTTAAACGATTTTTTCAGGCAATATGAGGCAATGAGTTAAACCTGTCTCACGCTCTGGAATCGAAATGGCAGCCCGCAAAGTGGAAAGAATTTCGCGGAAAACATGCATTTCGCGGACCTCCATATTTCGAGAGGCGTATGAAATTCTTAAGGCATTTTTGGATCGTTTAAAGGCCAAGATCAGGAAAAACATCTTCAGATGGCGAAGAAAAAATATTCTTTCACAAAGGTATTGGTATGTGCTATAAATTGATTTGAACAATTTCAAAATTACCTGAATTGAAATTCGAATTTCCCCATATTATTTAGATCTGGCCTGTTTCCACATCACAAAGGAATGCTCGAAGGAAAAAGATTCGGACTAAATGTTGAACACGAAGAAACTGAAGTATTCTTTCCCTCATCTTGTTAAACTTGTCTCTAAAATATACAACGAAATATTAGAGAAGCAATAGGCTGATTATGCAACTTGTGGAGAAGTCTATGTTGATGAGTAAAGCCGATTTTCACAAACAGACCATTTTATTCCTCTTTGTGTCGCGAATTAACATATTGATCAATAAACCATTATTAAATCAATAAACTATACATAAGTGCATAGATGTAACTTGTTTGCCATGATTTCAAAGAATTTTAGGTTTCTTTGTAACATTTTCAACACAAACAGCTTTCAACTTATCTTCGATTATCAATTTGCTAAACCAATCACTGCATCCCTAAACGCAACTAAAAAAGTGATATTTCTCCATTTCGTTTTTTAAATAAACTTCACTTTCTTCCTGCCATTTATTTACTCTATAGAAGCAGCAGCTGCCTGTATCTCCTTCCAGGCTATTGTAGGCAATTAATTTTTACCGCCTTCAATTACAATTAAATTTCCTTTTCGCATAAATTTTATTCATCCATCTGGGCTCTTTAGCTTCTGTTTAAATTGTCGCACTCTTACCCCCAAAAGTATACACTGCATTTTATGTATTCCGTAGTATCTCATGAAATTATCACCATTTATCTGGTAATAATTTCATTTCTATGTTACTGCCATTTTACTGTTGATAATGTTAGTGTTTTTTTATCTTTTCTGCCTTGGCGGTGAGGGCTTTGCATTCGCCCTTTCCGTTTTTTTTGATGCTCTAACAAATTGAAAAGTAATTTGTGAAATTAAGCACTCCATTAAAGATGAAGTGATGATGATGGTGATGCTGATGCTGCCGCTGAGGGAGACAGAGACCGCAAGGACAAATGACGGCATCGAGCAAGCAGTGATGAAAATGCTTGCTCCCCTGTCAATCGCCAAAATGCGTTTTCGTTTTAATATAGTAAATCCTTAGAAATCTCTTGGTGTTGTCGTTCACTATGTCGGGCTGGCCCTGCTCCTTCTCCCAGTTTAATGTATCCCAATGAAAATCATTTAAATAAGAAACGAAAATAAACTTCGCCAACTCAAAATGTCATCAATCATGTAATTTAATGGAAATGAGCAGAGAAGAAGAGACTTTAGAAGGTTCAGAGTACTTAGTGTATAGGAGGAAGGTGATGAGGTAGTAAGACAAAGATTCACGAGGACAAATAACAAACAACGTGTAGCAACAACAACAAATTTAAACACAATTTTCAAAGAACCCCCTCCCTCACTCCAATGCCGGTGCCCTGGTAACACTGTCACAAAAGGCAGGCCGACTCAGCCCCTACAGCCTGAAGTCCTTAAGTTATGCTAATTTCTTCTTTGGTTTTTCGTTAAATCTCTGGCTTGACTTCCAGCCCACGTAATGTTGGGTTGCGTGCCAGTGAAGAAAGGTCCCCGTGGTTGGTTTAAAATAAAGTTCACTGGGTAACCAAGCGAATTTTTCCCCGGTTACTACAAATTATTGCTACGTAATGACTTCACAATTATCGTCTTATATAGAAAAGATGGGGCGGTGTTTCGTAACTCAGGCGTTTTTTAAGGTTTCACTTTCATATCGCTGATATTTTATTTCTTTTTTAACAAAGATGTGTTTGCTTTTGCAATCTTAATACTAACAATGGTCTCAGCTGTGTTCCTGGGTTCCTTTTAATACTCTTCAATAGCAAATGTTGCCTTTGAACACAAGTTGTGTGATGATAATTTCAATGTTGCAACTAAAGCAACATACCTGTCCTTTATCTGATTAAGTTAGTTTCGCACAGGTTTCACGGCTGAACCAGAGACTTTAAGATGAACATCACAAGTTAGTGAAAAAGGCATTAGGCTGTGATGATTTCGGAAAGAAATAAATATGAGAAGACCGATGAAAATTCAGAAGAACTCTTTGAATTTACATACTTTTTCCTCACACAATTTGACCAAATGTTTGTTTGCCTTGTAGATACCACGAAAATAACCGGCTCAAAAGTGAGCTACCGGAAAGCGAGCAGATGTTAAGCGGAAACTTTGATAGCTTATAAGTACTGATATTACTGGATTCATACAGATCTTTCTGGCTGATAGAATGATTTGATCATCGATAGAAAAAAATTGCAAGCGCGTCGACCTTCTCAGCCTCTTTTCCGTTCCATCGCGGCAAGAATTGATACAGTCTCAAAAGTGCGGTCCTGAATTTGAGGATTTGGTAACATTCTTCTACGAAGTTCATTGATTAATATAAAAATCTTTTCATGCTGAAGCATTTTCATTCATTCACACAACAAAATCCAGCCATTGTCATCACTGTAGTATAGTAATGCGGTGACTTTTTTGATAGCCGCAAGTACATCCTATATCTCTTGTTTGATATACAGTAGCAATACTCTTCGTTAATGCCAATGGGTTTACATAATTTTTCTCAAAAGCTATTTCATTTCCATGCGTCACTACGCGATAATTTGTACCGAACAGCATGACTGGAAGAACTAGTGTCTTTTACAGATTGATTTTTGTTCATAAAGAAACGGCTTTGTCGCAAAATCGCTTAGTTAATCCGTAATAGCGCTTATTTGCAAGGAATACATTGCCCCCCTTTTACAGGCTAACATTGTGAAGTAGACAAAATCATCTACCACTTAAAAATATGCAGTTGTTAATGTCCAATTGTGCTCTATGAGTGTTAGGTCCTTATTTATGGAAACAATAACTTTGTTTTCTACTCGTTTAATACTTTTGCCTACTCATTTCCAATGCTTGAGGTGGCTGCATTAATGCCACGCAAGTTTCAGTTAATGGCGCCTATATTGTTTTCTTAAAGAGAATGCGGCTTCCCAATTTTCATTTCAATACATAAGATGTAGATGCACAGATACGCATCCCCTTTCCTCTTTCTTCGACGACCGAACAGTTCACTCAGAAAGATAATCTGCCACTCATATTTTTTCTTTACAGCATTCGCATATAACATAACTCAATGCAGTTGGTTGCAGCAGAGCCAGTGCCATATATGCAGCATAACTTTTTTAGAAATAATCCGATATTCCCCTACCATTCACAGAGTAGTGTTTCATACTCTAATACTATTTTTGGGGAAGTATGTTTGTCACCTTCCTCAGACCCATACTTAGTTTGGCGGCAGTTATTTAGTGATCGAAATATATGCTTACACCATGTATCACATGCAGGTCCATGGTAATAGAGGAGGCCTTACAGTCCTTAAGCTAGTCAGTCTTAATCTATTATTCAGAATGAAAGAGTACAGCATATTTGTAGTTCTTTTATTAAAATTAGTCCTTCGTTTGCGAATTTTGCAATGCTAAAACCCATCGCAGATTAGTTAGCTATGTATTGCAAAATTATTATAAAAATCGGATAAATGGTATATGAACCTACAGCTAACACACAGACACTATTTTTTTCTCACCTCTCTTGGGTCATAATCGAAACAAAACTTAAAGCATAATCAACCATGAAGCAAGCTTTCAGAACTCTATACATATTTTTTATATCTAAGATTATAAACTACACAAAAAATATGCCAACTTTCTTAAATTGCTTGCCGTATAACAACTGGTTAACTATTTTCGTAATCTGTTCAACTTTCTGTCACGCCCACTTTGCAATTCATTTATCTTCATTTGAAAATCTTCGTCCCCCCGTCTCTCGCTGTCTTACTCTGTAACACTTTTAACTCTTAAGCCAATCAAGTAATCAATTATGTTAATAAACCACAGAGAAGGAAAAAAAAAAATGAAATGGAATGAAATGGCGAGAGCACGGAAGCTCCTCATGCAAACCAGATTGTGGGATTTTTTTCCCCTCCATGTTCATGCACTTGTTCCCAGTCAATGTATCTCTATTAGAGAATCCCATTTTCTCGAAAAGTTTCATTTGGTAGTTGGTAGATATGTAAAAAGCTGCTGAAGATGACGATGAAAAAGTTTTACCGCACAACGACAGTACAAAAACGGGTCGCAAATGATGTCACAAAAATTTTGTTGGTCTATATAAAAGTTAGTACTAATACCAAACATTCATTCGTTCGTTCATGGCTCCTTTTGCTATTTTTTTGCTACGTACTCGTTTAAGTTATTCACTTTCTCTGCCATTTCAGAGATGTTCTTTTGCATATCAAACGAAAGATATGGGATATCAAACGACGATTGCTGGTGGCTGCTATCACATTTAACGTCATTATCGTGTTCATTTAGCTGGTGTGCTCAATGTCTGTGTTGATTTTTGTTGAGAAACTTCGGTGCCTACTTTTAGGCGATGTTGTTATACAAATGTCTCTACTGACGTTGTACGAGTACTTAATGTTGTGGCTACAACTGAGTGGTGTCTCGTTTTCTCAATGAATGTGTGTGCACAAAAGCTTCAAGCGAATATCTCTTCTAGCACTGTTCCTTATGAAGTTCTTAAATGTTTTAAGAAATTTATTTTGTGGCTTTTGCTCATTTCTACTTAGTCAAAATTACGACTATATCAGATTTGGTTGAATGTTCGTTTTGGTGTTTTTCTCCACTTGTTCCTTGTGCTCTGATGCGGCGTCATTATTAAAAAATGTATTCAAAAGCAGCTTATATGATTATGGGATTGTTAAATTAAGGAACTCGAGGAAGTTAAGGAAAATTAATCATCTGTGTTTTATAAGAAGAAAAAAAAACAAGATTTTTGAGCAAAAGGTAGTAAAACACTTATATTCAAAGAGAAAACATGAACGTGAAAAGAAAATGAATCAAAGTGGAAATAAATAGTGGGATTAAAAGGTGGGTTAATTTTTTTGAAGTAAACTTAGTTACCATCACCTCTTTTCACAAGAAATCTGTAAATATTAGCAATTATTATTTACATTATAGAATACGATATTATTAAACAGAAAATATTTGTTATTCCGGATAATCCCCCAATATTGTTATACCAAAAAAAAGTTGTTTTGGGAATATTGGAGTATTTGCTTTCACTGTCATCTAAAATGATAAGAAAAGTCTGCTTTATTGTCCTCGGCATTAAGAACAATGTATTTCCTGCAAACGAGACCCACAAAAATTTGAGAGTTTAAATCGTTAGTTAAAAACTAGCTATTCTAAACAAAAGTTGACCAATACTGAACGATTGTACAGAAAATTTTCGGCCAACGACTTCGATCGGGCTTCAAGTAGGGCTAAGACTTCCTATAGTAAAGTAGCATCTAAATTATGTTACTATAATAAAGTATCATACAATACTGAAGAAAATACAATGACGTTTTGATCTCCAGCGAGATCCTCACTGGGAGAAATACTTCCGAATAGATCACCTTTTGAATAACATTACATCTATATCTTGTCTGGTAATTGATTATAAGCTGTAGTTACTGGTTTTCTGCTATCTGTCCTGGGGTATATGCGTCCAGATTCCATGTATTTCACATTGATTAACCAGAGCTAATTTTTGTTCCAATTTTTGAAAAAACGAAATTAATTATCCTATATTGAAACCGACATTTCTTTTTTTAAGTTTTAAAACATACGCAATCAAATAAACAATAACAAGAATCTCTAAAATGTATAAGACCAAAAACACAAAAAAAAAAAAAAATTGTAATAATAATAATTTCCACTCCACGAATGAGATATGAGAGAGCTCCTCCCAATCAGTGAGCTGACATGTATTCTAGTTTGAGACTCGCTTTAAGGGGCCTACAATTTAATGACGATTCCCAACTTCATTTTAAAAACATTTACTATACTTGTCGACTACTCGATTACTCGAAGTACTCGTTTAACATATCGACATAACTGCCGCTCAAATAGTGAATGTGGTTATGTCAGGAGTAGAACCCACGATCATATCACACACATATAATTTGAATGAAAAACTAATAAAAATACTAATATGGCCATCTCTCCATAAAGAATAAAAGTCAAAGAACGTTGTTCGGTACAGGCGAAAAATATTAGAGAAAAAAATCTTGGTTAATGACGTTAAAACACAAACGTGTCAGTAACTCGGAAACGAAACCTTCAATTATTTAAATAACTTTTTTTATGAATAAATTTTTGGTTCAAAATATTTAAGAAGAACAGAGGGAAACGAGGGTGATTCGTCCCCGAGTTGTTGATTGGTTTCTATTCTAGCGATTGTTTTATTTGGCGTTTTATTGAACATCTTTGGACTAACTTGCTCAAGGTCCTTAGAAGACCCAAAATCTGGGGAATTTTTGTAATTGTTTCATCTGCTTCCGAGATACTGCTTGCTGGCTGTGTGGGAGAAGTAGGACCAGACAGACGGCGAAGAAAAAGTCGCGCCGAAAAAATCCAAGATTTTGTGCCCAAAAATCATCGATTAACAATTAAGGACCATGATTATAAAACTGTCATAGCATTTCAAGCTCATCAGTTAACTCCATTTTAAAAGACTATTTTGGGTGTTCGATGCATCACATTTCGGTTGATAACAAAAAGATGATTTCATATGTATATTGCAACACTTTATTACGAGAGATGAGACTTGGATTTACGTTTATAGTTCAGAAACAGCCAATAAATAGAGTGAATATCGTGCAAATTCGAAACGATGTCGCCAAGATCCCTTAAAAATCAAAGTCGTGGTGATAGATTTTTGCGATTGTACCGCTATTGAGCATTATAAGACTCTTCCGCCAGGCGGAAATATCAATAAGGAATATCATTTGAGTGCTATGTACCATTTGCCCGAATTTACTTACAGAAAGTGATGTTATTTATGGGCAGATAATTTCGGGTTTATGCATCACAGTAATGTGCCAAAAATTTAATTAATGTCGCTCCATAATCACCGCTTGTGCCTGATTTCATTTGTTATTTCCTAAGATCAAAAGACCACTTTGGGGACACCGTTTTGAGTCGATTGAACGCATATAGGTCACAATTTGGCATGATTCGGGGATTGGAAAGAAATTTTTCGTAAGTACATTGCAGCTGCCGGTAATATTTTAAAAGCGATGAAATAGATTTGTTCCTACTTTTTGGCCAGAGTAGTATAAATTGTGAGATGCATGACATCGATGTAGCTGCACATGTCAACATGCAACTTTTCTTTGACCAAGTAATGACTGAGTAATGTGAAGAGTACAGCGCAGGGCGAAGAGCAAAAGAAATCCGGTTGAAAGAGCAAATTGCACTGTGAAATCATTAATTTTTGCACGATGAATGAATTCTTAGCCACACAAAAGTCTTAGCTAAGTACAATAAAAACATAAAGGGTAAGACTCTTAAGAGATGATGTTGTTAAAAATTTGGTTGTGACAGCTGTTGAATGCCGGCCAAAATTTTATGAAATATATTAAACAAAAACTATTCCAAACGAATTTTCTCTAATATAAAATTGTAAATGTAAAAGTAGGTAGTTTTTCTATGGAACATCTTAATCCTATATTTTCAATTCTTAAGCGTCTTTTTGTCCATCTTTTAACAATGAAAAAAGAAAACAACAATTTTCAAAATTACAGTTACAGCCTGCAAATATTTTGAGTAATTTGTTTCAGTAAACAGCATTGTTGACAACTGTAAAACGATATCTCTGTTTAAAGAAATAATCTATATTAATCTGTATTTATATATATTTATGAATTATCAGGCCATTTTTAAAAATAAGCTTGACTTTATGATACAGTATATACCCTTTCACATATAGGTACGATACAAAAATGAAAGTCTAATCCACCAGTTCTTCTACTCCATTTTTAATCGTTGCTAATTTGAATCATTCATGGGGGTGCAAAACGTAAACCAGATATATCCAATAACTGCTAAATTAATATCAAATGTAAGGACGACATATGACATCTAACAATGGTGTCTTTGTTTACTGCTTTGAGTGAAATACACTGAAGAAATACAATTTGATTTGTTTAATGACGATGTACCGAATACTTTCTGTCTGGATTGAAAAGTTCGTAGGCTAAATTCTTTTGAAGATCCCATTAAAAGTTATATTTTTTAGGTGTAACTTAAATTTCTTAAATTCTACTAACACGTTCCTCATTACTTTTCTTTTTACTCAATTTATGGGACCTTTTTAGTTATATTTTGTGAACTTTTTCTCATGAGGTCTTTAATAAAATTGTTATAACTCCGCTATTGTTATCCGTTGTCAGATATCATTTAGAAAATATACATCCCTGCTTTTAAACTCAATGTGATTTTAGGCACTTTTTTAAGTTTTACAAAATTCACATTCCATTAAATTTGTGTACTATGAAAAAAAAAAAAATAGTTTTTAGTTCAGCATAATTGCCCCCAAAAATGTCTTTAAAGTGAATGGTAAAATAATGTCTAAGATCATGTTGGAATTGGAATCATGAAAGTCTTAAAAAAACCCTTTAAAAGAGATAATCGGGTCGGAATTTAATTAATATTAATGGAATTGTTTGGAAAAAGGAGGGCAATTGAACGTTTCCTAAAAGTCTTATTTTTCGATTTATGTTATCAAAAAATCAAACAAGAGGAATTTAAGCGATCTCTATCGCTAATGTTCTTTCCCTCTCCCTCTCTCTCTCTCTCTCTCTCTCTCTTTAAATATAAAAAATATATATATATTTTTTTATATATATAGTTTTGAAGGCTGTTTTTAAAAGGGTTTAGCTGCTATAGAGGAGAATTTTATAAAGATTTGAATGTTCTCATCCGTAACAACATTCTCATTCGCATCCGAGATGAAAGAGTTAAAACCTCTATTTTGCTCCTCCTCCGTATGAGTTTAGTTCACGAGCTACTTCATCTAGACAACAAATTCTTCTTATATTGTCTTTCAAGTACTCACACTTTGTTTTTAGATGGCAAACACAGACATTTGTATCAGCGACACACTTTAGTACTAAGTTGAAAGACGAAATTGAAAGTTTTTCAACAGCGTTTTGCCATCGAAAAGAGTAAAATATAAACCACATAGATCTTACTATCAGCTGGATCTACCGAAATTCTCTTATGTTGAAAGATCACATGTTGAAAATTTCTAAATGAAGTGTAAAAGAATTCGATTATTTGAAAGATATTAAACTTTTGCTTTCATTGTCCTGTATTAAAATTTATAGAGCTACTTTTTGGTGTGATATCTTAGCCGTAAAAGTAGTAGCAAGAGCTCAGATTGTTAATATTATTATACACTGAAGAAGGATTCGTTAAAAATGGAAAGAGATTCCTGTTAAAGTTAACTGAGACACACAAAAGGTTTTACATACGTAAACTGTCTCTATCAAAATAGTTTTGGAGTTTTTTTACAAAAAGGCAAAAGGAATGCTAGTATAAGAAATAGAGAATTAAATTGTTTTACAAAGAAAAACTCCATACCATTCTGCTGACGGAATCCACCCACAAAATGCATTAATATTAATATAGCTATCGTTGTTGACTTATTTCATACGACATTGCCTTGAGAAGTTAAAACTTGGTTAGCGCATCCTTAAACTTAGGCAACATAGAAGTTTGATATTTAGTGTTTTACTACACACAACTACGATTCCGATTTTGTGGAGGAATTTTCTACATAATTAACATCCCTTTATGCCATTGCGTTGATTAACCTTTATCAAGATCTCATGCCATATATTGAAGTGATTTGAATTGCATTTTCCATGCATAACTGCTGATCAATAAAACCGTACCAGGCTTCTATGTAAAGACTTTGTACATTACCAACTATATATTCGATTAAAATATTTATATCATACCTGTATTATATTGAATATTATATTTGAACATACCTGCAAAGAGACGAAAAATGAAGTGCTGTTAGTCATGAAATGTCATTATCTTTAGATCTTTATTTCTTTCAATATTCATACCTAAAGGCAGTTGTTTAGCTTTGTGATCAAAACGATAATAAAAATAATCTTAATGCAAATATTGTGTTAACATGAGAGCCTGTCATGAAGAATGACATTTAACCGAAAGCGAAATGAAGCCAAAAATACCATCATAAGTATTTCTACACTACCAAATGCTCTTAACTACTATGTCCTATGGCAGCTTCAACATCTAAATGTGAATATAAAGACATTTCGAAATCCTTTAGTGGCTGGCAAATGTTTGATTCATGTTGTTGTGTCTACACACTCATACAAATGCAATGGGTGAGAATGTGTTATGATTTTCCGCAGATAATCTGGGCAACATAAAGAGAACATAAAACCTTTAAATCGTTCTGTGTGATACACTGTGATAATTGTAAGCAGAGTAACTGAAAGGCGAACGAGGGAGGACACATACAGAGGCAGCCAATGTGAGTGATAAGCATGCCTACCTAACTAAGCTGTCGTACGGGCTTAGAAGACGTTTACGGGAATGTTTGGCCGCCTGTCATTTTCGTCTACATGGGATGGCTGGTTCTTCCGGTTTTATTTGTTTTATTAACTTTAAGAAAGTACAATGTCTTTTATGTCAGAGTTTATTTGTTTATACGATATGTTCTTATATGTTTCGTTTCTTTTTTTCCCAGGCTATTTCTTGTTATTCTTATTGTTCGCATTTCTATTTCATTTCAAGTATTCATGCAATCATTTATTTATTGTGCATATTTCTTAAGGGGTGTTTCCGTCACTTTAGATCCAAGTCCCTCCTACCCACCCCTGGCCCATCATTGCACTGAGAAGAAACACATGTTCAAACATCATCTCATCGTTGTAGGGATGTGAGAAGAAGAAAAAGCATTATGTTTTTCAGACGTGCCATTAGGTTTTCCCACTTTCGGTCGGTTTACTTTCTCGGTTTCCTTCCTTGGACATGCAGAAAGTTGAGTTCATTTTTATCCAAGAAATATAATGTGTTGTAATTTGTCATTTTCTGCAGGACTCCACCGAAGCTTTCGTACATATGAATGAATGTATGCAGGCTTCATGTTAGCAAATCCAAAAAAAAGAAGAAATATGGGGAGAAAAAAGAAATTCTACATCTACTTTGCGACAATCTAACACCCTCGCATTAGGGTAGCTGCTATATTTTATTCAAAATGACATCGTTTCGTTAAGGGTTCCCAGAAAATCACAGATCAATGGGGCAATTTGATAAGAAGTAAATCACGCAGTAGTCACCAGGGAATTGCATTTGTGGTAGTGAATAGCAAATAACTTGAAGTAAACATAAATGATGGCATTAGGGAGATAAAATCCGTTAACATGCATAAGCTTATGCGCATTCTATGGGATTTATAGGATTTTGAACGTATCGTTTTCAACATATTTCGCAGTTATTGACTTAATTTAAACGTGGACACATATTTTCTATTAAAATCTAAACTATCTCTTGATGATGATTGGTTGATTGAAATTAAATTTTTTTAAAATTCTTTTCTAGAATTTAAATACAAAATGCTAGTTAATTACGAAATAAAGGATGCTCAAATGATGGGCAATACTTATCAATCGTTTTATGAAGTTATAGACCCTTAAGGTTGCGAGAAGCCAAATGACAGGAAAAGGTGCAAAAAGATGACATTTAGGCAAATATCGAAATAGTTTTCCGTCCAGTCAACTGTGTTAAAGAGTCTCCACTATGGAAGAAAGGTGGAGAATGGGCAAGGAATGACAATGAAAAAGTGAAAGAACTTGCTGATCATTTGGAAGGAATATTTACTCCATACAATACAATCTCTTGTATGAATCCAACGATCATTAGCCCAATAGTCACAAATCCCATGAAAATAAGTCTCTCTTTTTTTAAGAAAAATGTTCTCTCGTTGAAAATTAATAAACCTCTTGGACACGGCAAAATTACAGCGGAAATGATCTCAACTCTCCCCTACAATATTGTCAAATTAGTTGTATTTATATTTAAGGCTATACTCCGCATTGGATACTTTTCTCGATCATGGAAACTGTCTGAAATAATAATAAGCCCAAAACCTGGAAAGGAACTGCCACAAATTATATGCTATCGACCCATAAGTTTACTCCCTATTTTATTTAAATGGAAAGGCCATTTTCCAAATTTTGTACCCCCATATTAAAGCAAACCATGTAATACTCATGCAGCAGTGTGGGTTTCAAAAGGGTCATGGAACAATTGAATCCAGAACAGAAAAACATTCGAAAATCGGCAATATTGCTCAGTTTTCTTTATAGACATCTCCCAAGCCTTTGATAAAGTTTGGCATGAAGGCCTCATTCGCAAAATAGTTTCTTTTCTACCGACCAATACCAACAAGCTGCTGGAGAGCTATCTCAAGGATCGATCTTTTGTAGTAAAATCTAAGGACTTCGTTTCAACTCAAAGAAATATTTCAGCAGCAGTTCCCCAGGGTAGTACTCGTATATTACGCCCTATACTATATACCATCTACACCTCTGACATGCCTGCCTGTACATTCCCTAATTCAAACTTCAACTTTGGCTGACGACACTACATTCATGAGCACTAGCACCTGCCCATTAATGACTTCTAGACATCTGCAGTTCCAGAATCTTGGCTTGAAAAATGGAAGATAGAAGTAAATGCCTGTAAGAGTGTACAGGTTACGTTCTCTCTCAAACAATACAATTGCCCAGCCCTCACTATTCATGGCAGTACCATACCCTTTCATAACCATGTTAAGTATTTGGGTATTCACCTGGATCGACCTGGAAAAATCTCATTGACTCAAAAATCACTCGATTGAAATTAAAAATGGCTTAGCTCCACTGGCTTGTTGGCTCCCAGTCCACTCTCAGTTTGGAAAATAGAATTATCATCTACAAAACCATATTGAAGCCAATATGGACATATGGCATCCAGTTGTGGGAAACGCACATCGGCTTCTAATATAAATAAGCCGCAGAGAAGACAATTAAGAATACTGCGACAAATTTGTGGTGCCCCATGGGATATTAGGAATGATAACATACACAAGGACTTAAATATTTCTTTTGTTTCCGAGGAAATGAGAACATTAAGCAGGTCATATATATCGAAGTTGTCCTCCCACTCAAATCTACTCGCATTTCTTATTCCCGGTCATATCCGGCTATGAAGAAAAAACACACTAGACTTTGTACGGTGATACAAATTTCGGCTCACCAAAGATTTGACCCGGTAATGACGGGATACTTTACTTTCAAATAGGATTAAGATTTCAATACTTATTGTGAATTTCAAAAGAAAGATAAGTAGAAAAAAATTGTATTATATAATAATCAATTTCGCATGTTTTTGAACAACAGTCTATTAAAAATAATAAATAATTGCCAACGGAAAAACGAACCTGAACCGAATAAAGAACCAAAATCACATTACATTGAAGATCGATAGTAAATTCAAAAACAAACTGATTAACACACATATGGATAGAGTCTTTCCTATAAAACCCTTTGAGTGCTATTCAGACAACTTTTTGAATCACATGCAATAAAGGTGAGCATTGTTTTTATAAAATGTGTATAACTCGATTTAAAGTGATTAGAAGTTATGTAAGAGACAGAGTAATTCAATCTTATTGTTGAAATATTTGTCGATATTAGCCGAAGGGTGAACAGCAAAAAATATTTCCGAATATACAAGTTTCATATTCTTAATGCTGTCCATAAAGTACACTGTTTTTTGAACTACATTACTTTGTGACATTACATGGCGACATTCATAAAATCAATGTTTTCATTAGATAGGCTTTTTCCAGAAGTTCAGCTTTAACTGATCCAATCGAAGTAAAACTTCTCAATTGCCAAAAGAAGAAACACCAAAAGCTTCACCCTAAACTCATTTAATTCATAATTTAGTAATACACATTAATTTTAAGTCATCACATGCGAATCTTATAAGTTTTTTGTTACAGAAAAATAAATCACATTTGATTATTCGCCTAACGTTACAGCATACTTTTGGCCGTCATTGTATACCTGCAATTTATAATATTTTGGTCTTCTTCCTCGCTATTTAAACTTTAAAGTTTTCATTTATCATCCATGAGCTAGCTGATGAAATTGTTATTGACATTTGTTGCATACCTTAAGGATGCATTAAGTTATTTTCTGCTCCCTTGTTCATTGTATTATGTTCGCCCCCAGTTTTTTTTTTCATCAATTTTTATCCTCAACACATTTTTAATATAGATTTTTCTATTACTTTACCATACACTGGTTGCATGCAATAGTTTTCTCATTCAAGACGTAACTTTTTCTTTACATATTTTGGGGCTACGAACAAAAGTGTCACATTTTTTTCAGGATGCATAACAAACTAACAATAGAAATTTCATTTCTTTATATTTTTATAAAAATATAAATGAAAAGAAAACGTACAAATATTGTCGAGAGCAGAAAATGTAGCAACAAACATTTGCTATGTTTTTTCCTATTACTTTTGAATCATCTCTCTTTCTACTGGATCCTTCGGCGAACGATTTTTTCTCTGCATTTAATAGAGTTCATGTTAAAATGCACTTAGTTTTTCTAAGGCTTTGTCTGCGTTTTGTAACCAGAGCACCAGTTGCTCCCAATTGCATATGAAGTTTTCTTTCAACCGGAATGCAAAACGTGACTTTTGCCAATAGCAGTAATAGTGCGGTGGCTGCTGGCTGGAGCATTTGTGTTTTGTAAATTTACTAAACTCACTTGAAATTCCATTTAACTCTGGTCTGTATAGAATTTTTGGTTGAAACTTTGGCAAGTTCGTGCAACAGTTTCTATTGAAATTTCTAATTGTTGTATCATCCAATTTCTGTGGCACTGCTTACACTGGTGTGTCTGTGTACTTTTGCATTCTCATTGCAAGCTATGGGGAATCTTCAATGAATTTTTAATTTTTCCAAATAGAATTGTTTCTTGTTTTAGTTGCATTTCAGTACGTTTTGTCCATCTCGTTCTCTCTCTCTCTCCCTTTTGCTTCTCTATTTATATCTCAAAGTTAATTAAAATTGTTGTGTCAATTTGAGTTTATGTTTTACGTTAGCTTTGAAGTCAAAAGCTTTTCGGGGAAATTTTTGTTGAACTATAACCATTTGTCCTTTTGCCTGGTACAAAATTCTCGTTGCTGTTGGCTACCAAAAATGGCCAAGTCGTTGGGGAGCAACTAAGAGAATGAAATAATTAAATAATAAATATACACATACATATATATGTATCTGTCGACGTGTTGTTCGTGCGAAATTATGTGCGAACATTAGATTTTATGGAGTTATTATTCGGTAAGCAAGAGAGAGAGAGAGAGAGAAGGAGCAATGGAAAGTATGGATGCTTCCTCAAGCAATAGAAATGTGTAAGATTCCTAAGGGTAAACATGAAATGACAATAATATATAATTTTTAAGAGCGATGAATATTGAAGCATACTATAAGGCAATACCATTACAACCAAAGGAAGCCAAAGGAGGCTACACATGTACAGTAATTAAAAGCAGACTGAAAAAAGGTATTTTTGCGAAGTAGATTTTTTTTAATTTCCAAGGAAAAAATAGGAACTCTGCAAATTTTATGTAACTCTAAAGAGTGTTTGCTTGAAAGTATCAGATTTTGTAGCCACCTTAAATAACGAATTTTGAATATTTTCGTTTTTTGTGGATTAAAGGGCAATGCTAAAATGTACATTTTCGTTCTAACTTTTTCCTCCTACCTGAGCTTACAAAGGAAAACCAGCTGAGGAAATTAAATGTTTCTCAAAATATGCTGTAATGGAAATTTCTCGTAAACACCACGTGTATTATGAACAATAATAAAAAAACAAAGTTCCTACTGATATTAATATTAGTGCGCAACTAAGTTCTCGCTGTTTTTCTCTTATAAAAATGCAACATTGTTATGAAAACATGTTTATAAATGATTCATCGACGGTATTGCTCATCGCTAGCTACCACTTTTTCCCATATTTCTGATAAAGCTCGAATTCCGTCCTTTGAGGCTGTCCACGATTCTAGTCATTCCTTGATGTCGTCATATGAGTGGAGCTGCCATCAAACGGAACTAGTGATATTCGGACGGCGCAGTATCTGAAGAATATGGCGGACAGGGTAAAACTTCCCATTTCAGCATTTCCGGGTAGGTTTTAACGGACTTGGCTACGTGAGGCCGAGCGTTGTCATGCTGATGGATCACTTTTTCGTGGCTCTCCGCGTATTGAGGACGTTTTTCGCGCAGAGCTCGACTCAATAGCATGAATTGAAGTCAATACCAATCCTTAGTGATGGTTTCGCTGGTAATAAATAACACCGACCTGGTCCCACCAAAAACAGAGCATAACCTTCGCAGTGTGAACATTCGGCCGATATGATGACGTAGAAGCATGGCTGGGCAGCTCCCATGACTTTCTTTTCTTTGGATTGCTGTAATAAATCCATTTTCCACCTCCCGTTTCAATGCGATGAAGAAACCCCCCGCTCAACGTCCCTTGGCTTCAACTCATAAGGAACCCAAGTTCCCTGATTTTAATCATTCTCAACGTACGCAATCGCTTGGAAATAGCTTGGCGGGTAACTCCTAATACTGAAGCAAATTCTAACAGCGATTCACACTGGGGAACCAAACAATGCCGACAATTCAGTGTCTTCGAAGGTTTTTCATCTTCCTTCACGCGAACGGTCATCAACATCAAAATCACCATCTTTAAAGAGACGGAACCAATCTCGACACGTTGATTCACTTAAAGTAGCATCTCCGTAAACGTTTTTAAACTCTCGATAAGTTTAAACTGCCGTTTCCTACGATTGAAAGAAGAAAATCAATACTTCCCGCATATGATGATTATTTGGCACAAAATCTTACATATTCGCACATCCAAGAAAATACGACATCAAAAGAAAATCTCAATAGCTATATCACGACCATTTGTACGGTCACTGGCCATGAATTCTTCAAGCTGAAAATCTTTTAGTATCAATGCATTTCCAACTAAATCCATGTAAATGAGGCGGTATGTTTACCATATGCCTAAGCTTGGCTCTTGATGTTTGGGTTATGGCAGAATTGACTAGCACATACAGCTGGCGCCATCTATTGGCTGGCAGCGGGAACTTAGTTAGACACCTAATATTTTATATTAAGAAATTCAAAAATCCTTTTTTTTTGAATTGCTATAACTTGTGAACTACATTACATTTTGGAATGATAATTAGGCATAAATGTGCTCGACTTTTACAATTTCACTATTATACATTCGGCCGTTTTTCTGATTCTACTTTCACATTCTCACCCACACCGATCATTTTACGGTCAATGGAAATGAATTCTTCAAGCTGAAAATCTTTTGATATCAATACACCTGCTACTAAATCCATGTAAATGACTCCGACATTGGCCTTCGAAGTTCTACATGTTTTAAATGGCCATCAGCTATCTCTATGGAATGCGACACTGATCTGGATTGGGAGCAGCTTTTTTTGAATTAATATTAAAAGGAACGATAATTGTTTTTTTTTATACACAATCAATACACAAATTCCACCACAGTCAGTACCAGTTTTTGGAGAGACAGAGATTTATTAATTAATGGATATTTCCCAATATATTTTTTCGGCTGTTTGCGTCCAAAAGTATTCTGACGCGTACCGGAGCCATGAGTTTTATGCCACAACCTCCTCTTTCTACATTTTGTGTGTTATGAGTGAGTAGTTCCATTTTCCTATCGAATGACAGTAATTGGAATTTTTGTATTGTTTTCCTGACATGTGATTGGTGTGAAACCCTTCATCCCGACTGATCCAGTTCCCCTCTTCATGCCGTTTGTAGAGTTAAAGACGGCTACTTTGTTACTTTAGACGGCTGTTGTTGGAACAGGCGGGCTTAGATTTATTTTTGGAAGCAGTTTTTCTGTTAACTCATCACGATTGTTTTTGCCACCTTTAGCTATTAGTTGTTTCACAAATCTCTTTCTCTCTTTCATGAAATTTGATAAATATCTTTCCTGTGACGTTTATGGGATCCTTACCAATACTCCTGTCAATTTTATGAGTTACATGCAATTTTGGAATGTTCTTTTTATTGCCCCTGCACGGTATTTTAGTATAGAACGTGCATAAGCAACAGCCCACAAGTTCACGAACAAAGTCAGTATAAAGATTCCAAATTTGGGGCCAAATCGTTCCAGAAATTTCATTGTCTAAAGCGGATGTCCTTGCAGATTCCTAAAGAATCCTAAAGTTAGGATTCCATTTTCAGCTTCTACTGCAATGTCATTTACTAATTCCAACGATTTTTCTGCAGTTTGATATTCTACCAAATTTGTGCATAATTTTGTCATTTTGCTCTAGCGCTAACTACACGATTTTCCTGCTTTCTTAGCAGTATAACATTTAGATTTTTAATTTATAAAATTCGACCTTATGCACCTTGTCTGCGGATTTTATAAATAGATCTATAATTTATAAAATTCGACCTCTTTGCAATTTGCCTGCGGATGAACTACACCATGTACCACACAGCGCATGGATTGATGGACACTCTGCATGAACACTTTAAATTGTTGGTTACCTCCAGCAGAAGTGACGTGAATTGGTCACCAAAACCATGCGATTTGACCCCGCTAGACTTTTCCATGTGGTGTTCTTTGAAGTAGTTGATTCAAGTCAATAAGTCGAGTTCTACCAACAACATAATAAAAACCGTCGTCAAAATTCAGTCGTATCTATGTGGCAGAGTTTGTGATAATGAACTTCCACAAAGCATGTGCGAAGCACGCACATATTAAAATAAAAAATAATAATTTCGTTGATACCTCAGACACAGCGTACTTTATTACATTTCAATATCGGCCTGCACTTTTAGCAAACTCTTTACCTGTTTACGCCATCAGGCTAATATATTGGTTGCTCGAAAACTTTACAGTGTACCGCCTACGAATAGCACGTTTGTATTAATTCGCAGTAAAACCGTGGAGTAGAATTTATAGTACATATTGTATAATTGCAAACATCACTCAAAATATGGAGGAACTTTTGGATGAGAAGTCAATTAAAAGCACGTTTAGCTTTACCAATTCCTTATAAGGTCGAAAAGCTTGCAACTATGTAAAAAATTGAAAAACTTTTAGAACAGCATTGGCCGGCTGTAAAGGTTTCGGAACACTACAGTATACCTTAGAACTTTTCGTAATCGGTTCCTCCGATGTAAATTCCTGATTCTGGTATTTGTTTCACGAATTCGGCGCTGTAAAGGTGGCTTCAGTGCATGTTATTCTACTAGAAATGTTTAGAAATGACATCTACCATTGGGGAAAGGAAACGATTATAGCAATAAAGAAAAATCGATTCAATTTCCTAAAATTCTGTTCGCGATAATATGCTGAAATAATACACATCAAGACTAGGAAGAAGCAAGCTTTGTACAATCTAGTTTCACCCAAATGATCCTGTTAACTATGTGACAATATCAAATAAATATCATCGATGTTCGAAACAACAGTAGAACAGGTTCTCTGATGAAAATATTCTTAATGGTTTCACTACCAATTATTGGCAGCAGGAAGTTTTTAGAACGAATATGAAGCGGTAATGTTTTGACTCAATAAAAACAAAGTATAGCGGTAACAATCATGTCCGTACAGCGAAAATTTTCCCCTTGGACAGATACTTTTAAACAGAAGAAGCCCAAGTCGTAATTCCCATGTTTTTGATCTGAATAAAAAGTAAAAGTTTTTATTGCAATATCTCCTTTTCAATAAATCTCCAAAATGCTTACGGGGAAGCTATATATGCATAACAAAATACCTATCGGATTCTCAGCATGTTAGCAACATCGAAGTCTAGAATATAGAACCGGAATACCGCATTAGTCAATTAAAAGTATTACGTAATTTAAATTTAAATTTACTACTAAAAACCGATTTCTTAAACTTTTACCAGTGCAAGTACAGCTCAGTCTCCTTAACAAATGAGGTGTTGAAGTGTTAAACTGGAACGGATAGGAAAACTTCTGACTGCAAGTGATGATATCTTTATGTGCTCAACAACATACTGGAAAGAGCAACAAATCATAAATATTATTCTACCAACATGTCTGCGTTATATTCCCCAGCCCTGTGATAATTTCCCCTACGCAAAGGGAACGCAAAACTTCAAGCGGAACAACTTTTTCGCTTTCATCTAGGAAATAGAGTATCCTAGACAGATATGCAACGATGCAATTGATATGTAAACGGAAGTGAAGCGCACACAAAAAAAAAACGGCGAAAGAAAGGCTAAGCCGCAACAAAAGCAACCGCTTTATTATAAATATGAAAAAGAAAAAAAAAATTGCGTTACACACACAGGCAGGCATTACCCGCACACCCGGACATACTTTCTCTTATAAACGCATACATGAAAGAAGAAGGAGGATACTTGGCTTTGTGGCCAATGTATCCTTTTCACATTGTGCTCCGCAAACATACGACGGAAATTGTATGTGCTGCTGTAGAGCAACAGGAGCAAAGGAAACAACTTTAATTAGTTATGCAAAGTTAGTCGGAACATTCTGCGTTCTCATCATCAACATGCACGGCAAACATCTCATCATAAACCTCAATCCTTAATATTATCCTTTGCTTTTCAGCCTAATTGTATGCTGTGCATTTTTCATTATTTTTTGTGCCAGGGTTTAAGGCAGATAAAGGCAAGGCTATAAAAGACAAATGACAAACAAAGTTGTTAATAATATATTACCGTCTGGTGGCGGAGAATGGAAGTGATGTCTTCAGCCGCTATGGTTGCCAGGGGTTAAAGGGGTTGTATAGCGGAAAAGAAACTGCATACAAAAATAGTAGTCTTTCCTTCGGCCAAAACATAAAGCTAATATGAAAAGTTTTCCTTTTGTGTACAAGTCTAAGACATTTACGGATTTGTTAATTTCATAAGAATTAATTATAAATGAGTGAAACTACAGTACGCTTATGTAGCAAAAGATTTATGGCGCACAGTTAATTAAAGAAACATTTTGCGTATTAATGTCAGCAGAGCGACAATCGTGGTTAGTTGGAGGCAAATAGTTGTTTATCTTCGCTAAATCTTAATTATTTCAATAGTTCTGCTTACTAATTCGCCTACGAATATGCCACAGTTTTTGTCATATTTCAGTCAACGGTAGGACATTCGCAGTAGTTGAAACGTTATAGGAAATATTTAAAAACTATTTTACATATAGATTTCATCTCATCATGCAGTTGACCTATCAAATATCTAGACCGATAGCATAAGCATTACAAACCATTTGAACGGAAAGGATAATATAACGGATAACAAATTTTCTTTGAATTATAAAGTGGAAAAGCAGTTGCATTTTTTGAAAGATTTGAATAGAATTTTGCAAATCAAATGATGAAAAAGTAAGGGGGAAAAAAATTAAAAAAAATAAATTGCACGAAAACACCAATTTCTATATTTTAAGAGCAATAGTTGATTGTCGATGCAAACAGCCCCAAATTATACTTTGCAATGGGTCGCAGGAAAGAGATCCTTATGACACGCCAAAATTAATGATGAATTAATGATAATGATCACATGGCGTTTTGGCTTCCTTAAAATCCAAATTTTCGAATAGGAAAAGGGGGATAGATAGAGATTGCAATATTTCGAGATCTTTAAAATTTGGTAGTATTTATATTTTGGCAAATTGGCCAGAAAAAATAGTTCTTAGAGAAAAAGAGAAAAATCTACCCTTTACAATATGTGCATTTTATGTAATCTTTAATATATAACTTTATTCCAGAGTATTAGCTCATTATGATTGGCTATGAGTAATATGATGGATTTAACTGATGGTACCTCTTGTACATCATCTCAAATTACAAGTTGAAATTTTTTGCATAGGTGACACATTTTTCCAAAAATCCCAAAAATCCTGCATTTACGCACAACTCTCTTAGATTTTGGAGAAGTTAACTCCGGATCTCATCAAATCTTACACGTACTCTTCTCCTATCTTGGAATGAAAATTGATAAATTAATCCGATAATTGGAGATGGAACGTACCAAACCACCAAAAAGCATTGTTTCAAAGCTGAAAAATGTGGATTAAATGTTCTGTATCACATTTCAGCAGAATTTTACTATGTTAATACTTGTTTTTAAGAACGACAGATCGAAGGAAATTTGCCAGCTTAGTACGCGTGTCTACCGCTCGCATGACCGCGGGTTCAATTTCGACTCGATGTGTCTGATTTCAGCTAGTTGACTAATCGACAATCTGGTTAATGCTTCTCAAACTGTGAGTCGTCGTTAAACTGTAAGTACAGTTGAGTCAGTCTAAAAATAAAATGCGTATAACATCTTTGAATGTGACAAGCTCTTTCATATATGATTCATGAGACGCAAGTGTTATGTGACTTGTTAAAATTTGAGAAAAACGGTCGAGTAAATATTGCTCCTCTGTCAGCTCCTAAAAATTAACGATTTTACCGATGTATTCTTAGATTCATAGTTTCATTTAATTGCTCTAAATGCCCTTAAATTTAGCGCACACCAAGCGTTAGGCCTGAGAATGAAAATGGAATGAATTGCTCTAACGCAACCTCTTTACGAATTGAAGGATTTACCGATAATCTATCTTTCCTACGTGGTTTTTAATTAGTAAAGCTGCAGTAATATATGCAATATGAGAATAAAAAAAGGCTGCATTGACAAGCCCCTTGCGTTGCCTCCCACTATTACGCAGTGATAGTATGTGTAAGTTTATTCACCCAACTGGAATTTTTGTGCTGTCCACGGTTCTTTCCTCATTCAGGTTTGGGATTGATTGATTGGTAGTGCACAGGACTTTAATAAAGTAACACAGGACACAACGACAGATGAAACGTTCGATCAATTTTCTTATATGCATTAAAATTTCTTAGCATATTTTGCAGTTTGTTTAACATTTCTTTCGCTCAATTAAATTTAACAGTTCTTTCGCCCACATATCGTCCAGTTCATAATCTTCAATTGCAGGGCAAAAAAGTCGGTTATCATACGGCTATTGCGCTTTGAATTGAACCTCGGATTATCAACCACATTTTCACTAACAAAAGCAATATTTTCGGCAGTGCATACATTGGAATGATACACAGACCTGACCGCAGCTGTAATGCTTCCAATTTCTTCAAATTTCTTTATAATTTTCTCACAGTAGGTAGATTATGACGACCATAAGTACTTTGTAGTAAGTTTTGGCTTTTTATGCGTTCTTCGATTGTTAAACGATCCATATTCGTAAATGGCGAACCTTTCACTAAATAAATAACCTTTCAGATGACAGGTATTTAACAGCTGACAGCGTCGCCAGACCGGCAGTTTTAAAGCCGACAAATGGATAACTCAGTTCTTATTTTATTGTGAATTACAATGGAAATCTTCATTAAAGCTAAGTTACAGAGCGATTGCAGATTTCTTTGTTTACAAATAATAATCTCTTTTGAACCGTTTTGGAGAATTCTGAATGAATGAATGTGAAAGTATATGACATCCCTGTAGAACTGCCATGACGCATTCTCCGTAAAATTTGATACAAAATGCTGTGATAGAAATGTGACTTTAATCTAAATATCGAAAATATTCTGTGCTGATTACTGTGATGTGCATAGTAATCACATTCGTCACAATATGAGACACGTGGAATAATGTGAAATAACTAATAGGAATAATCGATACATGGCCAAGGCATTTCCTAAGAGGTTTAAAAGCACTTAGACTAGAAAGCCAAAAAAAAAAACGAAACGAATTGCTTCCGTAACTTCATTGGAAGAACGACAACTATATTACTGGCTGCAAACTCTTTTCACTACGCCGGAGCCATTAATAGTAGTTATTATTCTATAAATATTAATTGGAAAATATATGTTTACTTTTAATTTTTCTATTTTTCCCTCTATTAAGCAAATGCTTTTCATTATACAAATATGTTTTTATAAATACAGCTGTGAAATATGCCATCACAATTATCGATAATAATAATGATTTAATTACAATTATAAATCAATTATACATTGTTTTTGCATAATTATGTTATTAAAATCTATGAAACAATATGTAATTATGCTGTGTGCAAATGTGCGCCACCATATGTATGCATAGATTGATAACTGGGTCATGTGTGTAGTATTCGAATGGCATTTCATAATAAATGATAAAACAAATCCATAGCGGGTATTTGTTTAAAACAAATGTACATATTTAAACAAAAATCAACTACATGGATTAGCGGGGAATTTATAGTTAAGTGCAAGCAATGAATTTATGTTTAAGTGCAACTAAAGTTGTTATATAAATAATGATATGAAATGCAATGGGAATGTTTTGTTATGAGTGATGGGTAAATATTTGCTTGTAACATTCAATTTGCTTATATTCAATCAGCAAAAAACAAAAAAAAAGAATTTTCGTTTGTCTTACGAAACATGTATCATGTATCTTCTTCTGGGCATCATTTTTATAAAGGATATTATAGATTCAACCCCTTTCACACACCCTTTCACATACCAACACGGTCTTTAAGAGAAACTCATATGTTCGCTGTTCCATTCCAGCGCACTAATTATGGGAGAAATGAAGCAATTACTCGATGTTTGCAAATATTTAATTTGGTGGCCAATACTGTCGATATAATTCTCAATAGATTTTCATTTAGACGAGTTATACTCAGGCTTTTAGCTGATACCTCATTTTGAAGATTTTCACTAAATTTGTAATTTATTGTTGTAATCTATTGCAACTGACAACTTAATAAATATGTATAGTTGTATACTTGTAACTATAGTTATGTTATTTTATTCAATTTTTCCTATTTTGTAATCTGTAAGAGCAATGCTCAGTAGATGTAAATAAATAAATAAATAGACTTTATTTTATGCCTGAAAAAAAAAGTATCTTCCAGACAACGTTTTTTCCACCCTATTAGAAAACACACTTTTTACACACTAAAATAAAAAAATTTGCAATTGTTGGTGTAGATTGGGTTAGGTCAGTGTGGCAGTCTGAATAGACATACTCACTTAGACTGTATAGTCCATTGCGATACCACGCAAAGTAGAGATATGGATGTCCCTAGTTTCCTGGTCTAGGCCTGGTCGCCAAGGCGGGGCAATTGCAGAGAAGGTGCTCTATGGACTCCTCCTCCTCTTCATCCCTACAGCTCCTGCAGAAGTCACTAGTCGCAAACCTTCAATATTGCTGCATGTCTTTCAACAATGATCCTTCATGACGGATACAAACAATGAGACGTCGGGTCTTGATAGCGAAAGCAGTGTGTGTGAATGCTTTAGACCCAGGCAAGGTCACACTTGTCTGCATTGATCACAGCCCCGGATAGACGTCCACCTATTATTTGCTGCTAAATATGCTCCATCACGCAGTAGGAGCTTTCAAGTGGCTAGAGGCATGCCCACGAACTCCAACTCGGCTGGAGTCTGTAAGGTTATCCCTAGTCTTACTAGTTCGTCTGCCCTGCAGTTCCCTAATTTGTCTCTATGGTCCGGCACCCACATAAAATGAATGTTGAAATGCTGAGCTATCTTGTTAAGAGGAAGACAGAATCTAGGGAAATTGTTGGTGTAAGTCGAAGAAAAATTTATAAATTCTTAACTAATATCATGGTCTCGGTAGATTTGTTTAATTCAATAATGAGTCTGTAATCAAGCAAAATAAAATATGTTCAGTTATGGTTGGTAGAACATGCGACCGTCGCGCAAATGACCGAATCTCCTCAATTTTTTACAGCGAAATTGAACTAGAGTTAGTTCCCAATTTTCTGTAAAATTCATATAAAAACAGATATTCACATGAAAGCGAAAAGTCATGATCTTTGTTCTAACTGCACCATATCTGAAAGTTATTAGACTTTTGGTGAACCCAACCCAATTAATTTGCCATATTGCTCGAGGACATGAGTACTTATGGTTTTACTATAAAATCCTAAAAGTATGCTGCAATTATGTATTCCAGCAATATAGTAATGCTCGTCTGCTTAACTTTCTATTTGAAGTATTTGTTTTCGTGTACTGTATTCGGTGAGATTTTACGAAAAATGTATTCAATATTCTTTAAAAATGTATTCGAAAGCGAATAGTATTTCGCTAGTATTGAAATACTGTTCTCTTTTGATTACTTGCAGGTCTAGTGAATTTAAAAATTTTTTGTCTAGAAATGTGACATAACTTCTCATTTCTTTAGAAAACTAACTCAAGCTAACTCAACTTAAGCAGATTTATATCAGTTTTTATCTTGATTCTTTCGCTGACATAAACCTAGAAACCTATTGCAAAATCTAGAATTGACTCCTAAAACGATACCTTAAATCAAAGTGTTTATTCTGAGCTGCTTTACATTTTTTGAAATTTTCCTCGTCAAAAAGCATAATACTGCCTGCTGAAAAAATTTAGCTTCCACTATGTTCCACTGTTAGCGTAGTATGAGCCTTAAATAAAAATTACTTTTACTTATTACTTTTTTTTTATTATTATTCCTGTAATATAATACTTCATATAATCTTTATTTCCGTTTGCCTAATATGAATATGGAGAATGGACATATATTGCCACTTTCTACATATTGGAAAGGAATCCAACCCAAAAACTATACTACTACGCACATAATTGTTAATACATTAAGTAACCCTCAAAAGTATACTACAACTGTTAAACAATGCTTTGTGGATTTGATGGTAGCAAACACAAGGAAATTTTAAACTTTTATAATGACATTTCTGTTTTCTACTCTTGCTTGAGGGGCCAGATTACATTAAGCCTTAATAAAGTTATTGAAATAATATTATAAAAACACTATAAAATATAGAAATCCAATAACTAAAAGTATAGTTTTTAAAGCATAATATCTATCAACATTGGTATTAGGATTACTTGTTGTTTCAAATGTTCCCACCAAATTGCCGGAAAAAGACTTAAAGAACGATCTATTGCATGCGTTAGCAGTTGGTTTTTATCTAAATATTAAAGTTTCATTTACATTGAACATTTCGTGTCTCTTCCCCGAACTTTGGGATAACTTTTTATGGGTATTAAGGTTTACCACTGTAAAATGTAAATCTTTGTATACGATATCTTGTTTGAACATTTGTTTTTTCGCAAAAAAGGCAAAACGATACTAAAAGTTAAAAAAGAAAATGTTATTCCAGTTTCTTTAAATCTGTATTACACAAAGAATCCGAGAGAAAAACGATTTGTCAGAGATATTTTATCTATAAGTTTTCATTGGTTTGTGGTAAACGAAACGATACTAACAGACAGTTATCTACATTTCCCTGCACACACACACAGATATTGGCACAAATACATGGTTAAGTATCTTTTGACTGCCATTGTATTTGGTTTTCAAAAGTTGTTTAAATATTAAAATCTTGATTAAGCTAAATGTACATTTGGGGCATTCTTACGCATTTCGAAAATGTCATTACTGCTGGTGGTTACTGTGGTGCCCTTAAATGAATCCTTCACATTCACTAACGAAGGAGATTTACAGTCTTCAACATCCCCGGCCCCAGGCACTGCCATTACCCGTAGTTGGTCCTTGGGACGATAAAGAAGTAAAGGTTTCTATTTTGTCCAACAAACAAAAGAAAATAAACCTTTATTTTGTTATAATAGACGAAGGAAATGTCTTTGCCCCATCCTCGAGTTTGGGTAAATTTCTAAAGGCTTTTCATTAGCAAAAAAAAAATAAATAAAATAAAATGTGTGAAAATACAACAAAATAACAGTGTAAATGAATAAAAAAGAGGTCTTTTAGAAAACTTTGTTTTTTTTATTTTTAGAAAAGGCTTAAAATGCTGGTTCCGTTCTCAAGAGGAGTCGATGCAAATGAGAAAATGAATCGGTGACGCTGTGGGAAAAATTAGCAAATGTTTTTTTTTTCTTTCTTTTTAAACGTCTTTCTGGCCATAACAAGTATTTGGAGTGAAAGTGTTTTAAGATTCGTTGATAAGTTTTTTTTTACGAATAATAGGAAGAAATGATCTTACATCGTAGATATAAAAAGTTGTTGTTGTCAATGTGCGATAAAATTTATACACATTTGTCAAAAAGTCTGTATAAAGCTATTAATTTTAAATCGATCGAATTTTCCAGCATACTTCCAAATTTTCTTTTTCCATTTTATGAAAAATATAGTAAAATGTATTTATTATCTTGTACTACCCCGTAAATTGGAAATAAAAAAAACGTTCAATAAAATTAAGCCGAAAATCTCGCTAAACGCAGTGCACAAAAATAAGTACATGCTTAGGAATGAATTGATAAATAATGTTGTTTTGTTACATATTTGCAGCATAATTTTAGGATTTTACTATAAACCAAAATTTGTGTATATTCTCGGTTGAAGTGGCGTAATAAATTGGTCTTTGGGAAAATGCCAAGAGCGACGTTTTCATACTATGAAAGGTTTTGTAAGGCGACAACTTTGTTCACAGATCATATCACAGTGTTTGAACCCATGCAGAATTTTTGAAGTTTTTAAGTGAGCTCTTTCGTGGAGAGCCTTCCGATGATGTGCTAAATACACTGGACATATTAGAAGTCGATTGCCAGTCGACTGACTTGAACTATTAACAAATAGAGGACAAATTTTTACAAACTAGGATATACAAATGCCATGGTGGACAACAGGAATGTATTTTAGGCTAGACCTGTTTGATCTGATTGATATTTTACGCTACAAATGATTAAAGCAGAAGCTCAACAATTTGTATATGCAAATCCTAATCACAAAAAATGCATGAAATTGGAGGCTGGTTGGATCTTGTAGCTGATTTATTAGCAGTTTCAACTAAAAAAGAGCAGAACTACAATAAGAACAACGGAGGCGCGGACGACCACCCGCAGCCGCCAGAATTATTTAAGACTGGCAGCAATAAACTGATAATGAGCATCAACACTAACCATTAAGCACGTTGTTTTCTATATTAATGCATATTCGATGACTGGAATGCAAACATGCGGCATCCCGTGCTTAAAAAAAGCCTATTCTAGTGTTTATATAAATTAGCTACCATCGCAATTAACATCCTGGATAGTATGTTGTATTAACAATTGAGTCCTCCTCTATCCGAACAAGTTGAGGCTTTATAGATATAAATGATATAATACACTTAAGAAAGAATATAGACAGGTACAAAATTGCCCCCGACTAAAAGACTGCTAGCGATAGCCCAATTTGGAAGTATTTGAAACAGTGATAGAATTCGATATACTTGCAAAGCTGGAAGTGAAACTGGCCAATACGAAATATTCGTTGATTGCAGGCACAATCTAAGTGATGTGCGTTTAACCAAACTAATCCTTACAAAGGGCGGTAATCGATCGAGCGATTAGAATACGAAGTATTCATTGATTGCATGTAAAATCTAGTTGATCTACGTTGAGCCAAGCTAATCCTTACAAAGGGCGGTAATTGATCCATGGAGTTATTAATGAGAAAGGTTGCAGTGAACACAACATTGTAACCAGTTACTATAGAAATCATAACATGGCTGTTATTGCAGGAAGACTGGGGTATGTTATTACAGCCTTCTCATAAGCTGAAAACCAGTTAGCAAAAGTGGATTTCAGTTTAAGCGAGAATAAAATTAAAGTAATTATTTTGGCGAATTTCTTTCTGTGGTGTCAAAACTTTGATAATTTAGACTTTGGTGTGATCAATAAAATAAGTGTTAGCAAACAAATTACGAGAAGACAACTACTGGCGTTATTGTTGTCTAAGCAATGTATTTAAAGATGAGCGAAATTCAAATTGTAACAGATATTAGTTCCACTTGTCTTCGTATACATTGCATTAACCAGGGTTATGACACAAGTGGATGAATCTGTCCAAGGAGTTTCGAGAAGAGAATTCTCCGTGGGAAGATAATTCTCACTTTCCATTGACATTGCGTGAGTCATGAGCCTAACATAGAAGCTGATGGTGACTGGGTTATAGTGACCAAAGTGCTTCAGTACGGAAATCTTCTGCAATGAAGTTGCTGGACTGCTCAGAAAAGGGTGATCAAAATTGCCTCGGAACGAACGGGTTCCTGAGACGTTATCAAAATTTTATTAGGTGAAATATACAATAAAATTGAACAGGTACAGCAGTACCTTCGAAACGGTATAAAAATCAGTCAAATGCAGCGTCGTGTTCCGTAGGTATTTATATTAAAAATGTTATACTAATGACATATATGCAAAAGTTAGTTCGTACATCTGGCAAAACATTAGACTTAAATGTGAAAGCCTTCACTTATGGCGCTCACAATCCCAATTTACAAAATACAGGGTGGGCCATATGAGTGTTGGCGATTTAATTCTTCAATTTCTCGGTAACGCGCGGCGCGGGGTGGCGGGAGGATGTGTTGTTCGCTGCGCCGCTTCCTGGAAATTTAGTCGCCATGGAGCCGCACACGGGAGTGCAGCGTGCATTTTGTGTCCGAGCGTATTACGAAAACAATAAATCAGTGATTACTGCACGACGTTTGTATCGGCATGAACACGGTTTACACGATTTAAGTGAAGTTCCAAGCGCCAATGTGATACGAAAATGGATCAGAATGTTCGTAGTCGCCCAGTTTCTGCAAGATCAGCCAACATTGTGGAGCGTGTTCGTGTTTCAGTTCAGCGAAATCCGCAACAGTCAACACGTAAGAGAAGTCAGTCTTTGGATATCAAAAGAACAACTTTACGACGAATTTTGAAACGTGATTTGCATTTGAAGGTTTATAAGATTCAGATAGTCCAAGAATTAAAACCCGATGATGCCAATAACCGACTTAACTTTGTCAATTTGATGCTAGAGCGGTTCAACAATTTCAACAACGTGATTTTTAGTGATGAGGCCAATTTTCACCTTAATGGCCATGTGAACAAGCTAAATTTTCGGTTCTGGTCCGAGACTAATCCCCGACGCTTGCATGAACGTCCATTTCACAGCCCTAAGCTTGTCGTGTGGGCTGGGATAACATCAACCGGTATTATTGGACCATACTTTTTTGAGGACGAAAGAGGGCATGCGATGACGGTTAGAGCGAACAATTATTGCAACATGCTAGCAGACTTTTTGGTGCCAGCTTTGCAAGAACTTCAAGGCAATACCTCGAGGATGTGGTTTCAACAGGATGGGGCCACATGTCATACGGTTAGGGTATCCATAGAGCTGCTGAAAAATGTTTTTCCTGGAAAACTCATTTCGAAAAGGGGGGATATTAAATGGCCCCCACGTAGCCCCGATATCTCTCCATGCGATTATTTTCTATGGGGCTACCTCAAATCGGTAGTCTACGAGAATAATCCGACCAATTTAGAGCAGTTGAAGAGGAACATTATTCAGGAAAGTAACAAAATACCGAGAACAACTTTTTAACGAGTTTTCCAAAATTTGCGACTTCGGTTCCAAGAGTGTCAAGCAGCCGAGGGAAGCCATTTGGACAACATTATTTTTAAGTCTTAAAATTTCCCATGCTTCTACTTTTTAAAAATACAAATATATTTTTTTTATGTTTCGTAGTTTTTTTTTTAATTGAATATTTAAACCGCCAACACCCTTATGGCCCATACTGTATATATGATGTAGGAATAGTATAAGTTAGCTTTTTGCTTATAACTTCTGGCAGAGTGAGAAAAATCTCTGAAGCATTTGCAACAAATTCTTTAAAATTATAACAATGCACGTCTTATCCGTTTGCAGTCTGAAACACTAATAGTGATGCAAGGTCTTTACTAATAAGTACTAAACGTACCGTATGGAAACATTACACATAAAATTGATTTTATTGCTGAAAAGATAGGTTTTCCTATAGAAATTGAAAATATAATGACTGTGTGGATGTTTTACTAAATCCTATTAAAAATTCGTATCATTGTTTGCATAATTGCGTCAACCTCAATAGATCAATTTTAGGATTCACGTCACATTGTCAATGATGGAAAATTATTAAACAAAGATCTGCAACTTCTCCTTGAGAACTAAAAAAGTTGAAAATTACTGAAGAAATTCCTTGAAATTAAGATTAAATTACGACTTTTTATGTAAATATCTTATGAGCTGCCAAATTATACCGACTTGTGGCTGTTGTACTGCTATGTGCTCTGCCTTTTTGTGTTTTTGCCTACTTCCATGTCCGGTCAGACTTGTGGTTGTTTTATGTTTACGCACGATTGCCTTAAAATGAATCGAATTTTCTCCCACGTCAACAACAAAAATTGTACGATGCAAACAATACAACGGACTTGGGCTATCGAAAGGAAAAGTTCATTTAATTTGTGCTACTGTTACACTTTTTTCTTTACTTATTTGTATACCATTTTTCTGGCATTATGCCTTTGTATGGTAATTCTGGTCTGGGTAAAAGTGGAATGATTGAAATGTAATAGCCAGAAGGAGGTAATCGAAGGGAAGGCAGACAACGAGAAAGTGTTACGCAGGGAGCAGAAAAGTGCCAGTAGAATGTTGTGAACATAACAATGCGCACTGGGCTATGCCAAAGAAAAAGCAAGCAATTATATGAAGTGAAAGTCCTTCCAAAGCAGGTCCTCTTGCCAGTAATGCAATTAACATATCGTGAATTTTGCAGCAATTCATCAAGATTATATCGAACACTTTGCATTCAAACTGTGTAAAAGACATCAAGAGAATTTATTAAATTTAAGGCAATTGGCAGCTGACAAGGTTCTTGTTTTGTACAAGGACTACGGAATATGAAGTCAGGCTAATATTTATTAGCTAGCGAAAAGAAAATGTAATGTAAAACGGAAATCGGCAAATGTATTTTGTAACAATGATATCGATTTGAAAGAACTTTTTTTTATTTACGTCTGGTATTGTGAAGGAATTAAATAACACAAAAAAAAACGGCTTAAAAGAACAATTTTCGATAGTCAATTATTTCCGAAACAAAAATATTAAATTTCATCAAGAAGATATTCATTACTGTCTTTGTCAGTATAAATGGAGAAAAAAATATAATTGGGATGTACAAAGTGGAAACCATTTGTCGATTTCAAAGAACAGCTGATTTCGGAAATGTCAATGTCGTAATTCCAATTATGAGGGCGGTCCCAAAATTAGCCGCCCTGGTGTATAGATGGTGCCAGTAGTTTGAAAAATATTATTTTTGTGAAAATTTGCAACCTTGTAAAACATATGTTTTAATCGTTCAAGGCGTCACGTTGTTTAGTATTCTTATTTGAGCCATCAAAAGTAAACGATCCCAGTGAATTTTTAAATATGGAAAAAAAACAGGTCACCATTATGTAATTCAATATTTCCCCTTGAAAAGTCTCAATCATTAATTTTTCGCATTTCTATACTTTTAGGGAATAAATAAGGGAAAGAAGAAAAGTCAAATTGCACCATTATATAGAATGCTGTTTTTTCAGACGTCCTTTCGCCCTTCTCTATAAAATATAAATATATTTTATTCTATAAATAAAATATAAAATAAATTTCGACAGAAATTTTCAAGGCGAAAAAATTTTGCATTTAGTCCATTTTAGTTCTTTAAAAAAACCCTCTGAAACAATCTGTAAGTACATAGGATTTTGGGAATCCAACTATCACCACATACAATAATTAATTGGTGAGTGAATCATTCGGCCAAAACTTTGCTTTACTCATTAAAATTAGTTGAGGATACAGCATTTTGCCGCCATATCTTTTCAATATAATATTAAACTTTGCCAAAAAATATGCAACAGTTTTTGCCTCCTAGCTTTGAATTGTAGCATACGATTAATTCAGTAGCAAAGGTTTGAAATCAACTAAGTTCAATTTTTATTTAGCCTAGTTTTGGGGGACTTCCGTACACATGAGATTATTTCCTATAATAAAATATATTTCATTTCAGATCATTCACACCTCAGTCCCACTGTTCACTTTAATATCATAAAGCAAGATTTCTCTTTTCTCTTGTTTACTGTTTTTGTCCTGCAATTTATTTATTTCCCCCCTTCCTGTCAAATTCAAATTTATGGTTTTAGTGTCAGTTCAAAATGTAATTCAATCTTCTACATTTTCACTTAAATGACAATTTCACTTTTCAATTTGCTTCCTTGGCACGTCGTCGTCTTCGCATTAAATTTTTGTCTATTTCCCTTTTCGTCTTCATGTTCGTTGCCATCATTGGCCGTATTTGCGTATTTGCATTTGACCACTTTTTCTGCTATAGGTTGTAACAAAATTTGGCTAAAACCCCCTAGTATATATAGTTGGTTGGCAAATAAAATTAAGTTGTTAAATGTTATAACATATTTTTCTGACATTTCGACACGTCAACGGAGAGCTGTAAAGAATTTCAAATAAATTCCAACTAATTGACAGAGAAATTCCGATAAAGGAATTTGAGGAGATAATTATGTGACAAAGGTTTATTTACATTAAGAAGTAGAAAGTATATTAGACAAACTTTTATTACGATAAAGCCGAAATTTTGGAGTTGATCGTCTCCAGATGTTGTAAACATAGCATAAATATGGTCTTGAGACTTCATCATGCCTTTCTCCCTGTGTTCGAACACGCAAAAGAAAAATATCTCGATTTTTCGAGGAAATGACTTAGTTTCTCAGTATGCACTGCGCCAGTACGATAATGCACATTTTATGTTAAATTTTTTCAAGAAATGGCTTGCGGGTAGCAGAGACGCTTGATTCGTTGCGTCTCACGCTTTCACAGGTATCTATCAGAGCACCGCAATAGATCTTTTTCAGCTTTTTTTCTGGCGAATGTCGTTATATTTAACGCGAAGAAACCGATTTGGCGGCAAATATTCATCCAATATTATCCAATATTATTATGTGAGTGAGGCTTAAGCAGCCTGTCTCACTTTCACGATCGAAGTTTTCTGGTGCAGCAACTGATTTGGGATGCATTATATGAAATTCGTCCTAGAAGGAACGACGATTAACTTTGAATTCGAAAAACAAGCGACACAAGATTGCCCGGAATTGTGCTCGTTTGTCGAACATCTAAGCGAATCGATCGTTTTTGAGTTAATATTCATCGAAAAATTATGAAAAATCATACTACACACAACTAAACGTTAAAAAGCGAAGTGTGTCTGTATGTTACGTGTATAATTTTATATCGCCTAACTGATTATCATCAAGGTCTGCCACACAATTCTTTAGGGGCTAGAGATGGTTTACATATAAAGTAGTTTGGTTACATATAGGCAAGCAAATCATCCCATTTTAATAAATTAAATATGTGTTCGTAAACTAAAAATTGCTACTTACGAAGAGATGAATGCCAGGTAGCTTGTTGTATGTATACTTATTTTGAAATAACTATAGTTATTCGTTTGAAACTCAACGTATGCTACAAATATAAAAAAATGTATGTCAATCTGAGAATGTCGGCCTTTCCGTCAACGTTCCGTTTGAATGTAAACAACTTTTCAGGAAGGAACTCAAGGTAGTGCTAACCTGATAAAACATAATTTATAATATAAAAAAGTGATTCTCAATCGCGGCTGTTTTTCACTTAACATGGTATTGGCAGCACTTTTCCTCTAAAACTATTCAATTCATAAAGTTTTGTTACATGATAACATAAGTACGCAAAATATTTTGCTAAAGTTGAATGTTATAACTAGTATCCCAAATTTCCTGCACATATTATTATCCACAATTTGTATTAAATAAACGTATGCATAGAGATTCAACCTGCATATGTAATTCTCCAACAAATATGATGCATAATTACAGGGGCTCCTATGAAAGCATACATTTAGGAATGCTGTATTTCAAACTAAACATTACATTACATAAAATTTAACAAATTTACAAGTTACAAGTACACTAATAATATATTAATTTCCAATATTTTATTTCGTTAAAATCCAAATTTTCCAAATTCCTCCATATACTGTGATGGAAATCTTAATCCATAGTTTTGCCTGCCTTACTCCCTCATTTCTCGTAAAGGGCGAAAAGTTATATCCATATTTACATGTAAAGTGTGCAAGTGCATAATTTTATAATTTTACTGCAAAGTTGCACATTGCATCATCCATTGTTCTTCTTCATATGATTGGCCTGGCATTGCCTTCATTTCAAGAGAATATAATTAAGGAAATTTAAACTTTTGCATAAAATTATACAAATAATTTGAGTAAGACCATTAGGAATGCGTAAACAAGAGGCAACAGAATATATAAGCATACATGACTTTACGAAATTATACACTATGCATGCAACTATGGAGAAGGTGCGGCTGACGATGTTTATGTGAAGGTAGAAGATGAATCTTGTCCTCTATACTATGGTGCAATTATACATTGTTAGGCCTTAAAATATACTAGAAATTAATCTACCCTATATTAGATTGCTTGTGTGCATTGTAAATACAATTGAATATGAAATGTAACTACACAAAAAGCCGTCAAATAATTGCATGCCATTAGGCGGAGCTTAGATCGCATATAAGATGCATACTTATAGGGGAGCAAATGGGAGAATGCTGCTGAGTTTATTGGGATGTGGTGAATGTGCCGGCAATAATTAGACAAATTACGTATATTAAGTTATTGCTAAGTAGACGGCAGCAATGCGGATTAAAGTTTTAGTCCGTATGGAAATAAATTTGCATCTATTAGAAAACAAAAAAATATGGAGTTTACTACTATATTATGTAAGATGAATATCTGTATGGAAAATAAATAATATTGATTGCGAAGTTTTATTTGGTCTTTCAGTAATGATTATTTTTGTGAAACTTCTCATTTATGATGCTCTATAAATAATTGTGGCTAAGTAGGCCATATGATCCACGTTGAGATTTTGCAAAAATCACCACATTTAAATGAGAGCCTGCAGTAAATTTTGTTAAGAAACAAACTATATATATATAGTTATATACTACATATATATATATATTTTTTTTTTCAATCCATATTTTTGCGCCAATGAATAAAAACAATATATATATACATATTTATATATGTATATATAGGTATATGCCCTATATATATATATATCAAACATAGCATGCTCTTGGTCGGCGCTCTTTGGGAAAAATTATGTCTTTGTTCATTGAAAACCGAAAAATTCGACTTTTAAGAATTATTATTTTCAATGAACAAAGACATAATTTTTCCCAAAGAGCGTCGATCACAAAAATCGAATTTTCATTAACTGTTTGATTTATATCGAGACACCATATGTGGCTATCTATAATATTATACACGTATGTAGTTCACTTAATAAATAGCACTTAATAATTTAGCTCCCCTGTAAGAATGAGTTATTTCCATTTTCCCTTGGTCCATATTATATTTTTTCCAAGCAACGTTTCCATTCCTGATATATTTTTATTTTAATTTCGCCGTCTCTGCTACATCTATAAGCTACAATTTCTTGGTTTATTAACGAACAACTGGCAATAGTCGATTTTAGGAGTTCTAAAGAACACTTTGAAGTAATTTTTATTACTTGATGAAGAATTCACTGTGTACTTAGTTGAGAAATTAATGGCAACTGGAAATGTTTTGCATATTTGTTTAAAATGTATACATAACGTCATGGCATACTTTAGGGCTGGGCAGAATAAATTTTGGAAGGCGAATATTGGAATCAGTTAAAAAGTTCAAAGTATTACTTGATAAAGAATTCATTTTGGGCTTAGTTGAGAAAGTAAGCCTCAAAAATTGCAACTGTAAATATATATACATAATATATACAATGTCACGGCATACTTTAGGGCTGGGTAGAATAAACTTTGGAAGGCGAATATTGGAATCGGTTAAAAAGTTCAAAGGTATTATGTAAGCTGACTGTTTCATTCATGACTAATAGTAAATCGGCTGTAAATTAGTAGGGAAATGTGATTCAATTGAATAGTAAATCATATGCTAACAATGTAGAAAAAAATAGCAATAAAATTTTTAATTTGAAATCGTCTATTTTAGCAACAGTTTGGTCTGCTTGAAATTCAAAAAGGACAATCTTATTTTGCTGTATTTTTATTATTAAGCCGTGCTAAAAAGTATACTATATTATTGTACTCATTGCTGGGCAGTAAAGATTCAGTTATTAACGTTAATTTTTTTTTTAATATGGAATCATAAATGAATCACACATATGAAATTGCTGTATGTAATATACACTATATATATAAATATATATATATATATATGTGTAGAAATATATATAGGTATATGTATGTAGAAATCAATTGTTGACCGCTCTTACGATCGCATCTACCATAGTAATTATTAACAATTGTACAAGAAATTTAGTGCACATTTCTGTGCAATTTGTCATCGCTACTGGATAAATATTCATTTACTTTAGGAATATGCAACATATTATGTGTCATGATGTACAGTGTAATCATTTCTAGAATTTATGAAATATCTATGCTGTAATAAACTAGAAAGTAAAAGCTATTATTTGTAAATAGAAATTGCGCACAGTATAAATTGTTTAATGTGGGGGTATTATGGCCCAGGCCATCTAGGACAATTTCATCCCAGGGAATATCCCTAAGATAAATGCTAACCAATACCATCGATTTGTATTATTATTGTGCTTAGTATCCCCCATAAATACCAGTCGAATACGTGGATAGCTTTTTTTATCTATGCAGTAGAATGACAACGAATGGCTTCGCAGAAGCAGACTTAAATAATAGATTCAATACAGCGAGAACCGCACTCGGACGACTACAATCAGTGCGGAGAAGCTCACAAATATTCAGACGAACCAAGCTTAAAAAACCAACTCTGTTGTATGCAAGTGGAACCTGGCTAGTATCGACACCATTACGCAAAACCTACAGGTATTCATCAACAAGTGGCTCAGAATCATATGCCGGATATTCGGGTGTGGAATCTCACCAATGAGAAATCTATACTAAAACAAATAAAACGTAGAAAATCAAGTTGGATCGGCCACACGATCAGAAAGAAGACGGATAGCATCGCAGAGATGGCACTAGCGCGGAATCCTTAGGGCTCAAGAAGCCGTGGTCGATCGAAAACCACCTGGAGATGCGCGATAATGCACAAGAACTAGGACACTGTGCAATTGGACATGGGAAGACCCGGAAAACAATAGCAGTAAACCGAGTAAGATGGAGAGGCTTGGTGGAAGTCATAATTCCTTATGAATAATTCCTCATGAATAATGTCTGATTGTCTTCGTATCTGTTTTAATTTAAAATTTAGGTTTTTTCGCCCAAACGACTAAAACAAGTTTCGCCCTATATTGGAAATTGTACTATTCACAATACTTTTGGCTCGAAAAAAATTGCTTACGATGCGCATCGCTCATAGAAATAGAGATTCCATCCTTGTTGTCTGTAATTTCGAGCAAAGTAGATGTCCCTAATGTTTAATGCCTTAAATAATGTTTCACCAGATAGTTGATGTAGAAGGAACTGCATTAATATCTTATAAATAATAAATGCTGAATAATATGTATTTGAATGAAATTGACAAAAAACAAATTTTTGTTTTAATTCCGTTTATACTTTTCCAACTTTTTATCAAAAATATGGCAGTACGTAGCACACTTTCTGTAAGAATGGTGACGTTGGAGCTGTAACAGTAATTGACAACCATCGTTATAGTGATTTTACAACAGGATATTTCATTTTTAATTTGTTACTAAAAACAAAATGACAGAAATACTTTCATTTACTCTAAGATGACTAAAAGCAAGAGCAATTTTCATAAATTCTACTTTCACTGCCTCTGCACTTAGTTCACTTTTCAACTGACACACAAATCCGCAAATGCCACCATAATAATGGGCTGGCAAAACACAAACATCCAACATGTATTTAAGTATTTGCCAATGTATGTGTGTGTGTGTGTGCGAAACAACGCAACGTAAATATAAAAATATGCCACCGCATACACTGGGAATTTAATACATACACGAGAACACCTGGACCCAAGAGTATACATTACACATCATACCATGTTGTGTTTGTGTTGTCCTGGTGACGCTGACGCTAGCAGTGGTGGTGGTGGTGACGGTGATGGTGGCAAAGTTGATGCCAGCCACGAAATGAGCATTCAACATAATAATCACGACACACAACATTATGTTGAGAGTGTGTTGGCGTTTGTACTTGCGATTTTGTACCTACCTATCATGGTGTCGTCACCTGAAAATATGCTACAATCTGTATACATTTTTGAGGTCACATGTACAACGACTTTCATGTAGTTGTGATGGTTTAGAAAAATTATTTTATAACTGGCTTTAAACCATCAGAGGTGGTGCCCGATGACGACGGGGAGGATGCAGAGCCACAGTAAACAATGTACGAGTATAGCATATTTTGTGGGGCACTAAAACAAAGAGTAAAACTTTTATGATACACCTACTTTTTTTTGCATTATGTTAAAATTGTCATTGTACAAAACGCTAGGGGTGAATTAAAGTTAAATTAAATGTTAACAGAATTTTTAAACATTGTCTATTTTTATGTGATTTCCTAATTTAGTTTTCAAAGGGTTATAGTAATTTTTTGTAATTTGCAGCATAGTTACCGGATTGGCTACATATTAAGGAACATTTTAACATAGAATGCGGTATTCTAATGTTCCATAAAATGATAGCAGTATTGGTAAACCACCACAAATTCATAAAACCGTAAATTTTAATAAACAACTTGTGTCAATACTTAAACAACATTATTTGCAAATTAATTTTTAACCACAATTATTACGAATGTAATAAAGTTGTTATATTTTAGGTTAATGATGCTTATCTGTTACCCTGGAAATGTGTACAATGGCTTTATTAGCTAATAGTTTTTGGTTGTGGCCCAAACAATTAAAATTTCAATTAAAATTTGAATGAAATGGAATACAATTTAATAAAACGATTTAATATTGAATGCTGAAAGTTCAACTGTTTGCATAAAAGATACCAGTTTAAATCTGAAAGGGTTGAGTGTATTTGAAAAGAGAAACGAGGTAGTAATTCTAAATGTTCTTCACCCTACTTCATTAAGCTGACTAAGCAGAAAATTAATATCTTTTATTTATATTTTGAGGAAAATATAATATTATGCTTTATAATTTTCACTAGCCGACCCGGCAAACGTTGCTTTGCCTCAAATTTTATTTTTATTGGAAATGTTTCATGCCAATCGGTCTAATATAATAAGAAACGCCTATATTTGCAGAAGAACTTAAAATATGTTCCCTCAACCGAAATACAAAATTCTGTTTAAATACCGTTAGCAGGAGCAGAAATAATTGCTTTTTAATTTGTGGTTTGTACAGGAGGTACCACTCCCCATTGTCCAATCCCACCCATATTTGTAGCAGCACTTAAGATATGTACACCAAACCGATGTACCAAATTTTGTTCAAATACCGTAAACAGGAGCAGAAATATTGGATATTTAATTTATGGTTTGTATGGGAGGTACCACGCCCCATTGTCCCATCCCGCCCGTATTTGCAGTAGCACTTAAGATATGTACACCAAACCTACGCACCAAATTTTGTTCAAATACCGTAAGCAGGAGCAGAAATAATTGATTTTTAATTTTTTGTTTGTATGGGAGGTACCACGTCCCTTTGTCCAATTGGACCGAATTGTAAATCTAAACCATCCCGGGCACCACCCAGACGTATACACAAAAATTTATGCAAAGCGGTTCAGCCGTTTAGGAGGAGTTCACTGACAACGCCCGTACAGTAGAATTATATATATAAAGATATTGAAATGTTCAAACATACATACATTTTTAATTTGAGTAAAATCGGAGGGAAAAAAATTATTTCCGAAACGCCGCCTACAGGATTTAAACATATACAAAATGTTAAAATTATGAAACATACATACATTTTTAATTTGAGTAAAATCGGACCATAAATACAAATTTTCGAAATAAGTCCACCTCAGCGCCACCTACCGGGTTCATTTATACACAAACGAATTTCTCATGATCAAAGAAACACACATTCTGAATTTCAGTTAAATTGGTTCATTAATATAAATTTTTGAAATAAGTCTACCCCAGCGCCACCTACCGGCCCCAAACTTCATTAAAACCTAATCGGGCACCAACCGATCCTATGGTGTGAATATGGCTGCTGTAGCTGTAATCGTTAAGATCTGATGGTCGGGCAAACATATGCACGAACGTTTTTATATATTAAGATTAAAATATTTAAAATTCATATGAATTGTCCGTTTTGCAAATCCTGTCCAGCTAAATTTGAATGAAATATGTTTACACCTAGTTCAGCAGGGAACCGTTTTTCCTATAACACCTCTGAACTTTACAACAATTCCGTTTCTACATAAAACATTTGCTACTGCAATTTTTTGCGTTTATTTACTGAAATGAGACTTAATGGATTCTCATCGGGCAACAAATTTTGTTTAAGGTATTTATGAATACCATCATGTAGAAAGTACATATTCGAATATATGGGCACGTACATAGCAAACTTCTTCTTCGGTTACCTCAGCAAGTTCGAACTTGCATGTACCAACATTTGTGAACAATGCTGGCATATAAATCACACGCCTCTTTATCCTTACGACGGATCCCAAGGGGAAGAATGCCGTAGGTCCTCTAGTAGGAGAATCAAGCGGGTTGCGATTGGAACTGAAATCGCTGGTAGAGTCTCTGTGCTCAAATGTGCTCTTAGTCCAAATGCTTTATAATATGCTCAATGTGATTAGCACACCGTGAATAAGATTTTTCACAAAGAGTAACATGAAACCTTCATGGACTCTTTTCTATTCTAATGTTATCATATGAAACCCGTAGCTTTTGCTGAAACAAATTTTGATCGACTATGACTGCAGCCCGTTCTACCACATCGGCTAAATCGAATCTCATTCTAATGAATTCTGACTTATATACGAGTACATTAATCACTTGTTTGCCGATACGATCCTGAACTGCCGACAAATACAAAAAAAAAACTACAGCGATCTTTGCCCTCAGCGAAACTATACCGAGTTGCCCTTGCAAACCTTGATTATTGACGAAACGAATCAAAAAGCGTTGTCGATACCGAAAAAATTATCGAAAAACTCAAAAAGGTGGCATGAACCCAGGAAAAGGATGAACATACATCGTTGGAAAAACCCGAAATCCCCGACACGATCCTGAACTACAGCCAAAACTAACAAGAAAGATTAGAAAGGCGACTGAATTGCTTACAAGAATTGCCGTTCAGGTTGGCCTACGCAAACCTGAACTGCCAATAAAGCCGAATCTTTAAGACGAGTCGCCCGAGCAGAAGGTACAAACCCGAATGGCTAGCGAAAGGAAATTATCAAAGCGATCCTGAAATTATCATAAAAGATCATAAAACCAATTTTAAAGATCCCTAAATGCTGAAAAAACTAGAGGGTTAAAAGTAGGCGGCAATAAATCGAACAACCAAATTTTCTATGGGTAGCCACGTTTTCGGAGGAATAATGGAAAGTTATCGACCATCCTAAATAAGACAATATGTGAATTTATTGATTATCTTAACTCCAACGAATCCTGTAAAGGTCACGGATCGTAATCGGATTTGCAGATTACTTTCAATCAATTCAACGAATAAATCCGACAGTTCAACTATCACTACATCAACATGTAAGTCTAAATTGTTTTCTTATCCACATTTGGAGAAGTATTTTTTAGACACGAATAAAACATTTTGAAGGAGATCTACTTCATTGGCATTCCCTAAGGTTGGTCTTTGTAGACTAGATTGGACGCAGCTCAAAGAGAACCTCATATACATAATATTTTTCATTTCATGGTTAAGCATTTATCTACCATTCTCTCTGATAGCGTCTGAAATATTTAAATAAGTGTTGATAATAACTTCAATTCAATATATCTAAGTCGTAGTCGGTGACGTCCACGCAACATTTCAAATATTTGTTTAATTGTTACTATCTTTCATGTGTATAGAAGATTGAGAAGACTGCAGTAATATTTGGTAAATCTCGCCAAATATTCTATGTACATTTTGCCAAAAACAAAGTTCCACAAATTGGTCAATAAAACACAAAATATTAGACGCCATTTTTTCCATTTTTTGTTTTTGCAGTTGACCAATAATTCATGGCGACATGAAAGGCAAGGTAAGGAATTGTATCCAAAACTCTATGCTACGAAATTCATTGCCGTTGCAAAAAATTATCTCTCATTCATTCATTCTGGGGGGGAGGGGACTAAATTCATTCAATGCACCTAATCTGAAAACCCTGGAGCCGCTATGAAGAAAATGAATCCATGAAGAAATCATTAGCTTTTTTCTCGCACAAACCTAAACTAAAATCCAGATATGGATATGAATAAGACGGTGAAAGCAGCATTACCAGATAACTGTAACACCTAAAACTATACTTTAAATTAGATTCATCAGGTAAAATGGAATTCATGCTTACGCCTGCATGAAAAATACAAAATTAAATCTATTAATAAAAATATTTATACAAAATGTTTATCGAACATTGCTAATAGAATAACCGTCAATTTACCTTAAGCGCTCCCTGGATTTTCCCCTCACTTTCCCACTTTCCTCTTCCTAACTGAGTTTATCTGTTAAAGAAATTCTCAAAACCACAAGCTTAATTATATTTATTCAGAACAATTTGCTGTAATGCAAAACTTTTTCGAAACCAAAAACAAAAAAATAATTGGAAGCGAAATCCAGTTTAAAACTCATTTACAATCAAAACGAGAAGCACAAAGTTTTTTGTATTTAATCTATCCCATAAAATGCATACAAATTTAATATTTTTACTACAGTTTTAACACTTTTGCCAACATTCACAAATATTCGTCTAGAATTCACACTTGGGCACTTTAGTGCAAAAAGGAGAACGTGGCAAAGTCAACCAAAAAAAGTTTTCGGCCAAAACTTAAACCTGACCCAACTGAAAACACTCGCTTATAGATTCATTTATATGCCACCCCATTCATTTACACAGACATGCATTTTTTTTGTTTTTGCTTATAACAGATATTAAAACTAATCTTTGCATTTTAAGTTTTTTTTGATAACAAAAATGAAATAAAAGTTAACTCCACAAATTGTTGTATTCACCTTATCTTGAAACGGCCACTGTTAGCCATGCATGGTCATGTGGATTGGCAAAAAATAAAAACTTTCCTAGATTGGTCGGGTCAGCAAAATTTTTATTTACCAGCAAAACAGAATAAATCGCCCACACAATGACCAACTTTGCTTGCTCTCTTTACACAAATACTGTGAAAGAACTGTTTTAGTTTAATGAATGTTATTAAATATTAAATAGAATTTTGGGAACAAAAAACTTTTGTTTAATTTTTCCACAGGGTCCAGTGAGCTCCTGCAAAGGAGAAGTTTATGTGAAGTAAATTGTTTTGGTAGCATGTCTATGTATTATTCTGTTTTTAACCCTATGGTTATATTTCATAACAAAAATAAATAGAACAACACATAATTGAGTTTGTTTTGTGAAAAGTTAGCATATGTTGTTATGATTTAGGGGAATTTGATATACAACATACCGAAATGCCTTCAGAGGTATGCTAAAGTTATGAGGCAATATGTCGCCTAAGAGTAGGCAAAGGTTTTTACGTGAAGTTATTTGATATAAGTGGTATAATTTTGGTTGGCTGATTTGAAACCTAGAAAAGTTCTTTGGCAACTTATTTGAATTTTGAAATGTTTGTTACGCACAAAGTGTTTTCAAAAACTGTCTATTTTTCGAAAAAATTTGAGCTTCATTAATTTCTCGCTGTGAAATGTGCCAATGCGTTTAACCTTTCCTTATAAGGTTCTGTCGAGTGTGATATGTGAACGTTGCGGTTTAAGGCTTCCGAGCCACTATCGCCACAATTCCTGTAGGTGACACACTTTTCATCACCATTCGGCGTACGAAGTTTTTTGTGTTAACTCATGGGGCATTCACACATCGTACTTGTTTTTGTCCCCATCCTTATTCAAATGGTTCCAAAGGGTAAAAATATATGTAGCTCCTGGGCAATTCAAACAGTGCTTGAATTACGGTCAGACTTGATAATTTCCATTATTCTATCGACATTTCTGATTTGAAAGGCTAATTTCAAATTAGCCATTAAAATTAGCGAAATGAAATCGAAGAAACTAAAATGGCGCATGATTGACTTTTATAATATCTAGATCATTCAGCCGTCTGGCTTTCGTTTTCGTTTTTATCGAACAATATGATATGCTTTCTCTTTGCTGGTGCCAATTTTTGATGCGCCGTAAAACAATACTGAGTCAAGCAATTAGAAACTGATATTTTGAGTACGAAATGTTATCTTTTTAATGCCATCTAGTGTAATCCGATCGCATTTACACAACGCGAGATCTTACATATTCCTCAATTTTGCTCGAAACGTGAAAAAATTGTTGTCTGATATGAAATGGATATTGCCAATATGCAGGGAGAAAATAATTTGACTTTACGTTTGTATTATTAAACATTTCGATTCCGTCCATAAATTAAAAAATAAAAAACAAATTGACTTAATTGCCAAAAATAGGTATGGAAGAGCTTCTCAGATGAGTTAGGTCATATAAATTATATTTTCAGACTGAAGGAGAGTTACAAAGCCAAGTGTCGGTTTGAGATGATAGGTGTATCAGACCAGGAACATGCAATCCTATGCACGGCAATCTTGTACTGAAAATTGCATTGTGTTCAATTAAAATTCCAATATATCAGGGTGGTCGTTAGTTTTTCCAATATTAATGACTTGTGTCATAAAAAACACTTAAGACAGTGCGCCGAATAATTGTAACATAAATTATAAAAGATTTAGCTACATCACTAAATTTGGCACTTTTTTGTACTTTAGCACACTTTTGTACTTAAAATATATTTTAGATTCTAAAATTGGGGGAAAAAGAGCTTTTAAAATGCCTACATGTAAGTTGGTAGGTGATGGCGAACGCCCTCTATAGCAACTACTTGACAATTCAGGGGCAATTTGAGAACAAATATGATTTCTCACAAGTGTGAACTTGTTAGCTGGAAGTATTAAGCAAGTTACTTCACGATATCAGTTCCATGTCGATGCCTTCGATACATACATACATCTAACCAATATATTTTACGGAGTCCAAGCAATATATTTTCGTAACTTATTCTACGCTTTTTGTCGCATTATCCTCAAGGATAATTGCCTCTTCATAATGATAAAATGCGTAGTCAACTTTATTGCCATCATTGCTTTAAATGTCATTATTTAACTTTCACTTTCGTGTTATCTGCACATTAAGTTCATGCCTTGCATTCATCATATTCCTACATCAACTTTTTATTTTCCCAATTTACCTGAAGTATATTAAATTAAATTTTGGCCAGAGCTTTTATCATCGGAACGTACCTGAAGTGAGAGAAAGAAGAAAAACAAGTACAAGTTGAGATAAAATATTACAAGTGTTTAAAATTAACATTGTTAAATATTTAAAAACGACAAGGGAAATGAAACAGACTACACAATGAATAAAGCAGAAATGATGAAAGAAAAGCAAGAGCCAGATAACCTGACAGTTTTCTACATCAGCATTGTGAAAATTCTGTGGAATCAACCACTCTTTATACATTTTCACGTAGATAGATATAAATCATATAAGGCTTATATACGGTGACATATCGAAGGAAACACGTGTAGTCCTTGCGACCTACATGTCCAACAAAAATCGTTCCAAAGAACATCACAAGTTATGTACAGTGAAAAATATTCCACCTCTGCGCAATACAAATAAAGCATAAGGATTGAAAAAGGCAAAAACCTGGAGAAATAAATGAGTCAAAAATATGATTTCCTGCACAGGCACCAACAATGGTCGGTTATGAAACGTAGACAGGTTTTGAGAAACGTTAAGAGTAAAGCTGCATTTGTTAAGACACATTCACTGAAAATAAAACCAGCATTACGTAAGGATGAGAAGTTTTTCTTTCTTATGTAAATAGAGAACTTTATGTTCAATCTGCAACTGAAATCGGTAGTTGAATCATAGCTTATACAATATGGCACAGATCCCATAGGAGGAACTGTCCTCCACCACCACTTATTGCGTTGATTTTTGTGCATATTTTTTCATCCTCATTCTGTTGTGTCAAATAAAGTTGAAGAAGGAGAAGCCAACAATAATAACCAGAATGAATTGTGCTATAAATTCATTTCCTTTCATTTCCCGTATATGTTTCTTCTCCTGTATGAAAAAAATCAAGAACGAAGCGGCTGTGAGAAAGAGTAAAGTAAAGACTTACTACGCTACCAGCTAACCGATGTGGTAGCGTAGCATTGTTCTGTGATTTTCAACATATGAAGCGGTAATATGTGTAGCATAGCACACAAATACCATATCATGGATACACACATATGCAAATTGGCATAAGTATAAGCATTCCCATACAACTACATGGCTTTTCATATGCTCTTTCTATCAGGCTATGACATGAAAGCCCAAAAGTATGCAGTGCAAAGAAACTGGAAACCATTTATTGGTGAAAATTGTTAAAGTCCAAAGAGTATTTCAACAACACTGAAATTCTCACAAATTCTGGGACAGTAATAATTGGGTTTTGAGAACGATGAATTCAGAAAAAAATAAAAATGAAAATGAATGCAATTGAAGCCTTTAATATTCATAAACAATATGCAAAAGTCAGCGTTAGGTAAAAGGGAAATTAGAGTTTACGATTTGAAATACAAAAAGTTAGTGCCTAAAAGTAAGTATATGTGTGTGTTGCGATATATACTATGCAGCCTAAGGATAAGCAACATTTTATGAAGAGACACCTAAAATTAACAATGCTCAGATAGTATTGCGAAGAATTAAATAATAAATTAAATTTGTTATTCACATGGATATTCAAGAAAACTTGAATATTTCTTCGATTTGATCTTATTACAAAAATGTGAATATTTGGCGAAAATCTAACGACTTGGAGAATTTGTCATAATTTAAGAAAAATGAGAAATTAAGGTTCTTCGTTTTTTCCGAAATACATCCAAATAAGGAAAAATGGTAAATTGCCATAAGTACCTTAGGGTGGAGGTATATACGCTCCTAGAACGATATAGTACGATCTAACACCTGAATGGTTCCATGGTGAGATAAAGGGTCAAACTACGGTAAAATTTGGGATTTATACTCTATTCTAGGATTTGATTAAAAAAACAAATACCGATCAACATGACATAAAGATATAAATTGTGCGCATAAGCCTATTCAACGTAAATTGGCCAAATCGGACGGAGGTTTATACGCCTCCAATACTGTATGTCGAGACACCTTACCCGATTTCATGGTAAAACTGCAGGCAATTTAGCTGAAGTAAGACACAAATTGAATTAGAAAAATTGTCACATAAGGATAAGTTGTTTCAGAGAAACTCGCGTTGGGTGGTCAAAGGAAAAATACCATTTATTTGTTATAAAGTAGTAGTTGCTATAAAGTAGTAATTGAATAGATGTAAAAAATAATACGATCAATTGCATTGCTATATCGCCAATAATTCCTATATTTGTCCAAAAATTCTGTTTACGATTAAATAGATCATTCCAAGTCAGCAAATTGTATTTAAAATTATATTCAAATACTGAAATAACATTCATTTAATCCCCAAAATTATCCAAGAAATGTGCTATCTATGCACAGACTATAATTATGTCTGCAACATGTATTGCCTCGAAATAGGCAACATTTAGACGTGGAAAATGAGCATATTCCGTAGTAGCCCTACAGGCAAATAATCATATTTAGTTAATGTCCTACCATTTGCTTTAATATTAAAAGATTTAAGAAGCAATAAAAAAAGACATAATTGAGCAATTGTTAAAATCCCTAAAGGTCGTTCAAAAGTAAACTAATATCAATACTAAATGCATATACCTCAACGCCTAAGAAATTATTTAATTGCAAACACAATATCTTCATTAAATTGTCACAAGCAGAGCATCATCGTTGCCAGAGTTATTCAACTCAATATCCTGTGTCAACACAAATAGGATTTGCTTAGTCCAGTCACGGAAAACAACTAAGAATATGCCGCACATATCACAAAAGCTATGAAGGCAAAATTTAATCAATGCTGTACTTTTGTCATTACTTTCTAAATTGCACCTTTAGCATATCCAGAACATTTTAAATACCATTGTGTGCCATAGGTTGTTGCCCATATAACGGCTCTTTTTGTTATCTTCAAACGCCTACATGATATGCTACACTTGTCACA
>JAHXMU010000329.1:243421-259725 GCA_019455685.1 Philornis downsi
TTGTGCTTGGTTCTTTTTCGAATTTCGGTATTATTGTTCGCAATTAAAAAAATTATAAAAAGGCTATAAAATCCATTAAAGAGAAAAAATTGTAAATTACAGGCAATGATAAGGGAATGAATATAGTCAAGACTTTTTGGAAAATATGAAAATTTTTTAATTTACTGTTGATCTTTAACATAATGATCCATTATTCTATTTCAAGATCATTATCTATTGGCAATTTTTCACTATTGCTAGCAGAAGTTCTATCCAAGAACTTGTGACTGAACGGATACCTAATTCCAGTATTTGCCGAAATAACATTTTCAGCGTCCTTAGCTGTTTGCGCTAGTTATTTCACAAACCAATTGAGTAGGTTCACCCATTGATACGAAGATGTTCTCAGCGAACAGCGCACAATAAACACAGCTCAATTATCTCACAAGTCCTGGTCTATGCATGCAAAGAAATTGTTATTGGCAGGAAGTGCAGCAAAGCAACAAAGTGTACCTTTTCTGTATTATTTTCTTTTCTGATTTTATCTTCGATATTTAGCATAGAATGCATTTGGTCCATCATTTAATTCCAAGATATTTATCTATTAGCATTTATTTCTTAACAAAATTCTGAATGCTTTCGTATTTTTGGAGAGTAACATAACATAGTGATTTGATGGAACCTCCAGATAACTTTCTAGAATTTGTGCTTGTAAATTTTATATATTTCTTAAACAACGCAGTTTATATTTTGCCATAGTTTTCACATTCTCCTTACCTTCCTTTAACATATTTATCTCATTACTTTCTTTTTTTTTTGAAAGATTTTTAGGACTTACCTAAAATGAGAAGAAAGAAAATATTTTATTGATACCAGTACAAATATTGGAGGGAAATAAACGATATGGTATATAAAAGGAAAACCTCACAACGGCCACTGCACGAATAGAAATAATTTGGAACTTTCTAGGCAATATTTAAAACTAATTTAATTGGAATATTCTAAGTTCAGGTGGTCTCAAATGTGCAATAGTAAATCCTTAAGATTTTTAGTTAGAAATGACATTTCAACTTTCCAGCTTATCTCATAGAGTTCTTTTTTTTTATTTGAGTAGGTTTGTTGTCTTAATGCTAGCCAAAATGCAAAGTTGATTCTAGTCTATACGCGTCTTGGCTATCGTCCTTTCGAAACGCGAGATGGCAAAAGAGTTGTCTACATTGAATATGTGTGTTGATCAATTAATCCCTGTTGGTCTGATGTTAGTGAAATCTTACTTCACTTCATTTCTGTGTCGAAATATGCGCACCTTCCCGTGCCTCTCTTCCCACAGAATATTTAAGAATGGTACAGCGTTAGTCCTTTTCTCAATCTAGACAAATAGAATTCAAACTGGATAGCAACCAAGAATTATAAATTGAACAGGCTACAGCTGTCAAAATAGGCATTTGGTGCAACCCAATAGTTTTTTGGATTTTCATGGCTAACAATTAGAAAGTGGGGTCTAAAGATAAGGATTATAAATTTGTCTATTTCACAAATAGAGAAAGCCCATTTGTGAAATTACAAAAAGAAGACTAGAATAGTGGTACTCATTGGCGCCATGTTGCCAATATGAAAAAAGTTGCCAATGAAAAAAAAAATCATAAACAAGTGGTGTACCGTATCCTATTGCACAAATGACTGAAATATCTTGCCAGCAGGAAAACAACTTTAATCTGAAAATCAAATCTTTTGCATCCCTTAAATGTAAAATTAAGCAATTTGCTGAAATACAAATTTGCGAAAATCTCGGAAACGGACCGTAAAATCTTAAAAATAAGAAGTTGTACGCGATTGAATTTGCACCAAAATTTTGTACAAATTCTCGCAAATTCGCTCTGGGTTAAAACATTTTCTCTTGTTTGATGGAGTCTTATGGTTATTTTGTTCAAATACGTGGCATTTACGATTTATCAAATACAGGAAAGCAAGAGTAATATCTTCTAGAATAAAAGCTTAGCCTAAAGCAATACAAAAATAAATTATTGCATCAGATATTGCAGACATCTAGTTTGCTTGAACCCATGGAGAGTATCTAAAATAAGAGAGATGAAGCTTCTTTTACATATCTTTCTATGGTAATGAAATTTTACGTCATTATTGCACAATTTCATACTCATTTCATTTTTTGTATATAAGAATCTGCTAGCTTAAAGGCAAAGCATGCTTTTAAAAGCAATTTTCATTTCAAATAGTGTTACATATTTTAAGCTGCAGAGGGAATTAAAATCTCTATTTCATCTACGAACAAGGCCTAAAAGTAAACTGTTATAACTACATTTTCAGCTTATCATACCAGTCCTCTTTAAACTGACAGGTACTTTTTTTTTATTTATTTTTTTTATAATACTCACTCTCGTTCTCGCCCTCTCTATTTGCCCTCTATAAAGCTATTTTCTCATCATAAAAATATATGGGATTTGTTTTATGTGCAGTATTAGTGGAAGCGTGATGGGAAGCTACAATAATACTCTCAGGGACCAAAATATGAAACAAAAAAAAAAAAAAAATAAAAATAAATAAATAAATAAACGCAAGGAATACTAGTGGCATACCGAACACTACAAAACGGCGCTACGAGAAGGGCTTAAGCTCTAAAGGAACGTATATTTCATATTGTTTACAGTTATTCCCTTGAAGCTGTTCAAAACACATTAATGATGAAGGTTTGTTTTGCTATTTTTCCATTCTAAAATATTATTATTAGTTTATGAAAAGTTATATGTTCCACATTTTATGTTGCAACTGCTCCTAAAAGTATGCAATATAAAAAATATTTATACAGAATGTTATGTTGACTTTTTTTGCACACGCTTGCTCGCATAAAGGCGACACGAAAAAGGAGGAGTTCACAACACTGGCAGCAATAAAGATGATGGCCAAGGGAAGTTTTTAATCTCAGGGAGTGGTGCGAGTAGTGCAAATATGCGTAGATTTATAGAGTGTAAAATTTAGTCTATTTTCCATTATTAAAAATGAAATATGTTTTCTGTACTAAATTATGAATAAAAGGCAAATAATGAAGAGCGAGAACAAAAACAAAAACAAATAAAAAAATAACAAAATGCTAAAGAAATTTATGGTATACTTGGCAAGAGGGAGAGGAAAGGGCCTAAGGTATATTGAAAATGTTGGGAAAACAAAAAGCTTTTGCAGGAGCAAAAATAAGGTATAAGAAACCTTAGCAAGGACCGGAATTTTATTGTATGGAAACTGGGAAAAATGAAACTAACGGAAATGAAAATAGTTGATAGTTGCATTTTCTACGGTCTGATTGTTATGGAGGAAACTTTGGTTATATTGTTAAGGTTTCCATTGGTTGCATATTTGAAGGCTGTGTTCATAACCTCTATGCGTTTAGGTAGGATATTTTAGGTTCAAATTGTCGTTTAATACAAGAAGGAATTATTGGTGTCCGAGGTCATACTATGTGAGAGAAAATTGAGGCAGTAGGCGTAAATCCATTAATTAGTTAAACTGGGTTAGTATACCTAACCATTAAGTATTGAATGTTGCTAAAATATATTTCACATTAAAAAACTTCTTTAACTTTAACTGGCTCTGTAGAATATTTGTTGACGATGCAAATATGGATTACAGCGATTAGTGTTGAAAATTATTCACTGAGTTCCAAAAATTCAAAATTGTTGAACTTTGCCATGATGACTCCAAATTGATTATTATAATATAATTATATAATATAAAATAATGATTATAATATAATTAGATTGTTAACAGACACAGACTCAAAAGTTGGAAAGTTGGAAGAGAACAAGTTGTGTTCAGTATTAACAAAAATATTTGCAGAAATTTATTAAAGCGTGCTAAATTTAAATTCACAAACTTTAATTTAATGTAATTTTTAATTAATTGTTTCTAATAAAAAATCGCAATCCACTTTAAAGGTATCTGAATTTCAAGTCATGCCTTTGAGAATATAACTAACTAACAGATTGATATAAACAGAAGAACAAATTCTATTGCTTTCCCCGAATATAATGTGGGAGAACTTCTCACATTAATTGACCATAAAAGCTTTCTATTTTTAGACACGCCTAATGATACATGCAACGGGTAAAAACGTCAATTTTTAGAAATTTTTGCTTGACGTTTTTGGTTACTCGAATACTCGGAATGTTGACAGCTAAGAAATCAATTTTCAAAAATTTTTACTTGACCTTTTGGTTATTCGAATACTTCGAATGTTGACAGTTGGCAGTTGCTCAAAGAAGACGAGTACCGATTCTAGTATAAACTAACCATCTTTTCGACGTCAAAATTATCCATACTTGATACATTTTTATGAAGAAAAACATAATTATAAAATATGATATCTTAGGCAAAGAACGTTTCAACTTTGTTGTTCAGTAGAGCATATGCATCAGAGATGCGTCATCAATTGATTAATAACACATTCGGATAAATCATGTTTTCGATAAAAAAATTTACAGTTTTGATTAACATGATTAACTGATTAACCGACCAATTGTACAAGTAATTTTGTGAATTGTATATTTCCTTACATACAGTAAATATACAAAATATTAGCATTTTTAAAAATTTAGCTAAATTTGGTTAATCAAAACTCAAATCCTTTGCTTAATGATGGTTTTGTATAATCAAAACCTTCCATTAACCTATTAAAGGATTAAAGAATAACTTTAATCAATCAACTAATTGCATCTTCCTTTAAAAAGAGATCTCAAATACCTTTCGAATCATTTTTTGACACATCTTATTCTCAAATATAGTCACAAAACTAAATGTTGAACCCTTAAATCAACATAGCTCGGCTATGTAAAATATCAAATTTATTGTGACAAATTATTTGGAATTAGCATGTTAAGTCCTCTGGACAAAGATGGATAACAGCTCAATTAGAATTTGTGAATTATTGTGGAACAAGAAAATAGTTTATTTTGTTCAGGTTTAGCAATACGTATAATATTCTTTTCACGGCAACCACAACACATTTTCAAAGGAAACTGCTAGGATTGACATAATTCAGTTTCCGTTTTGATTTCGTAATCTTCTATATATATAAAAATGAATCGTGGTTTGTTCCGATGCTTAAAACTCCAGAACGGCTGGACCGCATTGCATAAATTTTTGTATATGCGTCTGGGTGGTGCCCGGGATGGTTTAGATTTACAATTCGGTCCAATTGGACAAAGGGGCGTGGTACCTCCCATACAAACAAAAAATTAAAAATTAATTATTTCTGCTCCTGCTTACGGTATTTGAACAAAATTTGGTGCGTATGTTTGGTGTACATATCTTAAGTGCTACTGCAAATATGGGCGGGATTGGACAATGGGGAGTGGTCCACCTATACAAACCACAAATTAAAAAGCAATTACTTCTGCTCCTGCTAACGGTATTTAAACAGAATTTTGTATTTCGGTTGAGTGAACATATTTTAAGTTCTTTTGCAAATATAGGCGTTTCTTATTATAATAGACCGATTGGCATGAAACATTTCCAATAAAAACAAAATTAGAAGGCAAAGCAACGTTTGCCGGATCGGCTAGTTTTGTTTAAAAGTAACTTCAAAGCTTGATTTTAACTCATATTCGAAGCAAACTGTGGCTTTAACTCTTAATTGAAAACTCATACTGATTCAGTTTCTGTACATAACTTAATGAAACAGATATATTGATTTCAGGACCAGAAAAAACACTAGGATCTTTAAACTAGGTTTTCCTAATCTGATTCAGAACTGAAACTTGGCATGAAATAAATTGTGGATGGTCCGAAAGCTTTTCTTGAATTTTAGATGCCAGGCCAACAACAGTAACTTTGGCTATAGCTATGTGTAGTCCGCCGTAAATAAGACGAATAAGGGTGTTGCTTCGAACTAAGTCAGTTCTTGAAGAACACATTTATTTTCAGACATTTTTAATTGATATCTACTTCAGATACAGGGTGGGCCATAAGACCCACCGGTTGGCGGTTTAAATATTCAATTAAAAAAAACTACGAAACATAAAAAAAATATATTTGTATTTTTAAAAAGTAGAAGCATGGGAATTTTTAAGACTTAAAAATAATGTTGTCCAAATGGCTTCCCTCGGCTGCTTGGCACTCTTGGAACCGAAGTCGCAAACTTTGGAAAACTCGTTGAAAAGTTGTTCTCGGTATTTTGTTACTTTGCTGAATAATGTTCCTCTTCAACTGCTCTAAATTGGTCGGATTATTCTCGTAGACAACCGATTTGAGGTAGCCACATAGAAAATAATCGCATGGAGAGAGATCGAGGCTACGCGGGGGCCATTCAATATCCCCCCTTTTCGAAATAAGTTTTCCAGGAAAAACATTTTTCAGCAGCTCTATGGATACCCTAGCCGTATGACATGTTGCCCCATCCTGTTGAAACCACATCCTCGAGGTATTTCCTTGAAGTTCTTGCAAAGCTGGCACCAAAAAGTCTGCTAGTATGTTGCAATAACTGTTCGCTCTAACCGTCATCGCATTCCCTCTTTCGTCCTCAAAAAAGTATGGTCCAATAATACCGGTTGACGTTATCCCAGCCCACACGACAAGTTTAGGGCTGTGAAGTGGACGTTCATACAAGCGTCGGGGATTAGTCTCGGATCAGAGCCGACAATTTTGCTTGTTCACATGGCCATTAAGGTGAAAATTAGCCGCATCACTAAAAATCACGTTGTTGAAATTATTGAACCGCTCTAGCATCAAATTGAAAAAGTTAAGTCGATTATTGGCATCATCGGGTTTTAATTCTTGGACTATCTGAATCTTATAAGCCTTCAAATGCAAATCACGTTTCAAAATTCGTCGTAAAGTTGTTCTTTTGACATCCAAAGACTGACTTCTCTTACGTGTTGACTGTTGCGGATTTCGCTGAACTGAAACACGAACACGCCCCACAATGTCGGCTGATCTTGCAGAAACTGGGCGACCACGAACCGTAATTGGTACTGTTGAGCCGGTTGTTTCGAACATTCGGATCCATTTTCGTATCACATTGGCGCTTGGAAGTTCACTTAAATCGTGTAAACCGTGTTCATGCCGATACAAACGTCGTGCAGTAATCACTGATTTATTGTTTTCGTAATACGCTCGGACACAAAATGCACGCTGCACTCCCGTGTGCGGCTCCATGGCGACTAAATTTCCAGGAAGCGGCGCAGCGAACAACATATCCTCCCGCCATGCTGCGCCGCGCGTTATCGAGAACTTGAAGAATTAAATCGCCCACACTCATATGGCCCACCCTGTGCAATACGAATGCGTTGGCTAAGTCACGTTGCGCAAATGGACGAATTTGCTCTAGCTTCAGATGCCACTTGGCAATGAATGGACGATATAAAAGTTGGCGACATAGACTCCATTGGAAAGACCAGGGTGTTGAATCATAATAAAATTGTGTTGTGATTAGTTGGAGAGGAGGGAACGCTTGTGGAATTCTGCAACATATCCAACTAAGTACCTGGAGTCAAGATTAGAAACATTGTTTTCCTCCAGGAGGTGCTATAATTTAGTTTTCGAAAGTCTTTTGTCTATATTATACTAAACATGATGACAACCGTTTTATTCCTGTGGGATAGTAGTTGTAAACTATCTCTAATGAACATTGATTGCTCCCATAACTTAACAAATAAGTAGCAAATCCAAAATCACGTAACAAATTTTTATCCTTCACCATATTATGCTTTTCCTCCTACGTGTTGGCAAAATGTTATACTTATGAATACAAAAGGATTTTGATTATGACCCGCCTATATCAATCTCATGATAGGAATGATTTTCTTTCGGTTCTTATGCATAATTACTACACTGCTGGCTACCTACAGTGATAGCTAGACGGTAAAACACAAACACAGTCGTATATCAATGATTATGTAAGCACATTCATTCATGGATGCCATACGTATTTATACACACACTGATGTACTTATATAAGTTGCTTGCGATTTGTTCATGATTTGCTGCTGATGTCTGGAATTTATCGTTTTATTTATTTTTTTTTTTCGTTCACAGTCTCCTGCACTTTTAATTTGCATCTGTGTTGTGTTCCTATCATGTTTGCAATTACACAGAGCATTTTCTATTTAAGTTTTCATAGTCTATGCGGAATAGAGTTTATACGTTCTGAGAGGGTTAAGAACAAACATGCCTGACTTTGATGTGAACGAGACATAGTTCGATATGAGTTAAATCATTGCCAGACAGAGAGTATTGGCAGCATATTGAAGAAGTCAGGTTCACAGCATTTCTGCTATCATAACAGAAACATGTTCATTCCAATGAATGGTAAGTAATTAGACGAGACTGCAGCTACAATGCATAAAGTATACGACGTGGTCACATCGAGTTGTACAAATTGAAGCATACTTTTAGGTAAACTTTAAGAATTTGTTTGATACCTCTGCAGAGAATACACTTGCAAATGAGTCGGGTCGGCAGGTACACACAAATTTTATTGAAATAAAAAAAATAAATAAATAAATAAATAAAATAAAATAAAATAAAATAAAATAAAAAAAATACGAAATAAATACAAAATTGCTCAAAAGTTATTTTTTTAATTCGAAAAGGTTAAATTCATATTGAGAATAACCCACCGATGATTTCGGAATTGACATTTTGCGCCTAACGAGATTTTGGTACGGATATAGATTTATCAAGCACTCATTTCTCCAGTGTTTGTTATTTCTTAAATGCAATTTTAAAAACGATCATATTTGTCATATTCAGGAAATGCTTTCCAGCAACATAGGATGTACTGGTCGTGATCGTGTTTTCTTGTTATATTTTCAAAATTGAAATAAACTCCCTGTTTTACGTTTCGGTTCATCATATTTAAAATATTAGATTCCAAAGAAACTAATAACTTTTCTTAAAATACATCACGCCGAAGGAATCTCGTACATCCGGTTCAACTTGGCCCATAGCCAGACCTGTTATAACTATGTTTTTTTTTTCAAACAGGAAGTTGTATGTAAAAAACCATAAATTTTGCTAATTAAATGCAATCTATTTGACCGACATTTCCTCTGCATCCCAAGAATAAGATATGGGAAAGCTTCTCACTTTCAGCGAGCTTACATGCATTCTATTTTTAAACTCACTCAAATATTTCAAATAAATAAAGAAAGAAAAATAATTTATATGATTTATAAAAATATATATTTAATGAAGCAACAGTCTCCAGATGCTCTGCAACATGTATAAGAAAAGAGCCTTTCTGACACTGCAACTTCGCCCAAGACGTTATGGCTCACAGGCATCACAAGTGGAAACATTTTAGTCTAGTCGGAAAGGATAAAACTTCCAATAGAAATATTTGCTTCTTCAGTATTTTTCTAACAGTTTATAGTGATAGTCGACAGACGTAGTGTGTGACAATTTGTATTGTCCACAACACTATGAATCTTAAGCAGTAGAAAAAAAAGTTGTCTATGCCAAAAATCACTTTTCGACAAGAATTAGAGTATTATTGGCCACTGTGCGGTGCCGTGATATTATGCAGTCCTTTTTCAGCTTCGTGTGCAACCTTATTTCTTAAATTGTTCATACAACATAAAACTTCATGCGCGTTCTAGTAATTTTAAAATCAAATTTACACCCTTATGAACATTTGCCAACAAGTAGTGGAAACTTTTTGGGGATTTTGTATGAAGTTGACATGTCATTGCATACCTCAAGCCAGATTATACATATTTAATATAAATTAATATTAAATTATAACAAAACGTGTGTGACCTAGTTATGGTTTTATTACTGCTTTTAATATTAATCGCATTTGCAGCATGACAAAATAAGGTTACCCAACACATTGCTTCCATTTAATAAGTAATAATATTAAAGAATTAACATAAATTTAATACTAAATTCCGGAGGAGAATTTTATGCCTTCAAGGTTTTTCAGTTTATGTAAGTTTCATGGTATGATAGAAAATTCAAGAATTAAAAGTCAAAAGTATGATAATTGAAGTATACATTTAGGTTTATCGTATATAAGCAGGTGAGCCTAAAAATTCAAAGACTTTATTTAGGCAACAGTCATTAGAAAGAAATGATAATTTATTTTCGATATGCAAGGAAGATTTACGAAACGTTTGCTAAATGGCGCTTTTAAGCCTTAAGCAACATATTAACTTTTGTCATTATCCTGCATTGCGTAAGTTCTAGAAGACTCAATGTGTATGTGTGAGACGCACTTTGTATGAGTTAAAATTAATTTAAATACTGTGTGCAGAGATAACTGCAGGTGAATATATACATTTTCAATAAAATAAAAATAGCCACGAGTATTGTCATCAAACATATGCTCATAACTACATGTATATATAGTTAATTTCACCACTGTTTCATAGTTGCCCCTGCAATTTTGTGCATTCAAACTACAAAATAATTAAATATAATGAAGATAATGATGACAGTAATGAGTAAGCGAGTTGATAAACTATACAAGATTAAATATTTGTGTAAAGTGAACATAATTTAATTTCACTGGAAATGTATTTCAACAAAGAGAGAACAATTCATTTCATATTAAGCCGCTGCTTTACAAACGAAGCATTATTATGCATTATTTAGTTAATGTTTTCGAGCTAATAAAGCTTTACATTAAGTTTAATATACTGCAAATTGTAGCATATTGAATGAAACCATTTTCACAAAGCAAAAATTTAAAGAGCATGTAGAAAATATATGTTTTTTTATTGCCTACCTTAGGGCACAATTTATTAAAAAAAAAATATATATCCGTGTATGATATAAATTAAATTACTATTGAATTGAATGTGGTCAAGTAATATTTAATGTCGGCGAACATTAACACTATTACAGGTTTAAATTTTTCAGTATAAATTCAACATTCTATAAATTATGATTCGGGCCCGATAATCACCATCATCACCGCATGTGGTTACCACCCACCCCATCACAAAACGGTTGAAAACAGACAGAAGCTTCCATTTCAAACCATATAATAAGAGGATTTATATTTGGTAAAATATTCTGACTGGCAAAACATGTATGTATGCACGTGCATGTTGGTAGTCTATTCATTAGAGCTTCCTTTTATGCCTTGCATATGGCACGCATATTGAAAACGAATTCGAAAACGAAAGTTGGAAACGAAAGTCCACATAGAATGGTGGTAAGCCTTTTTTTGGTTTGGTTTTGCATTGTGGATAGTGCTCTTTTTATTGCTTCCCTTAAATTCAATGGCATTTTTAAGGTTTTTTCAGCATTTCAATAATATTTCACAATAATAACCATGATATTCGATAGTATTGGCTCAGAGAACTGGGTCAAATATTTTGAGGAGATTAAACGGTCTTTTGTGATATTTAAGATTTAAGAAATTTCGTGGAATTTTGCAAAAAAGCTTTGAACATAATTTTGATAGAATGAAAGAATGTGCAGATATGCGAGGTGTGTTCAAAGAATAAGGTGTATTTTCATTTTTTTCAAAAAATATATATTTATTCATTAATTTCTAATTTATTTCCTTCAAAGTAGTTCCCCTCAGATATAACACACTTGTGGCAGCGTTTTTTCAATCCTCGAAGCAGTTCCGATATGCACTTTTTGGCATTTCCTTGAGCTTTCTCAGCCATTCGGTTTGTAGCTCCTCAATTATCGCAAAACGCCGTCCTTTCATAGGTGTCTTCAGACCTCTCATTGGTCTGGAAAAATCTGGTGAATACGGTGGATGACGCATGATAACGGTGTTGTTTTTGGCCAAATAATCCCGCAAGCAAAGATGAGTGAGCAGGTGCATTATTATCATGATGCAAAAGTCATGAATTTTTCCACAATTTCGGGCAAACGGCACATAGTTTCAAGGTAGTAGTTCTTATTTACTGTACGACCTTATGGTAAGAACTACTCGAAGTAGACAGTAAGCAAAACCTTGATATTTAATAGAAGTTGGCGTGCTTTTTTTGGTCTTGGCTCTCCTGGACTCTTACATGGGACAATTGGGCTTTGGACATAGAAACGTCATAACCATATACCCATGATTCGTAACCACTTACGTCCCTTTTAAGCAAATCTGACGTCATTTAACAATTCTCGACCGATGCTCATGCAGCGTTTTTTTGGTCAAAATTCAGCAATTTTGGAACGAATTTCGCTGCCACACGCATCGTGCCAAAATTTTCCGAAAAGATTGCATGACATGAGCCAACCAATATGCAGAGATCATCAGCAACTTCTCTAATTATGATTTGACGATTCTCCATAATAACTTTGTTCACTTTCTCAACATTTTTATCGGTTGTTGATGTGCTGGGGCGTCCAGAGCGAGTGTCGTTATTCACATCTTCTCGACCTTCTGTGAAGAGCTTGTACCATTTGTAAAAATTTTTTTGACTCAGAGTACTCTCAACGTATGCCACTGTCAACGTTTCAAGTGTTTTTGAGCACTTAGTTCTGTTTTTTAGACAAAATTTGACGCAACTTCTTTGATCCTTTTTTTTCGATAGCAGAAAATCGCCGAACACCCAAAACACTTGTCTAATTTATGCGTCTCAAAAAAAAACTAAACATGCTATTTAGATAAAACCGTCAACATATCTTCGGGACGAGTGTACCAACATAAAAAAAATAATAATCGAAAGTCGAATGTACGAGTATGTAGCCCGCGAAATATGAAAATTGACCTTATTTTTTAAGTACACCTCGTACTACCTATTATCCAAGATTATGCTACACATATTGAGTTGAACTGAATGTTGTGTTTACAGAAAATCTTCAGAATTTCCAGCTAAATCTTATTTAATATACTTTGCAAAATATGATGCATACATATACAATTAACTAGGACTCAGAAAGGCCATACTAGGAAGAAAATTGATGCACATTTAATTTGAAGAATGCAGTAATAGATAACATATCCACGTCAATGGAATTAACAATTCCTACGGCATCATAAAATTTCTACAATTTGGCATTTTTGTATTCTCATCACAGATTTTCAAAAAATGTTATAAGTTTGTAACTTTGTTTAAAAGAATATCGACAGTTTAATCTCGTCTCATTCATTTTATTCTTGGATTCGTTTATTAGCTGAAGTATATGTGCTGGTATCAAAACATAATGAACCAGATGTTTTGACTCGTAGTATTTGGTTTCGTTCCTTAACCTGATCTAGAACTGAAATCTGTCTGAAGTCAAAAATCAAATCGTGTAAGGCAAAAATACTTCAAACACTTCGAATACTTCAAATTTTAGATTACTCTTTCAGGATTTTTATTTATTTGTTTAAACAATTGGTTTGCTCTTCTTTTTTGGTACCGAAAGTTTCCAAATGAAATCTAAATCATAATTGATTATACTGTCATTCCCGTTACATAAAACAACACCAACATATATCATCATTAATACTGTATGATATGGTTGCCGGTATTAGAACAAAAAAATTGAATGCTTTTGACTCTTATATCAGATATTGAAACAACTCTTTCTTGAAACAACTTGAAACAACTTTGTTCTTTTTTTTGTTCAAACCCAAGTTCCAGTATATTCAAATGTTTATTTATAGTAATATTTCAAAGACTTAGGTCACAAATATGTTTTTTCTGCAGTAGACAGTTAAATTCCAATAACCATTTCATATGCAAGTCGTATATGGACACGGTTGTTCATTTACTTAAAATTCACCTCGTTGGACATGTCAAATTGGGGGTGATGCATAAGAGTTAACTAACTCAAACATGTAAGGTGACATAAAGATATTCTTTTTGGATAAACAATTGCAGATGAAACAGATTATTGAGAAATCTACCGCTGCGCTCAATAAACGCGTAGGCAGGGTGATTGCCAAACAATTTTTGGAGATGTTTCACTATAATCCTCCTGAGTTTGTGCAGGGTAGGAATTTTGAAGATTTACGCGATGTAATTTAAGTCGACTTTGAGTAAGCTTAGTTGTACAAATGAATGTGATTTGAGTTGGCAAAATTTCTAGGTAATCTCTCCCACAAATTAACCTATAAGAAGTCAGTTAGGTAATTTCTAATTTAAAGGACTTTGTGAGTAGGTCAGTTTAAAGCATTTGTTAAAACGAACTTAGAGATATATTAATCCATTTCTTGGTACACTTTTGACATTGGGTTAAGGTATATATAAATCAGTTCATCTGAATGAAGTTTATAGATTTTTGCACATAAGTAATTCGCTTTTAAAAATTACCAAATATTTGCATTTAGATTCCAGATTAGGACAAGGGAAACATAGTTATATATATATATATATAACAACATGCTGCCATTTTAAAAGTATTTCCATTATGCCTTTCCTATAGAGAGCCTCGTTCTTATTGGTAAAAGAAAACGTGGGCAGTGGATTTTCATACATTTCTCTTGAAGCGAATTTTTTACCTGCGAAATCTGTCACCATAGAAAGGAACGGATATTAATCACTTGGAACCTGGTTTGGATTATAAGTTGGATACATAAGAAGCTTCTAACAAAGCTACGAGAGATTCTAATGCGTCGCTTTTGATGTGTTTGTCCCTTTGCTGGTGTACATCTTTGACGCGTGCTCAAACAATAGTGAGTCAAGCAATCACAAAACTGTTTGAGTACAAAATCCTATCTTTCTAACGCCATCTGGCGGAATCTAATTGCACAGTGCGAGATAGAGATTGCTGAAATCATCTATTGGAAAAATAATGAATTATTTTATTTTTGATATATCTCACATTTTGTAAATGTTCAATAATATTTGATATACTACATATTTTTTAAAAATTATAAATTTATCAACATTTATATTTTTGGAGTATTTGTCTACGGAATCATTTAGCCATTTTTTTATTTTTACTCTTGCAAGTTAGCACTTTCTTCAAATGCTGGAAAAAGCTCAAAATTATTTGACTACTCAGCCATTAAAGTTAATTAATTTCTAGCTGTGACTATTTTTTTCCTGTTATCTTATCTACACACTCACTTACTACATTCATAATCACGAGTATATATGTATATGTATGTGTACATACTTCCATCCGGTTGCAATGAATTCCTTTCTTAATAACATCCCTGACCTTTATTTCGATTGAAACTTTACCACATATTTATATTTACTCTTTCCGTATATCACACCACATTGCTTTATAAAATCACTGAAAACTACATTAAGTATTTGCATTTTGTGTTTATAATTTTATCCGACAAAATTACATTTCTTCTTAGAAATCTCAAGGGGAATTTCCATGGAAATTCTTAATATTGCACACATATACAAATAAATGTATATTTTCGCAATTTCGTTTCTTGCTTGATTTCGAAATTCACAATTTGTTCACATGTGTATGTATGCAAACGCACTTGCACCATAATAAAAATACAAGGACATAAATTCATATATACTCGTACTCCCAGTTAGTTACAAACTCGCAGACACACATTTGCTCACACGCACCCACACAGATATACATTAACGTCTGCAGGAAAACTTAAACATTGGCTGAGAGTAAACACATGGGTAATGGTAGCCGAATAAGGGAGCCTATGAATTTGTGTTGCTAAACGTATAACCGAAAGGATATCTTTTATACGAAGAGCCTCATGTGTAGGTAGTATGTAAATACAATTGCAAGTATACTGAATAAGTACATTTATTGTCTGTCGAGGTTTTAATTAATTATATATTGTGGTATTTCATAATGTTTATTAAAACAATGGAAGCAAAAGCTTAACTTTCCAGTTTCTTCATGCGTTTGTCTTATCTAAACTTTCTATTATATTTGTTTTTTCCCCCCAGTCTATATATATGCAATGGAATTTCTTCCTCACAATGTGTTTAAACAGGAGTAACGAAAACAATCAATAGAACATTCAAAGAATTCAATTTTGTGTAAGCCATTGAGAACAAAATTTGTATTTAAATATTTAAAAATCAATTGAAATTATTGTTTAAAATAAGAAATTTGTTTACGAAAAGACAAACCGTTGTATGTGAAAATACTCACAATGAGTTAATTAAAAAATCTTGATAAAACCACAAATTTGTTGGATAAATAAATACAGTTGAATGTTGTTATAAAAAGTAATTAAATGCAATATTATTGATAAAAAGATTTTTTTTTTGTTGAAATTTAGAAAAAGCAACACAAATGATTTTTCAAATAAGTGGCATAATTTTGGGAGTTTTTACAATGTGCAACATATTTTGTGGCATATGAAGTCAGTACGGAAATAAGTTTGGAAAACCTAAAGAACGTATCGAGCAAACATTGTTGAGTTCACCGAACGAACTTTCCGAACAACCCGATATATACTGGAAATATATCGGGTTGTTTGGAAAGTT
>JAHXMU010000329.1:259735-276767 GCA_019455685.1 Philornis downsi
GAACAACCCGATATATACTGGAAATATATCGGGTTGTTTGGAAAGTTCGTTCGGTTAATTAGTTAGTTCACCATACGTTACTTTTCATAACGTTGAGTTCCTTCAACCACTATCATAACTTCCTCCCACCCCTTCTCTAAAGTGTTTACTATTGTTTATTTGTGTTCTTGTTCTAGTCGTGAGTGGTTATAGCGTTTAAAGAAGAGTTTTAAAAATTGGAAAAAATATGGAAAAGAGCATTTTAGGCATATTATGCTGTATTATTTCCGAAAAGGAAAAACGGCTGCTGAAGCCAGCCGAAAAATAAAGTCTGTTTGTGAAAAAAACGGACCAAATGAAAGAACTTGCAAGAAATGGTTTAAAAGATTTTCCACGGGCGACTTCTTCGTAACGGACATTCCCAGATCAGGACGACCAAAAGAAATTATTTCCGAGGAGGTGAGAGACTTAATTATTCTTAATCCCCTTGCAACAGTTAGGGAAATGGCTGAAATAATCAAAAAATCAGTCTCAATCGTTTACGGGATCATAAAAGAGCTCGGATTTGTGAGCAACCTCGATGTGTGGGCGGCTCTCTCACTCTCTCCGAGGCCTACTGCCTGAATCGCGTTGACGAAATAATAAGTCACCATTTCGGAAGAACTTCATTACAGAGAATGGAATATGGATAGTCTACAACAATGTAACGCGTAAAAGATCATGGGGGAAACCAAATGAATGAAATGAACATCCAACTCTAAAGCGGGCCTTCACCCCAGGAAGGTAATGTTGTCGACTTAGTGGGATGTCAAAGGAGTAGCCTTTTAAGCTTCTCACAAGAAATCAAACGATTAATGCGCTATACTATATAGCAAAATTAGATAAATTGAAATCGACATTGAAAGAAAAACGGCTGAGGCTTATTAATCGGGGAGACGTCATATTCCATCATGACAACATCCCCTGTCACACTGCCTTGCGGACCAGTCAGAAATTGTTAGAGCTTGGGACGGAAGTTTTACCTCACCCACAGTTCCCTCCAGACCTTGCCCCTTCCATCATCTATTTCGCAGTCTGAGTAATCACTTGAAGGATTTGAAATTCCATAACGACGAGGAAGTGGAAAATCGAATTTAACGCCTTTTTTCAGAAAAACCACGCGAGTTTTATGAGAGAGGAACTAAAAAGCTCCCAGAGAGGTGGGGAGAAGTTATTAAAAAAGGGGAAGATTGTGCGATAGATTAAAATAATTGCTTTCTTGTATATAAATTTGCAAATAAATTTCTTTTAAAAATCTAACGAATATATATATATATATATTGATCGACTAGAAAGTTTGCGTTTGGTGGCAAGTTCCTTCTCTTACTAACCAGCCATAAAAAAATATTTCACATTTAAACAGTATTGCCAAAACCACTACAAGAAATGCAATAAGCTTAATAAATGACCGCCAATTCGTTAACATTAATTTACTTTAATAAATTTGCCTAAAATTTGCAATTATACGAGTATATAATCCTGACCATTATTACGAAGGACAACATGCTGGCTATTCGAGGTTTTAGTAATTAACTAAAATTAAATAAATTAATAAATTGTCACGGCACACTTCCAGACAGTCGCATACAACAGCATAACACTAAATTTTTTTTAATTTCGGCATTGTCTCATTCCGACGACAAAATAATACAGCTAATTTATTGTAGTAATAAATGTGTACGAGTATTGTAAAATTTAAAAATTGGAGCTGTACTAAGTGAGCCGTTCGCAACCACGGCGACGTCTAAATGATGCCTAATAAAGATAATTTAAAAGTAAGAATACGATTTCAAGTTAACACTTGGATGGCAAAAAATGCTTATAGAAACAAGACATCGATAAACTAGTAATCTATTCGCAATATACTCGTATTCTATCAATATGATGAATTACCTGCAAACGTATTAAATCAGCAAAAAGTTGGTAGTACATACCTGTAAAATAAGAAAATAGTTTGGAATTAGTCATGATATTTTGAAAGAGATATGAAAGCAAATAACTGACAATTTTCTACATAGAATATGTATACAATTAAAAAGACTTTAGTGGAATTTCACTCCACGGTAGTACAAAGTGCATTTAAGGTTAATATAAGATAATAATAAAAAAGAAATCTACTATTTTTATAATAGATGGCTTTAGCGATATGAATTTTGCATTGCTATTGGATTACTATAGATGGCGCTAGAAAGATACGCTTTCGATAGGATCAGTATTTTCGAGCGCGTGTCAAAAAACGACATTCTCAAAAAGAAAATACAAATTATTTTTAAATTTTTCTCCGATAAAGGCAAAAATGCGAGCCATGTGTCCGAAAATCTGAATAGAGTTTATGATCCTGATATTATAACAGTCAATTACGGGCAATTTTAGTTTCGTGTGTTCCATTCCGACAGTTTTGGTGACCAAAATATATCACACTTTAGGCCACAATTGGCCATGTCAAAATGTTGATAAATTAATGGAAATCGTCCAATCTCATCGTCGGACTAACACCGTTTCGATTGCCCAGAAACAAAACGTGCAAAAGTGCAAAAAAACGTTCGGAATCACTCGAATAGGTTTAGAGACAAAAAGAAGCTGGATGCATGGGTACACAGGATTTGACGCAAAAAAAAAAACTAATGATCAAATTTCTATCCGTAAATTAAATTTCTATCTACTGAAGCGTGTGGTGATGGGTGATAAAAAGTTTCTCACATACGACAGTGTACAGCAAAAGCAGTCGTGGTCGAATTGCGGTAAGTCAGCGCAAATGGTGACCAAACAGAATTGACAGTAGGAAAGGTTTTCCTGAGTGTTTGGCGGAATTGACAGGCAATCATCCACAATGAGCTGCTCCCATACTGCCAAATTCTTTATTCAAATAGTTTGAAAGAAACAATCTGCCTGAAGAGGCCAACTTCGGCGTATAGGAGAAGAACAATGGACAGATCAACACCAGGCCACACACATCGATAATGACTAGCTAGAAGCTATTTTGCTAGTAATAAATTAGATCCAAGAAAGGATTATGACAATCAATTGTCCCAGTTTATCACTAATGTAGACGAGGGCAACAAGTTATCAAACAAAACGGTAAATATTTAACCTAAATCGGATCATTCTAACTAAGCTAAATAAAGCGTTCAATGCCACGCAAAAATACGAGTAATGCACTTCCTTCTACTACATCTTATAACAAAGAAGTTATGGTTTATTCGACAATTATTAGGTATTCCATTTATGCACTTCAGTGTGGTGAAAAACCAATGTTTAAAAATGTTCTCTGGGAAAACTTTAAAATTAGGTATCGACCCGTGCGCCATTTACTGCCGACTAATCCTGGAACAATCTGTTGTATTATGGAATAATAAAAGACTAAAATTTAAAGGAAATAAACCGGAACGTAAGTCGATCCATCAAGATTTAACAGAAGTAAAATAATCGTCTAACATGTGGAATGATTTTAATGAAAATGCACTTTATCACAAAAAATACAATCACATAAACCCTGAAACCAATAACGAAGGCAAAAGCTGTCGAATCCAAAAGGACCTATTAATCCAGTTTTTATCTGGATCATGAAGTAATCATTTTGAGAGTTATTTAATTTAAGTGTTAACATTTTACTTGTGAATGATTCCAATAGAGTGCGGGTAATCCCTGGTCTACGAATCCCACATTTTCACTTTATAAATTCTACTAGAACACCATGCTGAAGGAACTGGCATAACTTTTTTTTTGCGTTTTGCTCAAAAGTGCGATCTTTAGCCAAAATTTGTGCGGAGCTACAAATTAAGGCATTAAGAAATATATGGGAGATATGCGATTTCCACCATATTTAAGTCAGTAAGTCAGATGCCTCAATATTGATCGAAGTGATTTAATTTTTTTCAAAAAATGTATTTTATAGTAATTATTTGCATATACATACCTGTTATCACTGAATAACAAGCTAATTTTTTAGTTGAATTATCAATGTTATCCTTTAAATAAAGCTCTCCAAAGTATCCCGCTCCAAATAATAAACACATTTTTGTCCCATAACTACCCTCCGTTGTGAAATTTTACAATTTTCTATTGGTTATTGATAATTCCATCACCTTTAATGCTAAACATCATATATTTTCGATGTAATATTCAGAAAATTATGTTGCCATTTTCTCAAGACTTTAATTTCCTGACATTCAATTTCTTTAAAATGAATGAATAGTCCCTTTACACAGAGGTTCAAGAATGGTAAGCATGTGTTGCCTTCTCTTATGTACGTTCGTTCAACATTTAAACTCTTGACAAATTTGGCTAATTATTATGAAACGAGAACTTTTGTTCTTGTGGGAGGGAATACAAGACACCGAAACTAAACGTAGCAGTTATAAATGCCCATGTAATTTATCACAAAACCAATATCAACAACCCATTTCCCAAAAGCCTGGGCAAAACTCTTTGGATCTGTTAGGACTCAAGAATGTAAGGCATGAGAGAAAGATAAATCCCTCTTAGCTCATCCTTAACATGTTTATTACGCTCCATTGCTAAGAAAGCTGCTTAAGGTTTGAGGATATTCAACATCTTCAACATTTGTGGGTCCATCATTTGTATTAAAAATTAGTTTCGCCGGAAAGCAAACAAAGACGGACCAACAAATGTACAAATCTTCCGACTACTAAATGCGAAAAAAAGGAACAGCAGTAAACATTTCATTGTGATAACTGTCGACAGCCACCAACTGCTCAGCAAATGTTGATTTCACTACAGTTGAAAATGATAAAGATGCGCCCGTCACCATCAGCATACCGTTGATGACGGTTATGATGTTGATGATACTGTTGGTTTGTTGTCATTCGTTTCAGTTCTTGCATGAGTTCATTCGTGTATGTAACTGTTCAAAAATTCTATGGCATCAAGCCGGCAGGACTCACGCTACGTTTCGTTGGCGTTGTCATTTTGCTTCTCATCGGGACTCGTTTAAAAATGCAAAGCAATGTCTCTTGACGCCCTTGGTACTTGTATTTTGTTGTTGTTGTTTTTTTTTTTTTTTGTTGGGTGGGAATGGGCTAATCATGATTTATGATGCGATCATTAATGAAAGTGAGTCAGTCCTATTGGCTACAAATGACAATTTTTCACCAAATTGCAGGCCAACCAACAGTGATATCGAAACAGAAAACTTATGACAAACGAACGAACAAAACAATGAAATTTTGGACACTAATGAATTGGGTTTTTGAATTTGCTGCACCCAGGAGTTGCATGCAGGACATCCATCCAACCGACAGAATGGATTATTATTGGGGTGTAATAAAAATTGGGTAAATCTGCTGGATAATGGCCAATGTGAAGGTTGGAAGATGATGACGATGATGATGATGATGGCTGGACGAAATGGAAAAAATAAAATGAGTGTGGTCACTCACTTTTAAAATTGATGGAATAATAAATAACGAAAGATTGAAGGAAACAAATCAGGATTTCATTGAGCTCAACAGGGGTTGGTTGAGTTAAATACTTTCTTTGTAAGCAGGGTAATTAAGAGAACAAGACGAAACAAGAATTAATAGATAAATACTTTGAATAGAAATTTTGCTACGCTATTCCAAGAGAGCGTCCTTGAGTTCGAGAGAACTAACTGCTGTATTCGATACCTATTTAAAGCTACAATTTGTTCGTGTTGTCCCTAATTGCATAACAACGATAATAAACCATGATTGTTAACAAATTTCCCCAAGATTATGAAATTAGTTTAAATTTTAAGTGGCATAGTAAGAAAAAGGTAGAAATTAGAAAAATAAAAACATTAACTCAGTTGCTAAGGCAGAATGCTTATGAGAAGTAAAATTGTATTTCACATTTCCTGAACATGAAACTCCCATCTCGAGCAATAACAAAACCGACAATATCACGCATCACTAACATCTTATCACTTATTAACTCAAATAACTGTTACTTCCCCCTTCACAACTTACTAATTGCTAGTAGTCGATTAAGAAGCTCGATCGACAATCATCAGAGTCACGGAGACCGAACTATTATCCATCACTATCATCTTGTCCGTCACTTTCCCCTTCACAACTTACTAAAAGTACATGAAACAGAATAAATGCATGGAAATCGCTAGCAGTCTATTAAGAAGCTCGATCGGCAATCATCAAAATCACGAACACGAATGTGATACCATTACCAGAGTCAGCCATCATCAATCAGTTCAAGAAGAAGTTTGTGTTTGATGGCAGAAGCTTTGGCTTACTGTTCCTCGGCACAGCAAATCCGCCGTGCTGTTCCTTAACGCAAAAGATTCGGTCCACTGTTTCCCAATATAGAAGCTTTGGCTTAATGGCCCTAAACAAAGAAAATTCGGCTTAGTGTTCCTAAAAAGAGAAATTTCAACTTTTTTTCCTCAATGCAGAATATTCGGCTTGCTGTTCCTCAAAAGAGAAATTTGAACTTACTTTTCCTCAATGCAGAATATTCGGCTTGCTCTTCCTCAACACACAACCTTTGGCTTAATGTTCCTAAAAAGAGAAGCTTTGACTCAATGTTCCCAGTTATTGGCTTACATTAATTCAACACAGAAGCTGAACCTTATTGTTTCCAAACAAATAAGCTTCGTTTAAGTCTACCGCCTACCATTTAAAAGCCCTGGGGTAGATTCTTTAGGTACTCACTCTTCTTCTATGCAGAGTCCTGAGCCTCCTGCAGTAGTCTTCTATCTATATTATGGCAACTATTCAAACCGTTACTACATATGTATATAAATAATTGATTCAATAAAATCTCTTTTCAGAACACTAACCAATGGCGAAGTTTTGTATTTTATTTCTGAAAAGTTTGAAGGTCCCTCAGTTCAACTTTTCAAAGACGTGGTCACCAGTCACCATCCTCCTCAGAAACGGATCAATTTTGTTGTGATTCAGCAGCCATTTGTAAATGAAAATTCGCCTAATGAGATTTTATTTTTGCGTTAAATTATGTGGCAGTCATACATCGAACTTCTTTTTGCATCCAGCCTAATTTAAGTAGTTCCAAAAGGGGTTTTGGGGTACGGTTTAGCACCTGACTCACCTGGCGGTCGGACTTGACGCAGTCAATTATTCTATCGGCATCTTCAGCAACTGGCCTATCAGAGCGTGACATTCAAATTACCAGAACGAAATCGATGAAACTAAAATTGCGCATAATTGGCTGTTACAGTACCAGGACTATAAACATTGTTCACATTTTTAGCCACCAGGATTGCATATTTGCCTTTATCGAGAAAAAACTGTAAAAAATGGGGAATTTTTCTTCGCTCTTTTAGGTATGAAATCGTATCTTTCTAATGCCATCTAACGCAACTCTTCGTAACTGCACAACGTGAGATTCAGTTGACTAAAGCCATCTATTTGAAAAATAATGAATTTATTTTTACTGTAACTTATATACAAATTAAACTGATATTGCGTTGAACAATTTTGTTGATTGCATAGAAGAGTAAACTCATCTAACCCACCCTCGTCAAACCATCCTCGAAAAAATGTCTATCATATGTAATTACCCACAAAATCTATTAAAAGTAAAGTTTGTTAAACCCAGGATAATTACGATGTTGCTGACTTTGGCAAAGGTGATAAAACTGGGTGGTATTTCCAAATTTTTCTGATGAAATGGAAGTGTATCGAGAGGGTGTAGTTGGGTAAATACAACTTTAAATACTGTAAATAAACGCCAGATGAGATGTAAATATGTAGTACAACAACAAGCAGATTTTCTTTCAAAATTTTTATGGACACATGAATGGTGAACGGACGTGTTTGTATGAGAATGTATTATAATAATGTTGTATGAGGTCGAAATAAGGCAATATGTGTGTGCATTAGTGTAGGCTGATATCACGTAGCCTATAAACGTGTAACATGAAGACGATTAGGGGTTGATTACGGGCAACGATGATGTTGTATTAGCATATATAAGATATCCAGTGAAATTGGAAACTTAATTCAATTATGAACATATACGCACACACACTCATTATTGTCTATGTTTGGAAAAATCATCTGCTATAAGGAAATCATGTACAACACTACATATGGCACATTCGTACTACATATATATATATATATATACATATATGTATATATATATATACATATATGTATATATATATAATTATATATGGTACATTCAAAACGATTTGCCTCCTTAATACGTCGACATACCAACTTAGTTTTTAGGTGTGAATCTACGAAAAAGGTTACTTTGATTACACTGGTCTACCAATTTAGGCGAAAAAATTGACTGCAAAAACGAACCATGTTCTTTAACTAATCTGGATGCACTAAATTTGAATCTGGCATAAAAATTGGCCTATCACGTCCTGTTCAGTTTTTATCGCATGCTGGCCATACAGATAATGCTGACACTGCAATTTCACAATTATTAATTTAACAGAAACCAACATTCTTTCTAAGTCTTCAAAATAGTAGCGTTTAAACATGTCAGGGGGATCGTGATTTAAGCAATTTTTGCTTTGTGTGTGGTGAATGTTTGGTGGGAAAAAAGGATATGCAATATCAGAATCATTAAAATATGCACATTTACACTATTTTGGTTTTGCTGTCAGAAACTTTTAACAAACCGTGGACACCGACAATGTTTTGCAATCATTGCAGAACTGTTTTATACAAGTGGCCAAATTGCAAGAAAATCTATTTCGATTTTTCAATTCCAAGTACTTTGAAGAGAGTCAAGTAACCACCAAACCTATTGTTATTTCTGTTTAACAAAAGTTGCTGGATTCAATATGAAAAATCGAAAATATTACTTTCGCGAATGTTCCATCGGTTTCAAAACCTGTTCAACGTCCACCAAATGATCCATTACCAGCCATTCCCAGTGCTACGAGCAGTGAATCCGAAACATCTTTCACCAGCAGTGGTAGTTTCAGTATCAGGCTAATGATGAACGCCATTTAGTGACTCAATCTGAGCTGAATGATCTAATTCGGAATTTATATTTAACGAAGCAAGGCACAGAATTACTAGCTTCACGCGTGCAGCAGTAGAAACATCTTGTAGTTGGGACAAAAGTCACAATCTATAGAGATAGAAGCTTGGAATGCTGCATAGTTTGAAAAGAAACACTCTATTCCATACTGTACTGATGTTGATGGTTTACTTGTATTTCAAAAAATGAACCAGCCATATGACCAAACTAAATGGAGATTATTTATTGATAGCTCTAAGTATCGTTTAAAGGTTTTTCTTTTGCATAATGCGAATGAAACCCCATCCATAGCAATTGCGTTAATATAAAGGAAAATTACGAATCAATGACTGAAATTTTAACATTACTTAAATACAAAGATAATAAGTGGAAGATCTGTGGTGACCTTGAGGTTTGTGATTTAAATTTCTTTGTATAGTATAGACCGTCGTAAATAACTGTAAATTAATTTATTTCAGGTCATTGCTTTGTTGACTTGTATGCAAGGAGGTTTCACAAAATATTGTTGTTTCCTTTGTCTATGGGATAGTCGCTCTACATGCGATCATTAGGTCAGAAGAGAGTGGCCAAAAAGAACCGAGTATTCACCAGGAAAAAAACAAAAACATTTCAAATAAACCATTAATCCAAATGAGGTCCTTCTTCCACCGCTGCACATAAAATTGGGCCTTTTTAAGAACTTTGTCAAGGCTCTGGACAAAAATGGTTAGCATTTAAATATTTGTTAGCGGTTCTTCCTAAAATTTCACATGATAAAATCAAAGAAGGCATATTTGTTGGCCCTCAGACCAGGAAGCTATTGAATAATGATAATTTTTCACAATATTTATTGGATAAAGAAATTGCAGCCTGGAAATCTTTCAAGAGCATAGTAAACAGTTTTCTTGGAAAGAATAAGAGTGAAAACTACAGAAAAATTGTTGCTGAATTATTGAAAAATTATCACGAATTAGGTGCACGAATGTCACTCAAAATGCATTTTCTTCATTCGCATTTAGACTTTTTTCTGCAAAATCTAGGTGTTCACCAAGATTTAATGAAAATTGAAAGAAATTATCAAGGATTTTGGAACAAAATCATACTGGGAGACTATTGCTGCACTCTAATACGTGAAACCGAATCAGCAAAATGCAAACGACGTTTAAATACCACCATTCACTTTTGAAAATTCACAGATTTTTTAATAAACAAATGATTTTTTATGTAAAAAACGAATAAAAACAATTTTTTGTGTCTCGACAGAGAAAACCCAATTACAGATTCGAATTCAGCTCACTAAATTATCCTAGGAAAGATATTTGGTTGCTTCAGTCCAAAACCTTGTTAGCTAGTGTTGTTGCTCCCTATCGAAAGTACAACATTACGAAATATTTTTAATTTATTTAATTGCCCCAGGGAGAACCTGAAAAACAAAAGTGTAAATCCACCACTCCGCTCCCCACTCCTCTTTTTTATCTAAGCACAATTCATTAGACAGTCATTATAATCCTAAGGGATTTATTAACTTGTTATGACTGTATTTCGGAGTGGCGGTAAAACTATGTACGGTATCCTCGTAATGTACGCACATTTAACACCTTTTATGTTTGTAACGAATTTCAATTTGGAAAATCTTTTAGTATTTATAGAAAAGCCTAAATGCTACAAAATCACTTGAAAATGCTAATGTATGCACGGGAGCTTAAGTAAATTAACTATACACAAGAGCTCATGTTTGCCACCTTCTTCAAAGTAGATGAGTAAGAAGGAAGACTGTGGCGAAGCGATATCAGTATATTAACATCCCACCCCCAGAGGAAACCCTTAAGGCAACCAGGTGTAAAGCCGACATTTTAAGTGCGGTGATTAAAGATTTACATTTTGGGTAAGTACATATTAGCGGCAATTCTGTGAACATCTCACAATTTGCATAATGACTTCTATAGACAACACTAAGCCTATGGAGACTAACAGAACCACAACAGTCAAAATGCAAATAATATATAGGAGACAACTTCTTACAGACTTGTTATCAATTGCATAAAACACAGAAAGAAAAGTGAAATCAGCCAAGATATTAATCGCAACAAATTTGCTGACAATATTTATACTGCCGAGATTAAGATTCAAAGTTTTCATTCAAAAATTCAAACCGTTTAAATTATCCAAAAAACGGGAACCTCTATGAAAGCTCAGTTTTGTTTCCAATTTTGATTTAGTAAATGTTTAAAGAATTGCGTTAAAAGTTTGCTTGAGAACAAAACTACTCGTTTTATATTTCAAATCGCGTCCAGAAACGTAAAAAGAAATGATTGTTAGTTCTACTTCCCTACCGAAATAAACTGTAATGCTATTTTAATTCTCCGATAATTAAAATAGATATTACAGTTTATTTTGCTAAAGAAATAAAATTAACAATGGCATTTTCGCCTTTATCGGAGAAAAACTGTAGATTTAAAATAACTGTTACAGTTTATTTTGGTAAAGGAATAGAATTAACAATGATTTATATTTAAGTTTCTGAACATGATTTGAAATATAAAATTTCTCTCAAATAAACTTTTAACGCTGAAAATGGTCCTGATACTGTAATCGCTAATCATTCGCAATCATATGGTTCCATTCCGGTGATTTTGAAATTAAATTTGCAGCACGCTTTGGAAGGCCGCAAATGTCGACAGAATTATGGAAATCGTCAAGCCCGACCATGAAACCCGGTAGCCATATTTCGTACAAATAATTGCTTGGGATCTTTTGAATAAGGCACGAGTTAATGCGAAAAACCTTAACGCAAAATGGACCTATTTCCGAAACGAATTTCAACTGGCGATGAAAAATGGTTCACATTCGTCAATCTGAAGGGAAAACGGTTACAGCAGAATCATGGTGAGCCAGCACAAATGGTGGCCAAGACAAAATTAACGGTCAGGAAGGTTTCACTGAATGTTTGGTGGGGTTTGCAGAGAGTCATATACTATGAGCTGTCAACAATTGAACCTTCTAAAAGAAACAACCGCTCTTTAGCGGCCAGCTTTAACCAATAAGAGATGAATTGTGTTCCATTGGCACAACGTCAGGAAACACTCATCTGTACCGGCTTGCAAGAAGCTCTGTTAATTCTTATAGTTGCGGTGCACCCACCTAGTAGTCCGGTATTTGCACCAATTGATTACCACCCGTTTTTTTGCGTGAGGCGAGTGATATTGTTCGTCTCAAAAGAAGCTTGTGAAAATTGGCTGTCCCAATTTGTTTGCCAATGTCAATGAGGGTTTCTATGAGAGAAACATAATGAAATTATTTTCAAAATGGCAGCAAGAAATCTGACAAAATGACGGATATCTGATATAAAATCGATTATTCTAACTACGCTAAATAAAACCTCTAACATCACACACAAATAATGGACTTTTATTCCCACACCTTATATTTCATATATTGGGGGGAAAAGCTTGCTAAATTTTTATAAAGATGTGCACGGTGGGAAGCATTGCGGTGAAGAAAATCCAAATCTTTGCGATTTATCAGTCAGTCATTTTTTCCTCCAGTGTTCTATCAATTGTTGACATAGACCTCAGAATTTCTGATTTAGTTTCTTTGCAAGCAACTCAAAGTAAACCATTCCCTTAAAATCCCACCAAATTGATAATATAAATTTGTTGTGCAATTCAGCATTTGATGAAGTTTAAACGTATTCATCGAGATCTCTATCGATTGAAAATGAGGTGAATGAATCAATATTTCATCCACAGTTACAATGCGTTTCAAAAAGGGTAATTTTGGCTGCATTTGTGCAACAAATGGCAAGTGCTTATCAGCTTTAGTAAGTGAAACTGATTCCGCTTGTGACGAACCAAATAGTCGAACGTTTTGACAAGTTTAAGTTGTTCCAATCACATTTCAATGCTCCTGTGTTACACCACCAACTTCTCCGGAACTTTTCGAACAGAAACATAGTGGTCCGATTCGATATTTATCCAACCGTGGTGCTGATCGCTTTTGAGCGTGAAATTCCCAAGAAGGAATTTGGTGGACCAATTTTGACACGCATTTTCTGTTAAGGCATCCAAAGCGTACACATTATAATTATTACGATGTGCTGGCTTTTTGGCTTTTTCAGAAAATTATGGCAAAAATTATCCTTTTATTTCACAATTTTCACGATGCAATTTTAAATTTGACATATTATGAATTGAAGCTTGAAATGCCATTTGCACCTTTGTACATTTTAAGCAACTGAGTTGTAGTAGTTCAAAACTAACGAAAGCATCATTTGTATGAAAAATTCGAAATTAACTTCTTGTTAACCCAATGTAGTAATATCTCTTAGAATCTACCCTATTTACAGCTTAAACTGTTGCACAATTTTTAATTTTATATTAGCAAACCCCTGCATTAGAACCCCTTGAAACGCATGACCACTCAGCAACACGCAACTGTGGTTATCCTTACAAATCACAATGATGCAAAGGCGTAGGATACAACGTAACAACTAAGCACGTTACATAATCATCCTAATAGCACGTAATAGCATAATCACTATACGATAATTTGAAACACTCATTCTCCCCTAAGTGCGACCCCAGCTACCGTTCATCATTCCCTGACACGATACAATCACCTTAATTTGTAAACACCGCAAGTGAACACCGCGGCCTGCTACACATCCGCCTTCGCACCCAAAACATCGGCCACCAATCAACCCACTCCTCCGACGACCACAATAATTATGTTCATTTGAATAGGTTGTACACCCAGACTTACCTGACTTAATTTGTCCTGGCTATCGATGATATCGATAAACAAACGCATTCTATCGTCGAGTATTTGAAAACCATTACGCGGTTGCATAAGTAAATTCTGTACGGCTTCTCGTATGCTGCCCGGTGTGGAGGTGCTGTCCTCCGCCAATGACGTCGAGTGATAGCCATTGTTAGCATGATGCTGCTGCATCATTTGTTGCTGTTGTTTGAGTTGCTGCGAGTGTTGGCGCAGTGCTTCGGAGCACTTGCGTAGATAGTCATAGGAACCTTTTGATTTATACTTATCGGCCATTTGTTGGAAACTATCGAGGATTTCATTGAAATCGGTCATTAGGGGGGCGGTCGACGGTGTCGAAGTGGCCGACGAGGTATTAGTATTGGTAGTGTTGGAATTAGCTAAGCTAGCAATGGAACCGTTGCTGTTGGACGTGGGAAACTGGGGTCTTATGGTGGGCGATGTGGCCAGGGGGGAAGTAGAGTTTACTCTAAGTTCGGACGAAGTGGCGGCCAAGGCTTTCAGACTATTCGAACTGTGGGAGTTGACAACTTTGCTGGGACTTAATGCTTTAAGATCCTCACTCATGAGGCGTAGATTATCGGAAATTTGATGGAAACTTTCTGATGTTGTCAGGGAATGTTCTAATTTAGTGGAAGTGTTAACAGCGTTGGCATTAGAACTACTATTTGCTGGGGCGTTGTTGGTGGTCATGGTGGATTTTGGTCTTCTGCGTGAGGGAGGGCCGTTGTTGCCCGGTGTGCCCGAGGTAACATCAGGCATTTGTAAAGGTTTCGTGATGAACGAGTCGAGTGTTTGAGAGTTCACCATTTTTGGTTTGTCTTCACTCTCGGGTATTTTGTTGGCTCTTATGGCATCCAAGAAAAGCCGTAATTTATCAGAAGGTGTTGGAGCATCCTGCTCCTTGGCTGGTGCTGGTTTCGCCGTCAATTTCACCGGTGAATTCTGTTTGATTTCTTCGACCAAGGAGTTTCTCTTTAGAGTGGTATTGTGCAAATTTTGATTAGGGGTTTGTGTTTTAGTGGGTTCCTTAATGGGCTTCAAAACTTCTTCCGGTATGTTGTGCTGATACTCGGATCTCATGGAGCTGCGTATGTTATCTAGAAACAGTTTTAACTGCGTCGAAGGCGTCTGTGCCTCATTGGAGTTTAGTGAAGCCAAGGATTTGCTTACCATTTCCTGCGATATCATACTGGAAGAAAAGTTGCCGGTAGATTTTGACATGGACATTTGTGCATTTACTGTTTGGTCCGAAATTTGCTGGGAAACATTGCCACTGACAGTACTACCTAGTTGTTGTTGCTTCGCTAAATGTTGCTGTCGCTTTAGCTCTGACAACAGTTTGGCCTGTTCGGAGTACTTACGTACACTTTCGGTGATTGTTCTCAACTGATCTGAATAAGCCCTTAGTTGATTCTCCAAATAGGCCTGATCGGGAGCTGTGCCCCCAAAGGCATAAGATATAGGCCTATCGTTTTTCTGCCAGGTGTTGCTGTTGCTGGCTGCATTTTGATTCGCTGCTGATTTCAAATCTTCCACACTGAAACCGTTCTCCACATTAATCTGGCCTTGTTGCCGGCCGTGGAAAGTCACCGAGTGGCGCATAGTACCGGTGCTGCTAACCAGCGGATCGGTGCTGGCCAATGTGGTGCGTATGTTGTCAATACTGGTACTTTTCTTACCCTGAAATTTCGGTTGTTCTGTTGGCTGTGGACTGCTGACGTTACGTTTTTGATTTGTGGCCGGAGCAAATCTTCTCAGGGGTATAGGGGGAGGTTGGTAGGGCGAAGTGAGTGCTGTTGGTTTTGTTTGGGCGGGACCATTGTTAAAGCGATCCAAGCTTCGTGGCCTTTGGCCATTGATGGCATTGGGAGCGCCAGGCACAATGCTGTTGCCCGCAACATTCGATGCGGTCTGACTGCTAAGACTCGCTATGGGTCGGGGGGTGCTGTGGGATCTGCGCGGAACCATAGGCTGGCTGCCATTTACTGGCGTTGTGGGACTCTGTACGCTCTGCGGGGTGGATATATTACGATGCAGAGGTAAAGGAGGACAATAGTTGCCCGGGGAACTGGAGCCGGTTATCGATTTTGTTTGATTATTTCCTGCTGCCGCGGCGGCTGTTAAAGGACTTTGGCGGTATTGTTGATACAAGGCGGCATAAATTGCTTCCTTGTCGCCTGGGGTTGGAGGGTGATGAGAAGAGGGCGTGCCTGTCGTTGTTTCACTTTTGTTCGTTGTTGCGTTGGCATTAAGAGTCGGCGGTAATGCGGACGAAGGAGACGATGTCGACGTGACCATACTGACCGCTTGTCTTAGTTGCTGTTGTTGGCGTGTCAACTGCAAGAGACGTTGTTGCTGCTGCAGCGTTAATTGTTGTTGCCTCAGCTGCTGTTGCGACACATAGTCTACAAATCCTGAAGGTGACTGTAGGGCCACTGAGCCAGTGGTGGCGGCAGAGGAAGATGCCACATGTTTCACCATTATCTCTTTGCTGGCATATGCCGGCACCTGAGATGACTGTTTAGGCAAACGTGTGTAGCGTTGCGGTTCTGCATATTCCGGCACCTCATTATGGAAATTAAATGCTGCTGCCGCCGTTAGGGAGGGAACTTTCGTATTCTCTGTGGGCGAGGGGCTATTCAAAAAGGGATTGTTGCCTTTAAGGGCTATTGGCGCTGTGGTAATTACACTTGTTGTTACTTCGGTGGTCAGGGGTGGCGGTGAGGGCTGCAGCATGCTTAAAGCCGAATTGCTGGTAATCGTGATCCCCTTGGCCTCCTTGATATTCAGAGCAAAGTCGTCGTCCATCACTAGGACTCCCCCGTTGCCCGCGCCGGCATAGTTCGGAGGACAACCGCCATTTGCTGTGGTTGTGGCAGCCGCCACGGGTGTTGATGATGCTGGCGTTGCCATTAGATTAAAGGGTTTCACATATGGCAACGTCTCAGTGTTTTTGCTTGAACCTACAATTGAGTTGAATTTACTGGTATTTTGCCTGGTTGAGCCTGTGGACTGTGCTGAGGGATTAAGAGGCGGGGGTACAATGCCACCATTTGTTGCAGCTGGGAAACCACTGATGCGAAAACCATTCATTTTGGAATTCCCTTCTCCGCTGAATAGCAATGAAACAGCCTCAACAGAAGGATTTGTTGTCGCTGAAGAGCTACACAAGGAATTGTTGGTAAGCTTACGATGCTGATGATGTTGTGTTGCGTGTTGCGATTCTGGTGGCGTAGTGCCCGTTGGCGTGGCTGTAGCTGCCGCTGATGTTCTTCTTGTTATATTGGTTGTC
>JAHXMU010000329.1:277167-386421 GCA_019455685.1 Philornis downsi
AGTTTGTACAGCTTTAAATTGTTGAATGCTCGCAACTGTGTGAGTGAGCGTTCGTGTAAACCGCGTTGCACATAGACATTCACTGATTGGCATTATTCACTGGTCATGTTTTCGGTTTACTTTCTTTAAAGTTTTCTTAATCTTGTATTGAATTTCTTAATTTAAAATTGTATGTAATCGTTGCTTAATTCTTAGTCGTAACTAAGGGAAAGAGAATACATGATAGAGACTACTGAATCATATAATCAAATACCACGTACATATATTTTGAAGATCTCAAGTTGAAGATTGAAGGTTCTTAAACTTTAAATACAACAATTTCGGTATTAGCTAATTATTAGGCTTTCTCCTTTTTTTTGTCATAAAACGTGTACGCAACAATCCATATGTTAAAGATTTGATGTTTGATATTAGTAAAACTATTTTATATTTATAAAAAAATTATAATCAATTAAAAGCTCGACTAATTCAATTCCATCAAATTGGAAAAAATTTGCTTTAGAAACTTAAATTTTGGATATGGTTTATTGTTAAACGAAGTAATTTAGATTTCTGCACAGGATTACTAACTTTTGGAGAAAAGAAAATTTTGAAAGTAGGCTGCCCAATACTACGTATCCTTACACTTTCCCCTAACAAATATCAATTATGCGGAGTTTAATTATACAGTTGTTTATTTGTTTGAGTTTTTTAATTTTTCTAAGGAATTTAGAGGAGGAATTTAGCAATAGTTTGTATAAAACAGCGACTCTGACATTTTGAGCGGGCAATCGGATAAGGACAATACTTATGTTACGATCTTTCGTTGCATAAAATCAGCTTCGCAAAATGGGAAAAATGCACCATATTCGCAACGCAATTTAAATGTAAACTAACCACTGAAAATGTTATGACATTTCAAAAATTGAAACCTCAAATATCAGATGTGTAAAGGTATGACATAAAATTTAATAACAAAAGCGCCATCTATGTGAAAAAAAATGAAATTAATATCTTTATTCAAATGAGTCCAAATTTCAGACTTGTAGATAACAAATATTTTCCTTTTCGAAAAAAATCTTGTGCAATACGTTGTTGGCGTATGTGATATCTTGTAAAAGATATATAGCTTTCATTGGAAAGAATATTAACACCTTCTAATAGAGAAGAAATTGTTTTCCTACACATATATAAGAGAAAAGTGACATTAGAGAGTGAAGTACAGATGAAAACAAGGGAAATGATAGAGGTCTGTTTCTTTGAATTTCTGCTATTTTGGCTAATTTTTCCTTTCAGAACTTTTTACAAATTTTTGTATTCGAAAGAATTTGTGCACATTTTCTTTGATACTGCTTTAAGTATTAAGAAAAAGTACTGGAGCGAGGCTTTCACTTGTGTTTCATAAAAACTTACAATATTTGATACGGATTATGAGAGCTATGCTTCATTCGTCCTGGCCAATTATTCATAATTCCATTTTTAATTCCGTTTCATACAGCGTATGGCTTTCTCTGTGGCTATTAAACTTTCCACCTTTTCGTTGCTTTTAAATCAACAATATTCACTGAAGTAATTTATTTTCCAGTTCACTAAGTCGAGATGGATTTCTATGCTCTTCAAAGGTTGCCATGTAATGCGTCTTAATGGTTCGCCTGACAATGACTGCTGGTAGTTGATTGAGCTCTTTGCACCCCATTTAATAGTTTTTCTTCGGTTCATTTCATACCTTTCTCAAATATGAGGTTCGAAATAGACATAATTTATGCACCGATTTTCTTTCCTTCCTTTAAACTTTACACTTCTATGATCTGCTTCTACGTTTTTTTTTCTTTTTCAGAAAACTTACAGTATTATGAAATATTAATAACTACGTTTTTTATATTTTCCTCATTTTAAAACGTTTTAGTTCTTTTTTTTCGTTTATGGATTACGATTTTTAAGGAACAATAGGACAAAAAGGAGGCTAAAGAAAAATAAACGACGAAAAAGAGTGAATTCTCAACAAGAGGAAACTGCAAATGAAAGCTTTAAGTATGATGGCGTTTTTTCTATCATTAGAATATATCCTTGCGTTAATGGTGCTTCTGTGGTTTACCGTCGTCGATGTTGCTGTTGGTGTTCTTGCCATAATCTAAATGTCCAACCAAGAGTGCTCGCCACCTTTTTCTTTGATTTGCTCAAAATATTGAATATAATTTCTATTGTACTTTATCAAAGGACGGGCTTACAATAGGGTCTTCCAAATTGTGTTTCCATTCCTGTGCCGCCCTGTGGCTGTACACGTATTTCATATCTAGGTATTTCATAGACATTTGTTCGTTCTCCTATCATGTTCTGGCCACATTACAAAATGATTTACATTTGTATTTACTTTTGCCAGGTGCTGCTAAGGGAGAACTCCCCATTCTATGCCTTGTAAATGATTATTTTGCATTTTTAGATCACACAAATTTTAGGTTAACTTTTGCATTTTCTGAGGGCTGCTTTTAGTCTGACACTTTGGACTCGTTGAATTTCAATTTATGCAAAAACTACCCCCAGACGCTGTACTCGTACGTATTGATTTCAAATGTTTGGCGGCAGTTGGTGGTAGAACCTTTCAGAAATCACTTCAAAAAAAATGTTTGTTTCCTGTTAAAAATTCATAAACATTTCTTGTGCCGGTTGGCTTCTTTGAAATGCTAGCTTTCCCTTGAATATGTAGGAATGTAATAGCATATGTACGTACGATATAGAGTAATGTCCTTTGGTCCGATGGGAAGAGAAATAAGTAAATATTTCGTTTTACAAAGGATCTTATTGCGCCATAAGGTTTGCAGTTGTGGCATTTAATTGTAGTGCTAGGAAGTGCCCCTTTAGGAAATGTGTTACATATAATGAGTTCATTTGCACCGACAAATTACACAAAATGTTTGCTTTATAACGCGATAATATTTAGTTAGACAATTCAAAGGAGACCGATGGCTCCAAGGAATAGGACATTCCCTACTACAAATGTGATGCATTTGGAAGGGAATTTGATGATTTCTGCGGCAGATCAAAGTTATTTTTTCTTTTTTTTCAATTATGTAGGACCGAAATTTGAATACATTATATATTGGCAATGATGACTGAAAACAGTTTTGTAATTTATCTCTAGTTGCAGAGGAAAACCTGTTTTCGGAGAATTTTGGAATGTTGCATATTTAAATTTACTGCGTTAGGCATATAACTCTGTCTGGGCCATCTGTTTTTTAACGTCTACTCTATATTTTGAGATGTGATGTAAAGCAAAAAGATTCTTTCTCATACTGATAAATGATAAAAGCTCGCTTCTTATAAATGAAAGAGCGTATTCATGACGTTTGCGAAGCAAATATTCAAAGCAAAAGTAATTTTATATAATTTTAAAAGACTTTAAGTTAAAGTACATTTAATTTTGCAATACATTTAAAAATTTATAGAAGTTTTCGCCATCACTTATATAGGGTGGCGCATAAGCAACGTTACGATTTGATCAATAAAAACATTTTTTGTTTGAGTCTTTTTTTTTTTGTCTCTTTACAGAATTAACTAAATAATACTTGGGAAATTTATGATGAAAAGGCTCAGCACAGAACAAAGAATCAAAGTTGTTCAATTTTACTTTGAAAGTCAGCATTTGATTATTCAGACCATATCGAAATTTCTTTCATGTTCGAAATGCTGCTAGCGCTCCAGCAATTTACCGATTGGTTCGGCGTTTTTGACAAAAAGGGGCTGTCTGTGATCTTCCGCGTGCTGGAAGACCTCGTGCCGTTCGAAATGAAGTGACCATTGCTCGAGTGCAAGCAAGTATTGAGGAAAACCCCGAAACTTCCGTCAGCCGGCGTTCTCAGCAGTTTGAGATGTCTAGGCGGTCTTTGCAAAGAATTTTACATATGTTACATCTTTTCCCATATAAAATGCAATTGGTTCACGAGTTAAAACCAAATGATGCACAAGAACGCCGTTAACATTACTTATGCGCCACCCTTTACATAAATAAATGCACGCGAACATCTCTAAACTATTATACTACGTATGCGTAATTTCAATCTGTTAAATATAGATTGCATTAGCTGTTATATTGCTCTGTAATTTATTTATTACTACCTGGAAAAGTGTTTTTGCCAATTTTAACTGTTCCACCTTCTACCGCTTAATCAGATAGATGCGATTCGCAAGGATGAAATCTAAGTGAGTAAAATTTGGGGCAATCCAGCTTACTTTACAGCCAGTGTAGCATTTTCGTCTAAATTATGACATTTCTTTTGCCATCTGTTTTCTACAGTTTGTCCCCGAATAGCTAAATTTCGGAAAATCAGTATTTTATCGCGCTTAGGCCGAAATAAGGATGTATTGATTAATTTTGGTCATATCAGTTCTTTCAATCTTTGGTTATAGATCATAGCATAATTTTTGTTGTATTATAATTTCACGTTTATTGCCCCAAAAATTTCAAACATGTAAAATGTCTTTCCTATATTTCAGTGTTTTATAACAAAATGTGCTATGCCGATTTCCTTCCTTGTTTATGTTCTAACATTTCGTACTTCTGAATGTCTCTTCCCACACCGTAAGAGGAATCTTCTTCTCAAATTTAATGGTTTAAACTTCAGTCAATTTTTAAAATATGGTGTCATTGTCACCTTTTGATTTTACCCTCTAAAGGTACGAAATTCTAAAAATTCCTCTTCAGTAGGTGATTTTAACAACAGGAGTTTTTTCCAAGCGACTGCATCACTTTTGTTCCGTTTTTTAACTATTTAATATACAGAAAGTAATAATTATGGAGAATTTAATTTTCTTGCTTAACTTAGTCGCATGAGGGATGTGGACTTACATTTTTGTGAGTCCAGCATTTCCACCTATGATCTTTTTCTGTTTTGTTTTAACCAATAGCATGAATTTCTAAAATCTCTCTTCGATCCGTCTACAGCTTATGTTCAATTTATGTCAAATTTTTGTGATTTCTGCCCTAAATTTCTTCCCTGTTTATTCCCTAAAGATATGAATTATTAAACAATTATTTTCAGCATATTTCCAAGTAAAAGTTTTGGGCATTTCGATTGCAGCTATTTGTTGTGCGTTCCCCTTCGTCCCTGTTTTAGTACCTGAAAATGCGACTTTCCAAAACGGGTTTTCCTTCCCTCCAGCGGTTACTGTGATGCTCACCTAATTCTTGAGAGGAGGTCATCTCGATGTGACTCTCGAATACTTCGAAATCGACAAATGCTAGATGGTCAATCAATCAGTCATCTTTAGTCGTATATTGGTTTTGATATTGATTTTCTTGTATTCAAACCGCATTTCGTACGTAATTCTTCAACAAAAAAAAGTCAGTTAAAACTGTCACTTTGAATCGGCATAAAAAATCTAGTTAACCGCGTATTCTAAAACCATATTCCTTTCAAAACCCTGTATTAGGTCTCCATAAATATAACACAACTTAGAGAATATTTGAGTGCCATTTGTCAACAGCTAATCTATCTGTGTGTGAGAAAAATACAAAACATTTTCTTCCTACTTCACCCAAATGCGGATATTTGTTAAGCAAGACATTTATAAAATTTCAACAGTTGTCGACAGCTAATGAGCTAACCAATTGGCTGGTATTATAAAATACAACCCACTAAACCTTAAGAACTTTTCCAAAACGTTTCCTTACGCCAAATCAGAAAATGTTGATACCCCTAAAATTATGCATCACCAAATGTATATCCATCCACTTAGAAGATTTAAAGAATGAGGGAAATTGCCTACCCAACATTCATAGCCCTGCAAATCCTACATGGCCTTAGCGAAGTATAACAACAGAAACAGACAGACAAGTTTTGTGTTATGATAGAAACATTTCTGGCAACTTGCACTACACTAAACATTCCTTCCTTCCTTCCTTTCGCCAAAAAGACAAAAACCAATTTCAACTATTATTCACACGTGTCTGTCATAAGGATGTTGGTGTTTTCCTATTTTCCGAATAGAGCATCTTCATCACAATCTCCAGCACCATCAGCATCACCATCATCATCGTCATCATCACCATCACCACCCTCTTCGCCATCATCAGTCCCATCCTTTTGTAATTCTGCCTCTTAAGCTCCTGACAACAATACGAAACGACTTATGGCAAATTAAGACTCATGCAACAACGAGAATCAGCAGTTATCATTCATTGCATGCAACATAACCAAACTTAGTTATACACACGCAAAAACGTAATACACCGTCGCCGCCGTCTCCCACCGGCCCTGGCCAACAGCAAAGGTGTGGTAAGTGCAGAATTCTGGCAGATCTGTGACAGAGAGTGAATGAGTCTGAGGAAATATTTCCACACGTATAGAAAGCCAAGCAAAGTGCATGTAAAAAATGTTTACATGCCAGACAGATATAGGTTAACACATTCCTTTAGCTACACTCGACAATTTCCCATAAGACAGGCACTTAAAAGTATGCAATGATTTGTGAAATACTTCCTAGAGCTACAAAGCAAACACAAGTAGGCAAAGATTGCTGTATGGCTTGACAGACTTGAAATGCTGGCCTAAAGTATGCAATGATGTTAAAGAAGATAAATGTGACATAGAGCAATGTTTCTGAAACAGCTCTACTACAAGAGGGATCAAAATCCGGCCAAAACTTGGAACACAATTCCGTTAAATAAAGTATAACTATTTTGCAAAATTATGAGATGTTTCAAAATTAAATATTGCATCAAAAATTCTAGAGATAAAGCTCACATAAGTTCACTGGATATGAGAAGTTGTTGATAAATGAAATGCGTAAATCTCCTCAAATTCAGTCATCTTATATGCATTCTATTTTATATTCACTGAAAGGTATGATCTAATAGTTAAATAACGTCCCACAGTTAGTTTGAAAAGTTTCTGTGTACTGACACCGATGTGAATAAGCATATTAAAATACAACAATTACTCTGACCGTGTGATGTTATGAGGATGGACTCAAATGCCACGCACAAAAGGTCTTCTGCAATGAAATTTATAAATGATGCGGAAAAGGACAACCAAAATTCCATCGAAGAAACAGGTTGCTGAGGTGCTAACACAACTTGATGTGAAGAATTGGAGAAGAAAATCGGAAGGTAATAAATAATAATAGGAATGCTGTTCTGACAATCTTCCATTTAAGTAAGATATTATAGGACTGCCAACTAAAAATCGTTAAAGAACCCAATATAGATGATAGGACAGTTTTAATTTTGAATACAAAAGGCAAAAACTGTCTCCCAAATAAAGCTAGAACTAGAAAGTAATTTCTATTTGCTCCTGCTTCTGGCGGCGGAATCAAAGCAATAACTAATTTTGACAGCCCGTGAACGCCAGACGAAATTGTATTCAGATTGGATTTCAATTTTTATACATAAAACAAATTTAGTTCTAATTATAAATCGATTTTAATTCTAATTCATTTTTTTAAGTTTCCTCTTTGGAATTTATTCTTCACTCATTCGTTCAGAAAAAATGCTTTTAGTCATTTTTGTGTTAGTCGTTGTCATCAGGTTTCTGTTCCGATTCAGATTAGGATACGAGGACACATAAAACATACTTTTTATTCGGGTTCTCGATTTAAAGCATGCACATTAAGTTCATGTAGAGAAACTGAATCTTTAAGGAAAGCATAAACCAAAGATTTTTTTTTCGAAAATAAATTTGAATTAAACATCTGGAATTTTGGAAAACTAAACCAAAATGAAGCCATAAATTCGTAAAGAATTCTGATAAAAGATCGGGATAAAATTAGAACTTTAAAAGGAAATGTTGGCATCAACTTCAAAACAGAAATATTTCAAAGTTTGTTTCAAAAATTAACTAACACGATGTACTACGTATCAGACATCGTACTACGGTACATCATCGAGAACAATATGGAAAAAATGTCCCTGCAAAAATTTCTGTGATTAAAGAAAAATCTTAAAAATTCACTTTTACAGATAGTTTATTGGAAAGAAGAATTTCGATTCGGTCAGACTGCTGACACTTGCCCAACTTTGCGAGTACCTAGTTCATAAATTGTGTTTCAGTCCACATCAGTTTTCAATATAAAAAATTCGAGAAAATTGTTAAAACCTTTTGCATAAGCTAGGTGTTAGGTAGTTTAAAAATAGTTCTGTAGAGTTCAATAAGTACCGTAAAAGTATGCTGCTGTTCCTAACAGAACCCTAGCCGAAATGGCCAGGAAGTGCTTTTATGTTTTTTAAATTTCTGGTATAAATATTTAATCTGTATAGAAATCTGATCCTTATTCCGAGAACTGAATCGAAATGGTAATAAATTTGTTTTCCAAAACAAATCCACAAATGATTTTCATTAGAAATAATAAACAATTTTATATCTGATTCAGTTCCATTTTGGAGTTATTCAAATGAAAATCAAGCATCATTTGGGCAACTCCAAAATATAAATGGTAGCACAAATTTATTTCGCAAATTATACTCATACTTTTTCTTCTGCCAAGAACTCAAAACAAAATCAAGGAAGAAATTTTCCTGATAACAACCAAATAAGTCTAAAAACATTATTATAAACAAAAATTGTTGGCCAAGTTATTTTTTTATATGAGGATGTCAATATCAAAAAATTCTATTTAAAAAGCTAAACATTAATTTTGAAACCATCTTCTACAGGAAAAGGATATATGTAACTATTGCGAGAAAAATACGTGCGGTGAAGATTTATCCCTAAAACATTATTTTACCAAGAAAATATAATCTGAAGCAACGATGTTTAAACATGATCTTAACTCGAATTGAAAAATCCATATCTGCCTTATGCCAGCTTCACCAGAACTCAATATCTGCTTAAGATATTGAATCAATTGAATCATTGCTTCCCGTAGAGTGTTCAAAAATATTTGCACTATTCTTTGCTGGGTTAGACCTAAAACACTAACAATACTGCACACGACCTCCCTAAAGTATTCTTTAGAATTTGTTTATTTGTATTGACGACTTCCCTGAAAAGCCCCTTTGTACCAGCCAGCACAACGAATTATACAATTACAGTGGTTGTGTTGTTTTCTGCCTTTCCTTAAAATATGCAAAAGGTTTTGCATAGCTCTTAAAAATATGCAATGTTCTCTAGTTGTTTTCATTAAGGAAACGTGCATACATTTGGGAGCTCTGTTCGTGTATTGTCTTCATTTCTTCTTCAAATGCTAATGTTAGTTTTAAATAATATTTATTATTGTGTTTTGTTTGTCATTTTGTTTAACAAGAAAAATTCGAACAATTAGAACAACATTTAAGCCATAAATTCCAGAGGAAGATTATACAAGCAATAGGAGAGTTGTTTTATGAAAAGGACATTGGTTGACAGGGTAATGATTTTATGTGAATTATATTAAAATTTATTCTTACAAATGATATAAATTTCTAAAGATAATGATATGTTTCAAATAATTGTACAAATCACTGAGCGTCTGCTTGTCCCGAGTTTCTTGTTATCACTTTTCATGTGTTTTTCATTGCTGTCTACACATTATACTGTCTAGCAGTCCTTTTGTCACTGATGTGATTATTGATTCAAATTCAAAAGATTTTCTGTGTAGACATATTTTCCCTTTCTTTTACTGTTAATTAACATAAATCCTTAATATATTTATTAACAGAATTTGCTCTTTTGTTTGTAGTTTTCACACAATAATATTATGAGAAAATCTAATTTGTATTATTTTGCTAGAGTCAACACGAATAGTTTATTGATGTTGGTGTGGGATTCTATAGAGAGTAGTTTCCGTGCGTTTGGAATATTGAGAAAATGTCAGATTTTATTAAAATTTATTGCCAAATTCCTTAAGGATTACATCTCCCAAATTAGTCACAATACCAGAGCAAAGATAAGGACGAATTTCCAGATAGCATAGTTTTAGGCGCTTGCTAAAATTTCGGTCTCAGCAATAACTAAGTCGTAATCAATGTTTTATGAAAATTTAAATTTTCAAGGAAAATCAAAATTTGCACTTATTTAGCTTCTTGTGATTTTTCATCGGAACGATACAGTTTTTAAAATGACTTACAAGAAAATAAATGTTTATTTATATCCTGAAGAATTAAACAGGATGGACTCAACTCCACTCTGGTTGTACAGCTAAGGGCACCATAATTTAGGCAGACATATATTGTAGGCTTTGCATAGAATATATTAAGTTTTTAAGTAATCCCTCAAGGAAAAGTTGTTGTACAAAATTTCTCCATGACTGTTGAGAATGTTGCTAAATTTAAGGCATTTCAGAACTTATGAACTTTGAAATACGTAAAATGTACAGAAATTATCAACTTTTCTTGCAATCCATGCTTCAATTCTGTAATAAATATTTGTTGATTGGAAAAATTAGGTTTAATTTAAGGCACTTAATGAGAAACATAATTTGATGCAAATTATGCTACGTCCTTTTACTATACAAGCAATAAACCTTAAAAGGGCTAACGATTGAAAATTTATGGTATACTTTTAGGCTCTCATTCATTAAAGATTGGTTAAAAGATATATTCTCTGTCCCCTTAATTTGACAGCCTAAGGTGGTTTGTTGAAAGTCTGCTTTTGAGGTTAATGTAGATTGATTATATGTCAATTATATGGTGATGAGTAGATAAAAGGAGCGATTATAACATATTTGTTGCCAGCTTACGTTCATGTATCATCAAGAAATGTAACGAACTGCAATTTTATCGACAATTTGAAAATACTAAAAATTAGAGCAGACTGATTTATAAACGATAGCAAGCGCACAAAGTTTGGCAATACAACATTTCAAAATACAAAATGGAAACCATAATACACAGATAGACGTGATTTGTTTTGAATTGTGCTAAAGCCATTGCAACGAACTATATAATATATGACAAAGGAAAGAATTTTTGTGTATATGAGATTACAATAATATAGTATAGATTTATGATATACCTATAGATTCATTTTTGATGCATTAGTTTTCAATACAAACGCAGAAAAATGATTAAGTTTCTATCATGATGCACAGAATACAGTGATTTTTTGTTGACATGCAAATAAGCTGCTAAAAGGATGTATACTTTTAGGCGGTACAATATACTATAATAATAAAAACATTAATTTATTTAATTTATAGATCTGCAATAACTACTTATTACACAATTCGTCTTTTCCTGAAGCATTGCCCGCTGGAGTCACCGGTTTTCTTTTTAACCTAATTTTACTCAAACATTCAAAACTTGGAAAGTGAAACTATACTCTTTAGTTTTGTAATAAATTCTTATAAAAAAGGCAAATTGTTTATTTACTTTATAACAATATTTATTATATAGTTTACGTTTATGCATTGGCTTGTGAAGTCACCGACTCCCTTTCCAAACTAAGTTTATTTGAAATTTTTGGTCGCCCTCAAATACTTGTCACAGTAAGAATTCAATATTTTTAAAGTAATATTTTGTTTTCATTTCAATAAATTCAAAAATAATCACAGAAATCGCTAAACAACCAACTTCGTCCATTAGTGAATAATCATAATAATTATGGATGCTGTTTCTGCAGTACCCAGCACAAATTGTGGTCAACAATATAGTTGAGACCAACAATTCTTCTGGGACAGCTCCCCATTAAACAAAATTGTTATTACGCTTCGCTATTTCCAAGCTTTATGTAGTATGTATTTTGTCAAATTTTATCTTTATCTGTTGTGGTAAAAGGGAGGCGACTGCAAAGGACAGTAAAATAAAACGCAAAAATCCCATAACTACGAGAAGCAAGGATACATATCAATTAAGAGATACAAATTTAGTTGTATGTCTAACCGCAGTAACAAAACCGAGGTATGATCAAAACCACCTGCAAACGGTAAAGATAGTAAAGCTAACACAAATGGATGATGATAAAAGTGAGGTAGTAAAAAACGAACAGTATTCCAAAACCAATAATTTATAAATAGACAAAAGTGGAAAATTGTAAATGGGAGCCCGAAGATCAAACTGCTTGAAGATACTTTTTAACTGCAAGGGTTATAATATTTAAGTAGATAATAATGAATCAATAAAACAACAAATTAATAAAACTTTTAGTATTCGGTATCAGAATTTTAATCGTGAAAATGTATAACTTTACATTTAGAATCACATTCATCTCGCATTGGACTTAATGGAAATGCAGTTAAACAACATTGTAGTTATCACACTACAATCGGAATCTGTTATTTGCTGAACTTATCTATAATATTTCGAAATTGATGAGCGCATCCAATCTTAACGCTTTACATTCTAAATATTTATTAGTCATACGCCTAAAGTGTCACTTATTGATATTACGTTCCTGTCAGCTACATAATTTGTAATTAATCATACGCCCCGTAGAATTACATTTACAGACAAATGTTGGCTAAAGCGGCGTTTTTAATTTGGACAAAAAAAAAACAAAATTAAGTCAATTCTTCCGAGTTGGGTCCCGTATGAATAGCTACTCATCAAAATCATGTCAAAGGTTTTCCCCCTTTTATCTCAGAGAGTAATTCGAACTAATTTTTTTTAATTTTTTTTAATTTTGTAGAAAATAGGCTTGCATTTAATTTATATACATTATTTACGTTAATTTACATAAACGTTATTTGAAAATATTTCGTTTGGCGACTAGATATTCATATTCTTGAGAAGCATAACGTTCTCATTAATAAGTTGCGGTTTTATTACTGTTTTGTTTTTACGTATAGAATATTGACAGAAAAATGTATATTTACATTTATATAAATATGCAATCATATATTTATTATTGCAAGTTGGCACAAGGAATTCATATTCAACCAAAACTATGGGTTTGACTTGCATGGAGGGGATCATACTTTACTATTTTGTTCGGTTGCAAAACTTGAGCTCACACGTTAACGGAATCCGCTAAATATACAGCTGATAAAAAATGTTACTAACCTCATGAATACAAGGCACAAGACAATTTGTTCTACTACCATTAGCCAAACCACATATCTTCCTGACGAATACATTGAGTGGTCGTATAAATGAAAATCCTTAATCTGACATTCACAATCAGCAAAGCGTTCAACATATTATTATTTCACTCCTTTTCTTCTAGAGATAACTCTACTTCCATATGTGCAACATTACAGACATTATTATTAATCATACGTTCACGCAATCGAGTGTGTAATTATTCATGTGTCAGATATAACCAAATGCGTTATACGAGTATTGCAAATTTGCTTAGCTGTTTAATAGAGGATGGCGAAGTATGTCCACAAGCGAAATAAACTTAACTTAAATGGCCGCCATTCTTTACTTGGGGAAATTAAATTTTCCGATTTAATTTACGCGAGGCCTGTTATTTATAATATGAGAAAGGCAAGTAAATCAAATACTAATCCTAGAAAATTCTTCCCAAAATACCAAAAATGTAATACAAAATGCATCTCAAGCAATTTTGAAAGTACTTTGTCCACTCCAAATGAGTTAACACCAAACAAGTTCACCGCTTTTTTTTAGACATTGGAAAACATTGCTCCCGCATGTAATAAAATTCAATTTTATATCTTTGATTTGGAATTTCTATCATTGTTAAAATTGTTGAATTTTCTGCCGTGGCAAAATTTGCCCATTCCAAACACTGTTTCGTCACTCAAACAGTTGTTGTATCCTTGTAGCAATTTTCGCAAAATACAACATTACTACAAATCATTTCATTAGCTTGGCTGACCTTAAAGAAAACAGGATACCAAGACTGCATGTATATATCGGACAGTTACAAATAAACCTGATCCTTCACAGCACTACAGCACTGTATTTATTTTATAATGTTTACACCTTTAACTAAGTAACCCATCTTCTTTAGAATTCTTCTTTGGTAACAACATCTCATCGCCCTCACAGCTCAAAGGCTTGCGTAAAGGATTTTCATTTAAGAATGTCAGGACAAAATAAATACAGACCAAGTAGTAATTCACTCTTCAGCAGTGTCCACAGGAAATATTGCAAGTAAATGTGATGAGTAACGAGAGAAAAAGAGTTAGGGAGCAAGTGGAAAAAGTATACAAATAACTGTGAAATAGCAAAAATAAACCCTAAACCCATCATTTGTTACACCAACCACCACACTCTGCTGTGGCATAGCATCCTTTCCAACGATTTATGGTCATGATAATCCTTGTTGGAGTGTAGATACATATGGACAAATGGTTAGATGGATACGTGTATATGGTGCACATCTATCTTGTCTTATCTGAGGCAAAAAAATAAAACATCTTTATATATCGGGAAGTAACAAAATCCTTATGCTCAGTTATGTTCCTTGCCACATTTGACCAAATTTTTACATGTATACCCTAGGTCCCAGCAGCATATTCTTTTTCTGTAGTTTTCTCTAGTACATAAAGGTGTACTGGTGAGTGTGTATCGGTTTATGACATTTACGATTTCACCTGTATTCTGAGTATTTGTTCTAAGCTTGTGCAAAACCTCTTTACAGTTTCCGGTAACATTTTGTTGAGTATCCTTTTCCGTTATTATGCTCTGCAGCGAAAAATGTTGGTTGTATTTGGTAGTGTTTTCTTTGCCATGCTAGGTTCTTCTTTTGGCTCTGGAGTATTAGGAGAGTAATCCCTTGCATTTAGTCATTCGTAATAATATCCTGTTTGTTTAGTCGTTATGTCCTTCAATTTGTTCTACTCTGTCACAGGGGATTTCCCTCGAAACGAAATATTGCGGTTAATTATTATGTCAGGGATGGGAAAGGAAGGAAAGCAAATTATGCTGCGATGGAAATTAGTGGAAAGAGTAGTGTTTCCTTCAAAGGTTAGGATGTGATAGTTTATGTTAAAAAACAGCTTAAATTTGGGACTGCCAAATAAAAGTTTATATGAAGAACAGTATAGATCGTAGTATAATTATAATCCGAATTAGATAAGAAATAAATGGAAATTAATATAAAAAAATCCATAATGTAAAGAAAGCCCAACTGTATTGTCTAAAGTGTAAGATTCGATTTTGTAAGCAACGTTTTTATGTCATAGTAAGGAAAACTGTAAGATTGCATGAGCTTTTCATAACAATACCTTAATCAAAATAGATATAAATTATAGCGATATTTAAAGAATTTTTCAACGACAAAAAGGACATGCCAAGTAGAAGGTTGTCAACGTTGAGTAGAAATTATTGGTCCAGCCATTTAAGATTTATGCAGTTTAGTTTCTAACTAGCTCACGAAATAAAAATCTCAAAAATTCAAATATTTCTTTGTATTTCACGACATTGCCGCCACATACGTTGTCTAGATGTCACTACACCGGAGACAGTTGAAGCCATCCATGATATCCGGATTAAATATCGCCAACCAATGAATGATTAATATTTGCTCACACGCCTCCTATCATAATGACATTATTATTTGTCGTACGCTACTGATGACCAGTGGCCTAAGGGTTAGTAACCTCGTCTATCGTTTTGTCATGAGTTTGTCCTATACAAAATAGCTATAGCTATTTATCTTTAGACATACTGGTGAAAAGTTGTGAAGTTGTGAGTTGTGAAGCAGTCAATACAGTTTCTCAAACTGGCCTTCATCGTAAATCGTAACCATCATAGAACATATAAACTAATTGAATGTGGGAAGCTTTCCCATTCATTGGAAGTCAGTAAATTTGAAAAGGATACAATGAGGAAGCAGAAACTGTTCCACAGTTTTTGACAGAAATTTGTATCAAATGGTCTAAACACAATAACCGGTATATCCAAGATGGCTAAGACGATCTCACTGAAAATGTAAACCCAACTCTGGTGCTGCCTGTTCAATTCATTTTTCTTTAATATACCACCAACAATATTTTTTCTATTTAGTTAACTTAAGGATGGAGAGTAAGTAGGTGGCTACTGTAATTGCTGTCCACTTGTATTATCTGTAAAATAATTCCCATCATATCTCATGTATTCCATCATAATTCCCATCATATCTCATGTACTTTACTTTCAGTAAACCTCCGAAATTCACTTCCATGGTGGGCTAATTCCTAAAATAACTTCGATTTTCAAATACAATCCGAGAAGTTTTTACTGGACTTCTAATATCGGCCTTCAATGAAACATGTGTGGTATCCTCAAGACTACATGCACGGTAACATTGTGTTCTAAACTTATGTGCTTCGAGAGATATCTCAAAATATATTACATGGGATTGTTACTCAATGGGACCATTAGTAGTCATACGACCTATCTAAATAATACTATTCTATTATTAAACACACGCCAAAGATGAAAAATAGTGTATATTTACTAATCATAAGGTAGGGTTATAATTAGTGGGATAGTATTTGAAGGTTATTTTACAAAAATATGCACTCTAAGTGTTAGCAATTTCATGCTTCTGTAGCAGTCAAGCAGCTAATAGCAGCGAGCGTCAGTCTGCTTGTTTACAAGCCTGCAAAAGTGTATCACCTTACGTTGCAGTTGAAAAAACTATCGAAATGAGATTCAAAACCAACAGTGACATTTCTTTGTGTTTGGCTGAAAAATTCCAACCCATCATTGTTAATGAGCTACGATATTTACCTATGAATACAACTTTTGTGTACCGGACCATTATTCGTTACTAAGAAACTGATAGCATCAAAAAACGCCTTGCAGGTGGACACCCAAAACTAAAAGTACCGCCAGAAATGGTTCGAAATGTGACGACTGTGGTTTAATTGGTGAAGATTTTTAATATGTCTGCTCGTAGCACGGGATGCATGTTAGAAAATGGAGTACATACCATTGAAGTCCAACGAAGTACAAAAAGTGAAAGGTTCTATACTTAAAAAAAAGACAGTTCTCCTAGCAAGAGAAGATCCGTTAAATCACTTTGGTTTGGTTTGGTCTTTTCTAATGAATAATGTTTATAGTTTAGCAATATGTAAACAAAATCGATCGTGTATAGTTAAAGTGCAAATCAAAAGAGAATTCAGACCAGCGAAGTACTTTGCAAAAGCAAACGCCAGTATCAGTGATGGTGTGGTCGGCGGTAACAGCCACAGGGCGCTCATCATTGCAAAGGGCGTAAAGAAAATCTTGAAATACTTTCAAACGACGCTTTGAACGCATCAGATGTCTTAACAAGACTCAAGGGCATCTCATAAAGCCCGTGAAATGCAAACTTTTTTCAAGAAAACGTTCGCAACTTCATTTCTTCACAGCAATGGTCACCATATTCCTTTGACTTAAATCCAATGAATTTTTCCGTATGGTGCTTTCTGGAGGCGAAGTATTAGCTAAAAAATATGAGACGGTCAACGGCTTACATATTTCTTTTCACCGAGATTGAAGCAAAATGTTATCACGTTACATTCACGTACCGTGAGAAGCCTTCCCAGATAGACTCTATGATATTATCCGCGCTGAAGGCGATTGCGCCGAACAATATCATAATTGACTTAAATTTTGAAAGCTTTGCGATATAGTGAAGTTTTGTTATAAAAAATATAAATGCAGATTGACAAAATTACAGTATTTTTTTTTAATTTATAACAATTCGAGCGCCGAGCACTGTACAACAACTGATGACTCAAGTATTGATTATTTTAGTGGAATAATTTTCTTATTTCAATGGGATTTTTTATTACTCATACGCCCGATATTAAGGGCATTTTTTCTATTAGTCATACGTCAGAAATAGACACAATTGTTTTTGTTGTCGATGGTAAACCGTACGAGGGATGTCTAACAATGCAACATAAATGTCTTAACTTTTGCACTCGCTCACAGCGATCATATTTCTCACATTAAGAAATTAGCTATAAGTTAAGTTAAGTTTACAGATAGACAGCTTTAATGTCCTTCGAATTGCATAATTCGTTTGTTAAATTGATTCAAGTTTTTATGAATTGCAATACATTTCATTTACCATGCTTCCTTATACAACATTAAAGATTTAGTGTATAAGGAAATAAAACTCTCTATAAAGTTTCGTTGGCTTCCATAAATGTATAATAATACATTTTTAAAAGCTTCTTTGAAACATAAGTATGGTCCTTTTGGTTAAGCACTGATGAAATATCGCACCAAAAGTATGCCCTGGCTTTAGGGCTCCACACTTACACATTCCAAATGAGCACTTGTATTCCAACGCAACATTCAATTAAACTCCTTAATGCAATTTCCACTCAATGGCCAAATACCAAAACCATTAACTGACCTTTTAAAATACAATAACCATAAAACTGAGTAACACGTTCTTCTTCAAATGGCACAACAAAGCAACCAACCAAATTCAAAATCGACTCTAAACACAGAATTAACTTTTAATGTACTTGAAGTGGAAACTGAAATTCTAAGAAAAAGGCACAACCAAACAACCAACCCTTATTCAATGTATTAACTTTTCACAATGAAAAAAAAAAAAAAACAAAAGTCGTAGAATACTAAGGAGAAAATCTTGTTATAAAACCTACAATGGAAAAAAGCGAAGCAAAAAAATTCTTTAGCTGCACTGTCTATAAATGTAAAAATAGAAGAACTTTGACTTTTAACAAATTTTACCTTTTTGCTTTCAGCACGCACTCTTAACCAACGAATAAAGACTCCTTAAAAAAGGGTCTTGGGAAAATCTTTAATTGATATACAATAGAGGCAAACACAGGCTTGGAGAAGTAGAGTAGAGCACCAGAGCAAATCATCTATAAAACGATTAACAACACCATCATAGAGGGGATTATACGAGAAAAAAACTATTTCTAAAGAGAAATGCAGAGGGATTGCGAGACGCAGCCGTAAAGGCCGTGAAACAGAATTCACTATAATCTTGGCCAGCAACAAATTTGTAAGGGAAACTCATTGGCAAAAACACTTGATAGCTTGCTGAATGAAACTTTGTTTCCTTCGTTTCTATTTTTCAGCAATTTTCCTTTACTGTTTAACAACAAACAATTTGGAACGATATAAAACGTTGAGGAAGTTTAGGGCGGTAGCCGGAAATCAAATTGATAAAAGAAATTGCTGAGCAGAAAAACCAGAAACCTGAAAAAAAGCTTAACAAAAAGGTACAAGAAAAAAATTTCACTGAATTTGAAAGAAAATTAATGAAATTTCAATGTAGTGGAAAAAACTTTCGAACTTAAAAACTTTGGTGCACAAACGAACTTCAAAACTGGACAGGATGTGAGAAGAAATACATGAAGTGAGGAAAACCTGAAATGTAATAATGAAAAACACAACAGGTGAAGGCAACCACATCGTGAAAATTAATGATAAAGTTATTTGTAAAGGTAGTTAGCAGCTAATATTAGGAACGGATATTTGATAGGGTTGTTAAAACCATCTTATCCATAAAGATTTGTTAGTTTCGCTGTTGATTATTCATATTGGGATGTTGTTAATGTTAATAAGCTATACGACTGCTGATGAATATTTTGAAAGACCTGGGAAACAATTTCGTTTCATACATAACGTATGATGGAAAATAACTCAACTCAGTACCGCTTATGGGAATTCGTTTATGCATGACATGATTATTATTATCGCCTGAAAATCAACGTAATTTGTCGCGCAGTCATGGTAAGAAGTCATTAAAGGTCATACGCTGAGAGAATGAGTATTCTTTCCTCCTTGTCAAAAGATTATTATTATGCATGCTTCCGACGAAGACAACGCTGAGACCAACGAAGTACTTTGAGTGTACGTATAAAATTATAATAGCTGACGGTCACAGACTACCTTTAATGTGAAAGTTTTCTTTCAAAAATCCTACTCAAGAGCGTCATGATTAGTAACAATCACTATTGCGGGGATATGAATACAATGCAATGTCTATGGAATATATTTGACTTCCATTTAAAATTGCTACAACACCCATTCGTGAAAATTAACGACCAAGTTAATTATTCTGGGAATTGTTGACATTTCTGTGGTCACAACCCGTAACAGCCTAACTCGAGCTAGGACACAACTGAGTTATTAGCACCATCGTATTCAGCGTATCTAAATTTATTTGCTCTAAATTTTTCATGTTTGTATCTCTTCTAGAAAGGCAATTAATTCTAAAAAACCTAATAGCTTAAATTATTTTTCTAAATGACTGTTTTGGCATAACTGCCTAAGTCAATTTAGGATTACAACAAATATAAAACCAACTTAAGTCGTTAATCCAAAAAAATCTGAAATATTTTGAAACAGAATAATAATTTATGTCAATTTAGACCCACTTAAGGTTTTTTATTTAATCTGAAATAATAGCCTAACTCAACTTGAACTTTTTGACTTGCTTTCGTTCAACAATTCATAAGAGCCTAAGTGTCTTTTTTCAATAATATCTTTTGACTGCGAGAATAAACAACTATTTTTTGTTAACAACTAAGTAAAGAAATTCGTTTTCTTGGAATCTGTAGCAAAGTTTTCCAAAAAACACTCTCTCCTGATTTTCAGTGAAGATTCAAAACTTTAAATTCCTGTACTGAAAATATTGAAAAGCAGACTTAGGCTGTTATGGGTTGTGACCACAGATATAATTATTTGGTTTATGTAAGGCTGCCTTTATCTTTACAACTATTTTACAAATAGTATTTTCCTAGAATTACTATAAATTATATGTCGGATTAATTCGATATTAATAACGTTAATCAATTGTGCGACTACGAGTATCTAAATAGTACATATATTATCTGAACATTATCTTCCAAAAATTATTACAACCAATACCACATGATATGCAAAAAGTATTAACTCTAATCGTACATCAGAGATTCATACAATGATCCGTACAGTAGATCTATTGTTTCTCGAGCTATATACAACATGACACAGCCATTCCAAAATCACATGCAGTCTTCATTCGTATCCTGGATATTGAAACAAAATTCAAGTCTTGCGTTGGCATTTTTTGTTAATGCAGGTCAAAAGAAGGACTACACCAATATTGTTAGTTTTAGTCGGTTATTCGGATTATGTAGAAAATCACTATTTTAATAATATTAATCATACGCTAGAGTATACCAATAATATTATCAGTCATACGTTCGATTTTTCTCCAATAAACGTAGACATGTCAATCCATAAGCCTTAATTTTCGTGGTCTCCTTCTAAATTTTATGAGGCCATAAATTATGCGTTACTTTTGACAATTTTTACTATTGAATTATTTATTTTTTGCCCAAACAAAATGATTTAAATGTTTTTTTTTATTAACGAAAAACTGATATGAAATCATTTTTGATTATTTACAAAGAAGTGGCTAAAGATTTTTCTCACGTAAACATAATCTAAGCATTGCATAAACATACCCATGGTCGCATGCGTTAAAATCAATAGGAATAATTGAATGACTTTGGGGGCAATTTCGATTTATAATTGACTTCTAGATGCAAAATAACTCAGGAGATAAGGTCCTCTACTGTAAGTCTGTTCATGCATGACGTGAATAATTCTAATCACTCACTGGAGGAGATCAATGTAAGGTCATTGGCCTTTTAGCACAATAATGTGAGAGGATGACTGATCTTTCTTTAACTGAGTTTCAAATCAAATAGTTTAATTCATACTACTGAGGAAATTTATTGACAGACTATTAAGCCCATGGAAATGATTTCTGTAGCCACATAAATTATTCGCAGTATTACTGGACCATGATCCTACTAAAATTAATACGGCTTAGACAACAGTAACAATATTAATCATATCTCGAGCTGTACGGCTTATAGCATTCTTGTCGAGGTCGCTTGCCTCTATAAATACATCTTATGACTTAAGCTAAGAAATTGCATTATCATATCGCTAGAGAGCACCATTAATTGATCAAACCCGACCATACGCATTTTAGATGGTAACTGCAAAGTCTACACTGCTGTCGATGTAGTTGTTTATCATTAAAATTTTATGGGTTTTTTGAACTCAAATTGAACCACCGAAATCGTGAATTTGAAAATATCGCTTTATCGTAGAAACTGATTTTGTTCACAAAAATTAACCTGCAGCGCATGATCCAAAGTTGACAAGTATTGTATGCGCAATAAATATCCTTAGTGATTATCCTAAATGACTATTTCAAAACCACAATTATGGGGCTTACTGCTAAACATCTAATTCTGAATATTTATTTGGTATGTCGTTCGAAATCTATTGCATACAAATAAGTTTATATAACAGTTTTAATATTCTCTTTATTCAGCGAGTATCCCGCACAGTGGAAGATGGTGGACTGCCAAGCAGAAAATTCTTACTTTTCCCTTCTTCCAAAGTTACCACATCTGAGCTTTCTGAAATATCTTCTACTAAGCCATATAAATTCCGCAATAAAAATAAAAAATAGCATTTACAGGCTGAATTTTCTCTTCTAATTTGAGTTATGCAATAAATATTAAATAAATATAAAATATACATATAAGTTGTCAAACCTAGAGCTGCATCACGTATAAGCAATTTCATCTGTAAAAAGACTTTACGGAATGAGTTCTAGTGGTAAACCTCAATAGGGATTGCTACTATTTACTATTTAATATTACGTATTGATAGAAAACAACACAGGTCTGTGCATGATGTAATTATTACTAATCGCTCGCTTGGAAGTATCAATACAATTTCCAGCCTCAACCATTATTTTTAATCCATATAAGGTCATGGCACTGGGCCATTCCACAAGAGGATGACTATAAAGAGAACAAACTCCCTTTCCTTCCATGTATGAGATATGGAAGCGTTTTCTTTTTTTCTTTCTCTTTTTTACATGCCTTACATGCCCGACAGTTTAACGACGATTCCGCAAGTCACATTTTGAGAATTATTTAATATATTTGTCGATTAATCGGCTACTGGAAGTATTCGGTAGACATATGGAGGTGATGCGATCATGCAAACGACAGTGGCGTGCATGTACTAATCATTGCGCCACGGTCGATCACAAAAAGATGACTGCTCTTTCTCTAATTCAGCCAGTTGTCAAACGGTCCATGTTATTCATAAGCCCTCGAATAGTTACTCGGAAGAATATTAAGACCATAAAAACGCTTTCAGTAGCCGCAGTTTCAAACAAAATTACCTGTACTATCAAAGCTTATATCCATTATTTGGATAATCATACAAATATACTCGTAAAGTCATTATAGTAAGTCATTCGACATAACTCTACTTGCATTAATTGTATGGTGAATGCCGACAGATAGGAAAGTACACCACGTTGTGAATTCAAGCAATCCTTTGTTAGCTTAAACAATTTCTTTTCCCTAGTATAACTGTACCTCGAATGTGTCTTTCGACATGCTGTCTGGACAAAACAGATAAGCAGGAGCAACAAGAATTAGTAACATTTCCGTTTAAGTTTTTCTTTAGTTTGTGTTACAGCGAAAAATTACTCACTCTATGCACTGCCTGTTGTTTTTTTGTTGTTCATACAAAAAGTATGGAATTTTCTTCTGACACTTTATAAATTTGCTGTTATCTCAGGTCTTAGGTTTTGCAAACAACAGTTCTGCTGGAAAGTTCAATATTTTCGAACGAAATTGTTATTTCCCACAAGGAATGCATGTATACAATGCTACCGAAAATTTCAGCAGCCGAAATTTTACGTTCAAGTGTAAGTTCAAATTCATGTGTCAGCAACTGTTCCACAGAGAAATATTTATAGTTCTCAGAACACAAAATGTATCACTAATATACCTATAAACAAAATAAGTGTGGTGTACCAGCTTTTACCGGAATGACCTCAGCATGAAGGAGTACCAAAAGGGAGGTTGCGTATGATTACTATTATTAATAACATGCATTTATTTTGTTAATTATAAGTGTCATTATTAATCATACGCCTTGTTTAAAATATTAATGTAAATTATGCGAACTATCTGATCATGTTATGCCCATTACGTAATTACAAGTTTCCGCCTTAAATCTGCGAGTGTACCGCGAAAAAATCTCCGCTTTCACAACTAACACAAATTTCACACTAGAATATTGTCTCATACAACAAAGTTAACACAGTTTTAAGGAGCTTTGCGATGAATGTTGCAGGTTGTTGCAAAACTATTTTCATTTGCATTACCATGTTGTGGATTCCGCCATCATTTTGTGAACCTCAACAACTTAGTTTATTTACCCAATTAAATCTGTGCCATATGTATGTGCGCCACATTGCTACACTGTCACAAAACACGGATCAAATAGACAAACCGGAGCAACAAGAATCTCCGTCGTTTCCACTTGGGTTTTTTGCTTTAGTTTATGTAGCAGTAAAAATCACTTCACTCTGAGTTTGTGAAAAGTCTTAGGGGATGTAAATGATTTATAGAAAGACTAAAAATGATCGATTGCCATATGACAAATTTTGGGCTACTTTCACAAAACGAGAAGTAGTCTTCGTGCGTTTGTCAATTTTTTACATTAAAGCATTCCTCTCACTGTTGTGATAGAGGACCTACAAATTCAGTAAAATATCTCCCTGTTTCCAACCGTCTCCCAATATAAAGTTACCATTTAAGTATTTGCAAGCGCTAAAGGTTATACAAAAAAGGATTATAACAAGCAGCTGGATGAGTTGGTAACATGGTCTGTTGACTTTTATATGATCATGGCGATGATGCTGTTGTTGACGACCCACCTAACAATCATCTTGCAGTAGACCATGATAATGATGGTGATGATGAAGTAGGAAATAATGACATTTGATGTTGATGACTATAAAGAGTGCAAACAGACGGTCATCCGTGTGCATTTTGAAGAAGTCATCTTTCATAAAATTCAGCAAAAAAAAAAAAAGAGGAAAAACAATGCAAAAAGGGAAAAATAACAAACTACTAAAAGGACCCAAAGCAAAAATAAAAGAATGAAAAAGACAATGAAAGCTCAAAAACTAACAGAAACATAAGTGGTCTAAAAGAGTTTTTGTTGTTGCTTGTAACGACACTTTACACACAGAAAGAAAAAAAAAACGCTCTTCGACCCCTCTTTTTCTCTCTTTTCCTCTTTCTCTATCTGTGCAAGCGCTTTTTTATCCTTTGCCTCACTCAATTTGAATGCAACATCTGGGTGAATGTGATGATAGTGATGGCAACTCCGGTCATAGTTCAGTGTTCCAGTGTTGATTTTAATTGTCATTTCTCGTCGTTGTTGTTGCTGTTCTCGTTGTCCAGCCGTCATGCAGTTTTTTTCGGGATATTGGAGGCCAATGGCTGGCTTTCTGTTGATGGCCCTTTAGAATGTTTGCTGGTGGTACTCTGCTTTAACAACGGTCGTTTTTATTTTGAATTTTCCGTTGGTTTGGTTTGTTTTTTCTAACGTGTCCTTTGCCGTCTGTAGTTCTTTTGTCAATGCCTGTTTTTCTCTATCTGTCCATAACTCTGTCAGTCGTTAAAGTAATGGTCGTTTTATAGTTACCAACAAAACTGAAATGAAATTTTACTTTTTGCATTTACTTCCAAAGCCATCAGAAAGGCAAACAGCATCGGCGGAAACGGAAAGAGTCCAAGATTGTTAGTGGTCCACCAAAGAGAAAACATCAAAATTGTGGGACAAAAAAAAGCAAAAAAACACAAAAAAAAAAAATTAAATGAAAATAACAAACAAACCAATGGTCGTCGGACAGATGCAAGCATAGATGGCTGACTGACAATAGATTGTTTTGGGTGTCCTTTCACAACTCTTTACTTTGTCAAACGATTTGATTTTATTTTCAATGGTGGGTAAGGAAAATTCACTGTGGCTAAACAGTCTTTGTTAAGGGTCAATAGTGAATTTATGCATTTTAAATTTCTAAGATTATTGTTTATTTACGCCTGGATAATAAATAAACTTTAATAAATAAATTTTACAGCTCGTATGAAATTTTGTGGTTTACTGCCGAATAGCATTTTCAGATGACTAAGGGAACGGGTGGAAATTTTTGAATGCATCTGCGAACCCTTTCTCTTAGCCCCAAATTAGGAGTTAGCTTTCGAGGTCGGTAGCAGATCTACCGCCAATGAGAAATCTCGTTATGATAGCCATTAACTAAAGATATGCATCCTAAATTTTCGTACTCTTTACGGCTATCGCATGGCTACAATTCGCCGATTTTTTTACCTCCTTGATTTGTGCACTCGGCGCATAGAAACACGAAGACGATGAGTTAAAAAATATTCTTAATGATTGCATGAAAGAAATACACAACTCCCATGCAGGACGCGAAACTAAAGTTGTTCCGGGAGATTCTGAAGACAGTATAGAAATGGAAGATAATCATAGTCCATTAGCCAGTAAATTAAACCTGTGCTCTACAGTGGATTGGAACTAGCCAAGAGCATGAAAGTAAGTGGCACTGGATTTCCACGCAAAGGTGCCCACAAAGCAATTTGGCTTTCTGCTATTTTTGGCAGCCCAGTTTGACAAAATTATTTGAAGCCACGGCTAAGTTTGACGTAATTCGAGTTTTGATGTATCTTAACAGATAAGCGCTGGTCAATACGAAGTTTTAGCACCAAATGAGGCCTAAGTCCAGGTGACAATCCATCATGCGATTTCTTCAACAAAAGAATGCAGATAATAAAGAGAAAAACTACTGTGAATAAGACCGGCATGCTATCTAAGCAGGTTGAAATTGACATTGATATCATAGATGGAAAACTGTAAGATGTTACTGCAGCCGCCCACAAAATTGAGAAGAAGTCAACAAAATTAGGTTTGTCAGAAATCAAAGTTAACTCAAGTTATTCGATTCCGCGGACAAAGAGTTTACTTTTTTGAACAATGCATGAATTTTAAGTGGTTTATGATTTCAAGATTTTATTGACTCCGCTGTCAATGAAATTAATGATGTGAAGAGAAGACTTTTAAATGAAAATTTTGAATTTGGAACGAAAAATATTCTATTGCACAAGATAAGAATCCTGCCGTTCTTGCCGTACAGCGCAGAAACCTGGATTACGACACAATTGCATAAATATATCCTGAGGCCTTCAAGAGAAATTTTCTCTGAAAAATATTTGAAGACATCGCCATTAACGGAGAATTTTGAAGTCGTGTGAACCGTAAGGTGTATATCGATATCGATGTAGTAAATCGCATTAAAATACAACAATTACGCTGGCTGAGTCATAATATTTGGACGTAATTAAATGCTCTGGCTTAAAATGTCATTGAAAATTAAATCAATGAACGGCGTCGAACCAGATTTCTGACATCCCACCAACTCTTGGCGAGATGAACTGTCTATAATAGATTACAAATTTATATCGTATGCATCAATTAAATGTATATGCATGTGGCATGCGGATTTTAAATCGAAATGTGTATTTTGATACATTTTTTCACAGTGAACCACTGTAGCTTTATGACATCTATCAAAATCTAGTGATTTGTTATTTGTTTACATAATGATATTCATACACGATATTTTGCCATATGATCTTCTATGACATTTGGCAATACTTTTCATGTTCCCCACCATCGCGTACCCAAAAAAAGACCATGGAACGAATTTAAGCATAACAATAAAAATTGTTTTTGTTTAAACTATCATTTGATTCGCTCGGCTGTATTTTATTGCTTTCAACTTTTCCAAAGCAGATGGGATAATTTGCTTTAATCAAAAATCAAAAAAAAAAAATAAATAAATAAATAAACGTAATAAAATGTTAATCTCTAAAAACATCTGATTTTTTTTTTCCTTCGAAAAAAAAAATGTCATTAATTTGCTTCGGAGAAAATTGTCTTTTATATCCTATGGATAGATATTTTTGTATAATTTTCCACTCTTGTCGTCGATTCTATTTCAGTTTCATATGGAATTTGTTTATTTGTTTTGTTGTGTAATCCCGATGATTTGACAAATCAAATGCCAATCAATCTTTTGGTATTCGTTGAAGAAGATTTACAACCTCTGTGGCAGAGAGAAACGGCAACGTCGAATTGTGTGGAACTTAAGAGGAGTAGATATATTTTCTCGACCATACCAGACTGCACGAATTGTAATTAGAAAATGGCAAAATTTTAAGGTTGAAATGTAGTTGAAGCGAAATTTTCTTTGTTTACATTTGCGAAAATTTGAAATTTTGTAAATGTAAACATACAAAAACGGGACACATCTAGCAATATTTTTTTAATAAAATCAAATGTTGTTGTTGTTTTCGAACTTTTACTTATTGATATGGAAATCTAAAAATAAAATCATACTTCTAGCATAGGAATGAAAAAGAAAAAATTTGGTTGTTTACTGCATGAGGATGTTTTAAGAATTAGTTTTGAATTTGTTTGAAGTATTTTTTAGGACATTAAAATTTACATAATAATAATTAATAAAAATATATAAGGAAAGGATTAAAACTTATTTCAAGTTCGGGGACTAAAAGACAGTTAAATTGTTTTAAATGATGTTGTGGAAATTCTCGCATGTCTTACTTGAAAATTTTCAGTACTGATATCATTTACCTTCACGATTTTTGTTGAGAGAATTTAAAATTAAGGCAATTTTATTACAAATATTATAAAAAATCCCCGTAAATCCAATGCTTCATTTGAAGTAAAAATGGTATTTACATAAATCAAGGACTACTGAGAGCTCTTTGCATATAACAACACCGAGTAAAAGTTTCTCAAACTAAAGTCCGGCAAGGTAGTTAAGCAGTCCGTTTGCAGTATCCCGAGTATTTACAACCATTTGTAAACAAAACGCTCGAAAAGCTTTTATAATAGTGAATATTCCTGGTTAAATTTAATCAAAGTTTTACCGCAAATTTTGTCGAATTTGTACCATAGTCTGTTATACTATTATTTAAATAATATGTAGAAATATAACATCAGTTTGAATAATTCAGATTTTATTGTTTGAACCATTATAAAAAATAATAAGTTGACAGCAATTGGATTTGGGGCCAGCTTCCTCTGAGAAACTGCTACATGACAAACTTCACACTGGGAAAATATTACATTTGGTGGCAACGCTGTCGCATTGAAAGCGTCATATCTCATAGCTTCAATACCATATTGATACAATTTTATTATATTTTCAATAAATGACTTTAATAATAATCTGTATTTCGCTTTTAAGTGCGATTGGGATGACGTCTCGCGCTCAAAAATAGATCAAACAATTTTGTGATTGCCTGATTCAAGCAGCATCATCAACAAAGAGAAATTCTGAAAAATTTCACAGATTTTTTTCGATAACGAAATAAAGAAACAAGTCGGACGACAGAAAAGGTGAATAGTGTTTATGGTCCTAATACTACAACAGCCATTCAAGAGCAAATTTGGTTTCGTCGTTTTCGTTCCGGCAATTTTGAAATCAAAGGAGCACACAGCACTGGAAAGCCAATTGTCGAAAATATCGACGGTAGAAAAATGCCGAACAAAACGATGCATATTTGACCTAAATATGATCATGCTATGATAAATACGAGATGTGATCAAAAATTAACCGTTATTTTCAATTTTTTTTTCAAAAAGTATTTGTTTATTCATCAATTTCTATTTTATTTCCCTTAAAATAGTCCCCTCAGATATAATACACTTATGCCAGCGTTTTTTCCAATCCTCGAAACACTTCTGAAACGCGCTTTTTGATATCGCCAACAGATCCTGTTTCGATTTTTCTTTTATCTTCTCAATCGTAGCAAAACGCTTTCCTTTCATCGGTGTCTTCAGTTTTGGGAGAAGGAAAAAGTCAGCAGGGGCCAAGTTCGCGGAATACCGGGGTTAGGAATGATTGCAGTTTTGTTTCTGGCCAAAAACTGGTGCGTTATCATGATGCAAAATCCATGATTGGTTTTTCTACAATTCTGTGCGTTTCTGACGAATTGCTTCGCACAAACGGCGCATAACTCCAAAATAGTATTCGATTCCTTATTGAACGTACGACCTTGTGGCAAGTATTCATGATACATCACGCCATTGTAATCGAAGAAAACAGTGAGCAAAACCTTTACATTTGACCGAACTTGACGTGCTTTTTTTCGGTCTTGGCTCTTCTGGACGCATCCATTGGGATGATTGGGCTTTGGTTTCAATGCCATAGCCATACACCCGTGATTCGTCATCAGTTATGACCTTTTTGAGGAAATCTGGATCATCGTTGACGACGTTCTACAGCTCCTGAGCAATGTCTATGCGACGTTGTTTTTGCTCAAAATTTAGCAATTTTGGAACAATCTTCGCTGCCACACGCTTCATGCCTAAAACATCCGTAAAAATTGCTTGGCATGAGCCGAACGATCAGCAACCTCTCTAATAGTGATTTGACGATTATCCAAAATCATTTTCTTCACTGCTTCAATGTTGTCATCGGTTGTTGACGTGCTCGGGCGACTGGGACAAGCATCGTCATTGACATATTCCCGACCTTCCTTAAACCGGTTACACCACAATTGAACTTGTGTTCTGCTCATAGTAGACTCGTCAAACGCCACAGTCAAGATTTCAAATGTCCTTGCACATTTAATTTCATTTTTTACACAAAACATACATAATACATTTTCTTTGATCGATCATTTTTTCGAATAGTAAAAAATCGAAGAGCACACCAAAACACGACTAACCTTTTTTTCTGTCAAAAACAAACTGACAATCCAAAATGGCTGATATTGCCAACATATATAACAGACATGTGCACCAACATAACATAAAACTATCGAACATACGGAACTCACAAAATAACTGTTATTTTTTGATCACACCTCGTAAGTTCCTCAATGTTCTTTAACACGCCTTTATAGAACTGAAAAATATTATTTTCACTACATATTAAATATTATCATGAATATCATTTATCATGAATATCATTTCCCAGATAAGACTTTGTGTGCCGTTAACAATTTGTCTATATTTCAGAACGTAATCTTAAAAAACTTCAACCAATATAATAGAATTCTTTTTCAAACATTGAAGAACTTATCCTGAAGCAACTATACCATACACAGCCGTTTAAGGTCGGAATTTTCAAAGAAATTAAGGATGGCATACAAATTTTAAGTACTTTTTTAAAAAGAAGAAGAAGAAGAAGAAAAGAAAAGAACGGAATCTTATTTAATGAAATTTGGACAGATAAAAACGTACCTTTTAAAATTGTAGCTAAATTGTATTAATATTATATTTTTTCTATAAGATATGGTACCGAAGACACGATATTTTCGACACGTAAATATAAAATATTGGCAAATTATTTTGAAACCAATACTAAATTTAAGTGAATCGTATCAATACTATTACAGATAGAAATCTTCAAAATCGTACAAATTTAAGGTGAAAATTATAGGTTTCCCTCATCAGCGACAAAAAACTGATCAGAATCTTATACATAGCGTTTAACCCTCAAAGCAGAAATTCGATCTAATATACTGGAAAACCGGTTTATCAAATCTTATCAACATGTTTTTTATCAGACCATATTTTCAATTAGTTTACATTTATTGTCGTACAATTTTACTGCTAAGCTATGACATTACATTTTATTAGCACTTTGAACCCCATATCCTGTTGTAAACTGCCCTTATCAAAAGAGAGATTCTGTCACTTGTCTCAAGTGAGGTTTATGTGTAATTTGATTTCCGCCCCATCTTCTTTTAAATCTTTAAATCTAAGGGAAAATATTTAATTTTCTAGAATTATAAATGAATTTTGCCTAAATTCTATAAATACAGGGAGCCCATATCCAAATCCTGTGTAATTCTTGCTACCCCTTAGTAAACCCTTTTTTGTTATGGTTTCCAGGTACCCCTCCCCTTACAATAAGTAGCCTACAAACAAACCTTTAATAAATATTTTTAGGCTTACTACAAAAAGAAAAAAAAGAAAAAAAAAATGGCATGAAATATTTGTTCTATAACCATCTATGGGGAGATAAAACATCTGCCTACACGCAGCTAAGCGATATGCTTCCCTCCATCCTTTGCCATCCAACGAATGTTATGGCCTTCTGTCGCCCTCATTGCTTACAAAACACCCGCAAATGTTATGAGTTTTATATTAACCTCAAAAAATATGCGTTAACTATACTTTAGGGCATAAAAATGATACGTTTTAAAGTTCAGGCTTGCACAATGTAGTGAAATTGAGCTTGTTGTCTTCTTCTTCTTCTTCTTCTTCTTCTTCTTCAACATTTGTGTTTGTGTGCGTTTGACCCTCTAGCAATGTTGGTTGACTATGACGATGCTGGGAAAAACACTTGTGGGAATTTCATTAAATCTCTATGAAATGTGATTCTCTTTTTTCCCAAAGATTTCACTTGTTTATGATTTCCATCTCTCAGCAAGATTATATCTATGCTTGAAATGATATGTATTTGTTTGGGGAGGGGGAGCGAGAACAGAAAACTATACCAGCATTTATAAGCTCATACAAGTTTAATATGTTTACGAATAGTTTTCCAAAAGGTCCCTTTTATGGTCAATATCTTGTTAGAAGTCTATATTTGTATGGAGTCTTAAAGAAGCCGTCGGGTTCAGGGCATAGGAGAGTCATCTCACACACATACAGAAAAACAAACGCAGTCATCCATCTTATTTTTTGTCGGGTTGGTAAAGATTTAATGTTTGTTTGTAATCAAGCGGCTAAATACACATCTACCCACACATGGAGACACACACACACGCATGCAAAATTGACGGCTTGTACAATGTTATGAACATATGGTCATAAGGGTTACAAGTGTGTGTTTGAGTGCATTTATCCTGGGTCGGGATTTAGCTGTTTATTTGTTTGTTTGTGTGTTTGCTTTGGTAAAGTGGTATGCGCGTCTGAGAGAGGAATAGTTAAAGAGAAAAAGAGCGGACTTGAAGTGTATATGTATGTGGATTATGTCCTTTGATGCTGGCACTAAGCTAGCGAACAATGGGAGAAATGTTTTGTTTGCAAGTTGTATTGTTGAAATAAGAGAGAAAATCTAGTGCTCAGTACAGTTGTATGACGCCGAATATCTTCGAATACATTTTGCGGTATCTTCTGTTGAAACAACAATTCCTCCAACTGTCCAATTGTCGGTCGAATTGAAATTGAAATATCAAAATATTGGTAAGATCTTGACGGCAGAGAGTGCTAATTGACTTTAAGAAATAATAACTTCCAGAAAAATAAATTGTTATTTAATTATAACAAATTTAAAAGACGAGAAAATTCAAATTATTGTAGAAAAAACTCCAACTGATATAAAGAAAAAATCAAATTCATAGTGATAAAATCCATACGGAAACATTAACATTAACATTAAGTTGATATACAGAAATCCACATTGATATTAAGAAATTATAAACTGATTTTAAAAGCAAAAAAAAAAAAAAAACACTTGAAAAATTTAAAACTTTAATAACAGTTTGTAGATTCTTAAAATAATTTTAAATTTTGCAATATAAAATTGTAGATTCTCGATTCTTAAAATAACTTTGAATTTCTGAATATAAAATGTTAGATTCTTAATATGAGTTTTGATACTTTAATATCAATTTCTGCTTTCCAGTTTGACTTTCTTAATATTCTTAATATTAGTTTAAATTTTCCCAATATTATTTCTGCTTTCCAGTTTGACTTTCTTAATATTCTTAATGTTAGTTTAAATTTTCCCAATATTAAGTTTTAGTTTTTCGTTAACAATTTTTTTTATACAGCATCTAATTTTTTGCCCTCAATATCAATTTCAAGCACTTAAAATCAATTTGTGCTTCCTTAACACAAATTTGTAACTTTTTAGAAAAGTTACCATATTCCAGACAAGAATTCATATATTTTTGACTAAAACTTGAAATGGTATAGCATCAAAACTATTTGAAAGACTAGAGCAACTTCGTATGAAAATTCGGGGTGCGATTGAACGCATGCCGGAAGAAATTTTAAACAGCTAGGTGACCTTAAATCCATCGTTTCCAAAAAAATATACAATCGGAACATTTGTAGAAATTCACACTTTCATGAGTAGCAATGTAATACCAGGTAGCTGAATTCATAGGAGGCCGTACAAGCATTTGATGAAACGTAGTTATTTTGTAAATTTTTGCAAACTTGTGCAAACATCTTACTTGATGGGCCAAGCATATAAAAAGCATACTTTAAACTCAACCGAGGTAATAACTCCTCTGGTTAATGATCGAATAGATCGAATTTCCGAAATGATGAAAAATTTAATGCCTGTTAGTGCCGTTTTGGAATGTACTCTAAATAAGATGTGAGAGATTTTAGGAGATGTCAGTTTCTGAGCATGTCGTTAATGCTTTAATACCAAGCAAACATATTTAGCAATTCCGAATCATAAATTTAAAATCCTCTGCCATATACAAGAAGTCAGGCAGTAAAAGCTTTGTTATATTTCTGCTAAAACGTTTTTCTGGTTATTACTTCGTCAAACAAATAATCCACTTCACAATTAATTGTTGTTAATTGTTGCTTCGAAGCTCATTATAATTCTTGTTGTATAGAAGTTCACTGTAAGCAAAAAGCTCTCCCTTGTTCGGTTCAGGATACTTTATGATTTTCTTTTTTAATTTTTTTTTTTTCTATTCCTAAAATATTTTCAACCACTGTGGTGCCTTGACAAACAACAAATCCTAACTCTTTCTTTTTTCCAACCAAACAATCAAATGGCTGCCACCATCAACCATCCAAAGCTCCAAGGATCTTCGCAGACTCCCACCACACCTCCTGCTCATAAGCACTTACACACATCTGGCTATTTCTTGATATTGATACTGGGCTTGGTAATGGCACCAGTCGTAGCTATAGTATTGGTAGTGGTAGCAGTAATCAGTCTCCACATCCCCAAGTGTTTGTATATTTAGACGGTGGTGTAGGTGAAGGTAAAGTTATGGGAGTTTGTTCCACACGCACACACAAACACACCGAAATATGAAAACACACTAAAGTGTAAATGAAAAAAAAAAAAAAAAAAAAAAAAAAAAAATTGCCAAAAGATGAAATAACAATCAATAAAAATCTTTACTCAACAAACGGACAGCAGTCGATATTGCATGTCAGGCAAATGCTATTTGAAAATATCCAATTCCAACAATACCCGATATACGTGGCAACGGGATTTCCACAATAACAGGACCAGTAACAAAACAGGAATGCAGAGGCGAAAGCAAACCAGTTCAAACCTTCAGGGTGATGGAGTAACCGAGAAAAAAAAGTAAGCTCGACATATCAGAGAACGAGAAACGAAATGTGATTAATGATCCAATAATTGTTAAGCAGAAGCAAACAAACAATATTGCGTGCGTGTATGTGTGCATGTGTGTGTGTGTGTGTGTGTGTGTGTGTGCGTGTGTGGCTTGGCTATAATTTCCCAGACGGGATTGTGAGACATAGAAATATATTAAAGTGGAATAAATGTTCTGAAAAGGTAAAAAAAAATAATATAATAAGAGAATACGTAAGAAAAATCCGGTGAATTGTGAGCTAAACTGGACAATAATTGGATGTTAGGCAAGGTGACGATTTACAATCAAATGCAATTTGTTGTTTTGAATAAAAAAAGAAAAAAAACGTTAACAGTTTTCAGAGTCTTTTGGTATATAACGAGCTTTATTTTAAAGGATTCGGTAACAAGATTGCTATTACCACCTTTCCAATGGGAATACAAATTTGACACAGTTATTTCTCATGGTCTCTATGACTGTTATTCATTTAGGAATGAGAAAAAACTGCTTCCTTTGCCGAATTTATTAAAGAACCCATGACTTTCGACCTGTGGTCATGTATCCCCTGGTAATATAATCGGTAACAGCTAAATTAAGAAATGATAATCTACCACTGATGCGACACAAGTAAGTGCGCAACAACTGTTACTGAATTCCAACTGTTATGATAACTTAATGGTTGTTGACTGCTCTAATATATAGATCGGATACAGTGACCAAATGAGCGACTTATCTTAAATAAAATCTTCACGAAAATATAAGCGGAAACAGAGAAAAGATTGCCAATAACATTGGTTTCACATTCGGACATTATATAGACCATGATTTAAGGTGGATATCCTTGGAATCTTGGAATACCCTTGTAATATCCTGGAATGTCTAAACTCTTTATAGCCAAGGACTTTTCACCACTATTACAACTGCAATATAGGAAATCTTGAATAGGGACACGAATTTGAGGAATTCATATACTTGGCTAACGGCCTAATCCAACGATCAAACGAATAGTTTTAAGCATTAATCCGAAACTATGAAGGCTAAATATTTTTCACCAGGCCAATTTACGCACCGATTTAAAACCGAATGGACATATTATGAGGGCGTAGATGATATATGTATATAACCGCTGCCTTATTCACTTTATAAAACCTGTTTTGGGTAGTTTCATTTCCAAATTAGTTTTAGTCCAATAGTCGGCTAATTCATAACAGGTTGAGACTGTTTAATTTCGCAACTAAATATCCTCAGATATTCGCAAGAAAATTTGACTAACTTGTAATCAAAAAATGAGAAATCCCATTGACCGAGATCAACTCAGCAATTACGCTTTTGTTCTATGTGTGATTTCTGTCCGCACTGAGCTGGTCTTGATCGTACTGAGCTGGCCTTTGAAAGCTTAGCTTTAGAGATATGGACATTTATGCGGTCCGTGATCCATTTAGTGGTTTCAAAACCGCCAGTCTCGCAAGGCTGTCAGCTGTTAAATAACTGTGGTCTGAAATGCTATATATTCAGTGGAAGGCTTGCCATTTAACAACCGCAGAACGCGTAAAAATAACTAAAACTTATTACAAAAGTGGTGATTCAAACGTGGGCTTTTAATCGAATAAAATTTTCAGCGATGAAGCTCATTTCTCACTCGGCGGTTACGTCGCTATTGTGGACTTAACAAACGATAAAAAAGCTCCCTCCTAATGAATAAAAATCTGCAACTGCACCATAATCTATTCTGAACAGCGAAGAAACCTGATTATAACACAAAAGGGCGGATTACGAACTCATCATTGTTTATGGTCAGTATTGCCAGACCAGGTTTCCGACACCGTATGAGGAAGTTGAGAAAACCTAGGGTTTCAAAATGACTTTCTTCCTGCTCCGTAACTTTGTGCTGGAATGTGGAGTTGCATTATACAACCGGGTGCTACAGATCCATAGGGTAGCCGAGGTGGTAATCCGCCAATGGAGATTATGTTTCATACTAGCATAATCAATTTGATATCTTCTGACTGGAAGAAAAGGCTAACAATTACGGTAGCATGCTCCGAAAATTGTCAGCCCCATTCCTAGATAGTCCAAGTCAACTTGGCTATCCCAGGGGCGCTGGCAATCGCATTGTAATGCGCCCAGTGTGATAAGCACACTGTGGGTAAGGCCTTCACGGCGAGAATCATGTTAAACCGCCGTGGACTCTACCTGCACCATAGTTGCCATTGTCAACGAAGTAAGAGATTCTGTTTGCCATTCCTTACTGATGTTGGCATATGTTCATACCAAACAGAGTATGGAGTATGGCATGTGCAGTTTCTTGGGACTATATTAAAGTATTTTCGAAGATATCGAGTACACTGTTTATCTATGGAAAAATAATCATATCGATGCATATTTGGTATTGAGAAGTCCAAAATTGACAAAAATCTAAATCGAAATTTGGTCTCCTAAACTTATTAAAAAGGAAAATTTCGCACCTTCAAACGGGCGAAATGGAACAGTTCTACAAATATGACTCTGTAACTCAAAGGAGCAAAAACACAACGGTAAAACCTATGCCGTCTAGTTTGCTTCGCACGAGAGAATGCTGTTAGGAGCGTTATTATAAATGATGTGCTGAAACCTGGTTATCACATGATTTCAAACATTTCTTGGGAAAATGCACTATTTTCTACATCACTGTAAAGCGCCAGCTTACGCTGTTTAAAAGCAGCCACCTTTTTTCCACTATCTTGAAACCCTCGAAACAAATAATGAGAGGAATAGTATTCGAATGCAGTTGTAAAGAAATATGTATAAAATATGTACAGAAAAATACAATGAGATTACGATTATGATATTGAAACATATTTTATCCGATTTTTTTCAATCAAAGATTTCTTTGTTCCTTTAGACAAATAAAAAGCCAAATTTCATAAACAATCCAGGAGTATTGAAAATGTTCTCAACAATTGCTGAAGAGCTTTGTAATAATTTTACAAGTTCCACTGCGCACAGCTATACTTAGAGGAATTGTGCAATAGTTTTTCCCCTCCCAATCCCCCTTTCCCATTATTTCCATTCTAGTTCTCCTCCATGGGTCTGGCAGTTCTCGTAAATAAATAATTTTATCTTAATAGAAATAACACAGATAACAATTTGATATAATTTTCCCCTGCACTCAGGTACTGTGACTGGTTATCAATGAAGTGATAACCATCCTCTTGTATACAAATATAATATAGTTGCTGTAATATTTAAATATGAATACATTTCATTTATGCAGATGTCCGTCGGGTTGTCTCTCTGTCATTTTTGTCACTAACACATTTTGACGATTTATTTCTTTTCCCACCCTCTATCAATAAGTCTGCCTATGACTGACTGGCTCAATATTGATAGTTGTCAATTTTTTTGTTCAACTTCGCTGGTATTTCAATGGCATATAAATTTCACTTAAATATACGAAAAACCGAACAAAACCTCAATAAAAAAAATTTGCATATTTTCTCGTCCTCACACTCCGCACCCCAGTACAAACATTCAATATGCCAGTCGAAAAAGTAAATCGCCACCAATGGCAAAAAAGGTCAATCAATATTCGGGCAACAGAAACAGCAACAGCAAATCAATATTACATCGTTTCGTCCGTCGTTTTGTATCGTTGCGATAAATAAAGTTTTAGACCCGATATGTCTATGATATTAAATTATGGAGAACCATTAAAGGTCATATCGTATTGAATTTGATTTATAACATATAAATTGTTAATGTTTGTAATCAATTTTGTTAGCTTGTGTACGCGTCAAAGTATTGGTGTTTCTGTTTGTGTGTGTGGTGTTTTTTGTATTCCGGGGGCGATCTTAAAGGGGTTACAAATAGTAGTTTATATGGAAATTTATTTATAGCAAACAAAAAAATTCAACAAAAAATATATAAATGTTGGTTATAAACCTAACAAGGGTGTAATAAATTGTTGCTCAAAATTGGTCTGTAAACAGAATTGAGTTTAGGTTTGCATTGCTATGGGAATAATATTGCCTTAAGGCATTAGACAAGTCGTAAAACCATTTGAAAATTAAATTGAGGCTACTAATAGTTGTAATTGATTGCTAAAAAATTATCTGGTATTAAATCAAAGACTACAAATAAATTAAAATGAGTTTCCTAAAACATTTCCCCCACATACATAGGCGGTCATGTGACCGATCATGACATGATGGATAGAACAGTCGACTATCATGTATAAGATCGTAGGTTCGAGCCCAATACAATTGCTTAGCAATATTTACGCGGCAGTCTGCCGGATCCCTCGAGCAGTCGAGTACTCGACTCGACTTGACATAGGCGGTCATGTGACCGATCATGGCATGATGGATAGAACAGCCGACTATAATGTATAAGATCGTAGGTTCGAGCCCGATACAATTGCCTAGCAATATTTACGCGGCAGTCTGACGGACCCCTCGAGCAGTTGAGTACTCGACAAATCTATGAAATGAAAATCTAAAAACAGAATATGTGTATGCCAAAGAGAAGAATAATGCAGAGCTCAACTCTCTCTGGGCTTCAAAAAATAACAAGTTCAGCCAATAATCTCAGTCAGATTTTTCTTTTTTGATAGAGTTTAAAGTCATATTAGCTCAAGTCCATGGTATTTACCATTTATTAGCCATATGACACGAAAATCAATGGCCTCTGGAATAGCATCACTGCATGCTTTCAATCGTAACATAAATCGTTTCATCCAGCTTTGGAGCCATTTAGTTTGCTATGGAAAATACGTTAGGTGAGTGAGTTCGATACTCTATATTATTCTCTTCTGTGATGCAAGCTCACCGAATATGAAAAGCTCGATAATTCGACCTACTGTGGGAAAGATTCATATACTTTTCGATCTCACGATTACCAGTGAGATCAAATTTCTTACAAGTTTGTGATTTGAAAACTTGTCGATTCATTTTTGTGTGGAGACTATACTAAAATATGGATTGACAAAGTTCAGGTGCAATAAAAATCTTTCCTGAATAAACCAAACTATCGGGTGGTACTGAAAGTTCGTTCGGTTTTTAAAAGAAATGTATTTACAAATTTATGTACAAGAGAACAATTATTTTAATCTATTATATGATCTCCCCCTTTTTTAATAACATCTTCCCTTCTGTCTGGTAGCTTTTTAATTCCTTTCTCATAAAACTCGCATGGTTTTTCCGAAAAAAAAGCGTTCAGTTCGATTTTTCACTTCGTCATGGTTATGGAAATTCAAATCCTTCAAGTGTTTGCTTAGAGAACGAAATAGGTGATACTCAGACGGAGGGATGTCTGAAGAGTACGGAGGGTGAGGAAAACTAGCAACAGTTTCTGGCGGGTCCGCAAGGCAGTGCGAGGCCTCGCTGAGGCAGTCTTTATGACCCCGTGAACAGACTGGTTTTTTGATTAATTGAGCTTTTCCCCTAACTGTTTCGCGGGGATTAACGTTAATTTAATTAAATATATCACCTCCTCGGAAACAATTTCTTTTGGTTGTCCTGATCTGAGAGTGTCCGTTGCAGAAAAATCGCCCGTAGAAAATCGTTTAAAGCATTTCTGAATCTAACTGACAAAAACGAGCACCATAAATGAACTAAATGACAAATCGTGCTCAAAATTCGCTTCCGCACAGGTAACAGTTGCGTCAACTTGTCGACCAAACTATTTTGAAACTTTAAGCGGACGTTTTAGATGATTATTCGATTCGATGATTAATAAATATCATGCCGCTACCGACCACGTAGTTTCAATTAAACCCTATTATTAGCTATTCCTATTGTAAATTTAGTCACAACACTCCATTAAAATTACAGTTCTTGGTTATCTTTGGAAGCTTCAAACATATGAAAAATATGGGTGCGCAACTAAGTTCCCGCTGTTTGCCAACAGATGGCGCCAGCTGTAAATGCTAGTCGATTATGCCATAACCTAAACGTCATGATCCAAGCCTAGGCATACGGAAACATACCGCCTCGACACAATAGTGATTTTCTTTTGACGTCTTATTCTTTTGGTTGTATTCACATGATTTTGTGCGAAATAATCGTCCTATGCGGGAAGTAGTGATTTCCTCCTTTCAATCGAAGAAAACGGCGGCTGAAGCTCATTCAGAGCTGCTTTAAGTGAAATAACGTGTCGAGATTGGTTCCGTCGCTTTAAAGACGGTGATTTTGATGTGATGACCGATCGCGTGAAGCAAGACGAAAAACCTTCGAAGACACTGAATTGACGGCATTGCTTGATGGAGATCCGTGTCAAACACAGAAAAAGCTTTCCTCAATATTAGGAGTTACCCGCGAAACCATTTCCAAGCGATTGCGTGCCTTGGGAGTGAAGGCAAGGAACATGGGTTCCTTATAAGTTGAAGGTAAGGGACGTACGTTCAGCGACAAAAAATTAAAGGTTTTGTTCATCGTACTGTAACAGGTGATGAAAACTGGATTCATTACAGCAAATGAAAATAAAGTCATGGGGGCTGCCCGCCCATACTTCTATGTCGTCGCCTTGGCCGAATATTCACACAGCGAAGATTATGCTTTATATTTGGTGGGAGCAGGTCGGTGTTATTTATTATGAGCTGTAGAAACCAAGCTAAGCCATCACTAAGAATCCTATGCGACTAACGCGATTGAGCCGAGTTATGCGCAAGAAATGCCTACAACACACTGAGAGGCACGAAAAGGTGATTCTTTAGCATGACAACAATCGGCATCACATGGCCGTGCCCGTTAAATGCTGAAATGGGAAGTCTTATCGCATCCGTCATATTCTCCAGATATTGCGCCGTCCGATTATCACTTATTCCGTTCGATGCCACACGGTCTGGCTGACCAGCACTTTCACTCATATGACTACACCAAGGGATGGCTAGATTCGTGGATATCCCCAAAAGATGAACAGTTTTACCGTGATGGAATTCGAGCTTGGCCAGAAACGTAGAAAAAAGTAGTAGCTAGCGATGGGCATTGCCTTCAATGCATTTGTAAACATGTTTTCATAACAAAGCTGCATTTTTAAAAAAAAATAAAAAAACAGCGAGAACTTAGTTGCGCACCTTACACAAATTGAATATTGATCTAAATGTAATCCATTGACAGTTCGGCCTTTTAGTTATCAACAGTGTGTTTAATCTCTCAATTCACGAAACCCATTGAAAACATTTAAAATGTTATAAAAAAGACATTTCCGATTCATTACGCAGTTTCATATAGCTTTAAGAATATCGACAAACCCGTACACACAATGGCCACTATTTTTGGGTCTAAACCTCATTAGGCAATAAAATAACAATTTTCTCTCGCAGCCATTTACATACACAAATTATAGTTGGGTGGTTAGACCATTCACTAATTTTGTCCATAGCAAATAAGACCTTTCACCTTTATCTCCGGCATTTAAACGCAACAGCAATAAAAAAATCTCATTAACCCACGTGGCTTCACTGAATAAACAAACAAAAGAAACTTCTGTTACAACCCACGCAGTTTACTGTTTTACATGGAAGACAGAGTCTGAGGCTTTCCGACTATATGCATTGTTATCATTCACTTTTATCTTGATCCAGCTAAAATGCTTAAATATCCCAAAAAAATGGTAACACGTTTGATAATCAGCTTGCCTAATGCCCGCACCATGCTTAGGGGACCAACAGTTACAAGTGACGATTGTGGCGGCCATTGTTGCCGTTGCCGTTGCCATTGCCGTTGACGTTGAGTGTTGGCAACCAACCGACTCACCTGTGCCGAGCCGAGTCAAGCCGCACGGTGACGTGTGGTCGGTTGCTGTTCTACTGTTCGGTTGGTTATGGTTGGCTGGCTGACAGGGTGCACTGGGTTATTATGTGCACTATTTATGAATGCATTTTAGGAGAAATTGCCTTAGTTTGTTTACCAGCTATGTGCACGTATGAAGGCAGTTATTTCATACAAACTTTTAACCATCAACGTCACTAACAAAAATAACATCATCTCCTCGATCATCTTGACGGTTGCCACAACATCTGTAGCAGCAGCAGCAGCAACCGCAGCTCCTGCATTCTTAACAATTTACAAATTGAGAGTTCGTCTATTTTCACCGCTTGACAAGTTTCTTTCGTTGTATTCCATGCTTAGCAAGTTTTTGATATCTCTATCTGTAGCAGTCACATTTTGTATTGGCCCAGAAAAGACACAACAAATGTGTGAGGCTGTTAATCTTTAAAGTGTTGACAAATTTGAAATGTTTGCAGTTTGTTATTTTCCTCTGATTGCAGACTTTAACTGAGATTTATTTAAATGTTTTATCTTACAGGTCATATGTCTTCGAAAAAAGGTGTTCAAAAAAAAATTTTTTTTCTGCTGATATAACAGGGGACGGTTAGATAACTAGTGATGCTGTGTAATTTTGTATTAGAGACATTTCATGAATAACTGCTTCCAGAGTTAAAGTAAATATAACTCAGTTAAAATAAATAAAAGTTAAAATAAACGATGAGCGATGAATCAAAAAAGAGATAATAAGAGACATAACGTATTGCATAGTTTTTGGTTAACTGGAAACCTTCAAATTCAATAATAAAACTCAGTTAACTGCTACTGCTGTCAACTGAAACCGATTTAATGGCAATTGTTACTTTTGATTTTACTACACGGCATTACAAAGAGCTTCATTTACAAGGGTCGAATATCATACTGCATGGGCAGCGTCGTTTCTGCTATATAACTGTATACTTTACTACTACTGTACTACTGTATAACTGTGTAACTGTATAACTAATCTGCATGCAGGCAAACTGAACTATGACATTTGCCACTAATATATAAAGAAAAAAAAAACAACAAATTCCCTCGTGTCTCATAAATGAGACATTCGAGAGCTTCTCACATTCTGTGAGCTTACACGCTTTATATTTTTAGACTTAGTGAACGAGACCTGCAGTTTAACGACGATTCCGAACGTTACAGTTTGAAAAGCACTTACAAGAGTTGTCGATTATTCGACTACTCGAAGTATTGGCCAAAGACATCGAGGTGACCGCCGCTCAAATAATGATATTTAGCTTTTTTTAATTGATCTTTTTTTTATTATTGCGATTCCCTATAGAAAATTTAAACTTATGAACAAAACCAATTTTGTCGCTTGAGGTTTTAAAATGTCACTCCCATTTGTTTAGCTATTTGCTTGTTACAAAGGTTCTGTATTCTTATTTTATTTTTTTTTTTTGCTTTTACAAATAATCACTTTTCCAAGTAATATATTAGAAGAACGTGTATGCTCAAAATTTCCAAAATTGCTTCACCTTTGCTCACGGAGATATTTAATAACAAAAATAGGTTATGCTATTTTAACTCATAAAGAATATAAGATCCAAGTTAATTTCTATTTCGAGTATTTTCACTGAGGAAATAATAAAGGTTGGCCACTAATCCTTGAATGTATAGATATTGTGGCTACTGAATTCAAAAGTCATTTCCAAATTTTCCAAAAATAGTAATTTTTCAAAAGTTTGTGAAATTTTTGTCACTTCTTGTAAGTCACAAAGATAAAAAGAGACCTGTTTCTAAAAACAGATGGATCAGGGAAATACGAATGAAAGCCGGTCCCCTTCATCCTACGAGATATGGTGAAAAAAACTCAAAAACGAAATATTTATGGCAGTGAGGTCAGTGAGGTAGTGTTACGGCATTTCACAACAAAAAAGAGAAAGGATCGATTAAAAATGAGAATTTTCGTTTAATACTGAAAGAAGGTAAATTGAAATTGAAAATTTCCGTTTAAGAATGAAAAAAGAACAATAGAAAATGAAAATTTTAGATTTAATACCAAGAAGAAATCATATGAGAATGAGATTTTACATATGTGCAATATTCCAACCAATATTGAGAAAAGATCAATTGAATTCCGAAATCATATTGGCAAAAAGATCAACTAAAAATGAGAATTTTTAGTTTAAGTTGAGAAAGAGTCAATTAATAATGAGACGAGGCAATTGTAACGAGGCACAAAACGTATTTCATCAAATTTACTTCTGATTGCGCATAAAAACGTACTTAAGCAAACTGGAAAAAATGTAGACATCACAAAGCTGCTCCAGGCCTCGAACTAATAAATTTTAGGCAATCATTCATTATCATGAATGTAAGCATCACTTGGAATTCGGAAATAAGTTCGTGAGTTGAAGAACTAATGAATGAGTTTGAAATAAGTTTAATGCAGTAGGCTTTTGTCCAGCCCATTCACTAGATTTCGAACTTATTCCTTTATTCAATTTGTCGATTATTCTATCACTCGAATTGCTTGCTAGCACATGACCGCCGTTTAAGAAAAGATAGGTGGCTATATCGGAGTTCGTACACGAAACCACACGACTGATACTCATTGTCTGGAAATGGTAATAATACCGCTATAGTGAAAACTGTTGCATTTCGCCTAAATGTAAGCTATATTTTTTGCCCAAACATAGGCAACACATGTGAACAATTTGCTACCAAATAGGTAAATGTTTAACACTGTGTATATCTGTGGAGTACATGTTAATTGCTTTGAACTGCCTATTACTTGGAATTCTTATTATATGACATATAACTTAAGTTGAAATTGCCACTTGAAGAAAATCTGCTATGTTTATGAAATTATAACTTCAGAATACATTGCATTGCTTAATAAAATAAATTCTGAACGTCGCTTATTATTATTTCATTTCTTCCAAAAATATGCCATATTTGTTTGCCTAATCATAGGCAACACATGTGAATAATTTGTGTCCAAGTGGTTAAATAATCAACTTCGATGTCGGGTATGTACGTATGTATGTGCAGTATTTAACAGCTTATACGTGTTAATCCAATTAAACAAATAAGAAATAGAGATAGTAATTCTAAGTATTGTATTTGCTCCGTCATGAACCAACAAATTGGAGAATTAATTAAACGACGTTCACTTCATAATTTCTATTATAACAAGAAAATGTTGTTCTCTATTTCAAATTTAGCTTTTCGGAAAACTTCAAAATCTGTTCGAAGAATTTCGAGTATTATATGGGTTTATAGCAAAAATCAAAATAGACTTTGTAGTTGCTACAGTTGTTTAGATTTAATGTAATGTTTTAACATATGACGCAAATTGTTGAGTTTCGCCTAAAATTATAAAATATTAATAATATCCAACACATTTCAATAAGTTGCCTACAACATGTATACAATCTAAGTTTTGTATTCAAGAACTTCAAAATATATGTATGTAGTATTTTAGGGATAAATTAAAATATATTAAATTAAACTATATTGACACATGTTATTACGAAAACAAAAAATATCAGACAATTTTTGGCGATTTTCGCACCACACCGCAAATTATTTTGGTGCGTCTAAAATTTTGCATTAATATTCTTTTGTTAAACATTTTGATTTGGTATCGCAAAACTTTATGTGTAGTGATAATGCGATTAAATTTGCCGTATCACACTGATAGTTGTTAGTTTATAATGAACATTTTTGTATGTAATCCCCGTTTTCACACTTCGTTCTTGATTGTTAAAGTTCAACAAATATTTTGACGTAATATTTTGCCTAGATCTAGGCAACATATTTGGGAAATTTCTTTTGAACATTTTAAAATTTTAACTGTTGTATGAGCATGTAGTACTTCGGAGATTCCATAGTTTATTCGATTGTATGAATGTAAAACGATTAAAGGTTTGTTCCATTTTTCTTTTAGTTTAACAGCAGTTGCCAAATATTTTTGTTTTTTCATTAAACAGTATTTCGGGGTTTTTGAAGATGTGTACAATACCGTGCACAAATACTCAAAGTAAATTCTCTTAACCGTTAATTATATTCACGTTTCCGTTACAATTCGAGAGCATTTTAACACACATATGCAGTGCTTAAAATTAGGCCACACGTTAGCGATGTTTCTTTTGTAGTGAATGCGATGATGCAATTCATACAGTTTATACCTTTTATGAATTTGTAATCAATTTTTCCACGTTACAAAGTGAATTGTTAATGTGTCAAACATCTTGAACAAATTGTCACAATTGCTTTATGAATACGCTTCAAATGTATGCAACTTTTTTGTACCACCGTGAGCCTAATGATAGGCAACACTACTTGAAATACTTTGTGCCGGTGGTTACTATTCTTTTGTTTAACAAATATTGATTTCACTTAACTTTTTATTATCGTTCATTAGACAGACGAAGTTACTAGATGAAGTTAATTTTTCTTTGTCTAATGGCAGGTCATGCACTTGCCACGTAATATATGCGTTAATACTGTAAACAAATTTTTTGACGTATTACAAAGCTAATTTACATGTGGAAAAAAGTGATTGATAGTAAAGTAGCGTTCTCTGATTTCATTTCGTAAATTTTCAACTTTTTCAAAGGACTATAAAATGTCAAAGCGCTTTCAATTTTCTAAAATAATAATATAGAAAACCGCTTCTATTTAATCTTTATAAGGTATAATCTTATGAAGATATCAGAAGAAGTTATTTAATTCTTGAGTTAAATGGTGTAAATCGATGAATTTAATTGAAAAGTAAATTCTTAAAAGGCATTATTTTAATTAATTAATTGATTTATTAAAAAAAAGCATTTAAATTCAGTGCAGTGTAATGCAGATCGATTTCGTTTCAATTTCGTTTTTGAACAATATTTAAATGAACATCGCGTATTTAATGCTGTTTCATATTAGAAATTAGTATCCGTTTCATATTTCGATTCATTTTTTATGTGGACCAAGATGAGAAACTCACATTCATTCAGTTTTTTCCATAAAAAAAAAGTAATCAACCAGATATTTAGGTTCGACAACGCAAATACTGACCATACTTTTAGCCATATGAAGGTTCGTTTCTTAATCTGAATCAGAAATGGAATTTGATGTAATGTTGGATTCTTGGCAGAAAGGTAAACGCCCTTCAAATGCACTTTTCCCGAATTGTAAATACCGGATTGTCAGAAGTCATAATTTTTAAAGACATAATTTTTAAATAAAACCAACCTTACATCTTTCATAAACTGAACGAGAATTAAAACTATTTAATTGTGTGCAATCAGGATTAAATTCGTTTGCGGTTTCGTTTCCAAAGTATAAAACAGATTTAAAACTGTTGCAGGAATCGAAATCAAACTAGCTTCAATTCGGACACCGGAAACTGAAATAAATCAAAACTAATTTCTTTTTTGTTATTGTTTCAGAGACGATGCCAGACATCGAAAAGTTAAACACATCATTTAAAATTAACTTAAACTTATAGAATTTTCGGTCAAAATTAACATATTTTTTGGTGTTACGCAGCGTCATTAACTACGTAACCCGAAACAAAATAAGGAAGATACATAGTTAGATTGGCTATGACTATCATTTAGTTCCGGTATCTAGTTTTTCTGTAAAGTTGAATGCCCTTTGCAATTTAAAGTGTATTATTGAAAATATAGGATCACGAAATGAACAACCAAGCATATCATTATCACTTTCTCATAATTTTACATGTTTATGAAAATGTAAGTGTCGAAAAAGTTGGATTCTGTTGTACAGTGTAATCGACCTACATATGCACATGAAGCAAACCTATACCTTTGGCAGTCAAACATTTCCCTATCAACAGTTATCCTCGAAGTATGCTACACTTTTTGTGAACTCTTGAGGGCTGGTACACCGTTATTTAGTAAACTTTAAACACTAACAGCTGTAAATCTTTTCAAACACTGTCAAATTATACACGTATAAATGTACTTTGCAAACATTTCACACTCTATTTTTCAATTCTTCGGGAAAATTTTAATGGAATTTGGCTAAAACTGATTCGAGATAATCCTTAACATTTGAAAGGTATTTAACAAAATTGGTTTAACATTTTCTACTTTGCATAGAACACATTTTGATTTCAATTTTAGTTTGAACATGACACGACATGATAATATAGTTTGTTATACATATGCAATTGCTAACGCAATTTTGGTGTTGTGGCGGTGAACGGAGCACATCTGTCGGAGAAAATGGGCTTGTATTTGTGTTGGACCGAGTCCGTGTTTACACTTGGGGGAGATTTTATGCAGTTGCTTCGCATCAAAGTGAATTTAAAAACCACTGATTTGTGTTTAATTGTTGCACAAAATGCATTTTAAATGCATTTTCAAAATTCCACAAACATTGACACGGCCGCGTCGTTGGTTATAATATGTTAGAGAGTGTATGTGTGAGTGCAGTTTGCGTATACACATTCATATATATATGTACTTGTAGCACAGACCTGACTGCATCGTATTTGCACTGAGTCAAAAAAAAAAAAAACTAACAAGGTACGAACAAATTCACGCATTTAAAACTTTAAATTCGCACGCTCGCTCACACACACTGCCAGTTGCATTTTGCATATGTACAATCCAATGAAATTTGATCACACTTTAACGGATATAAACTGGCATATAAGTACATACGTAGACACACGCAGGCATGTAGCACGGTAGTTCTGTCTCTCATTCCATGATACACTCGTTTGCACATAGACGCAAATTGAACAAACATAAATGGATTTGGCAAATTTTTGCATAAACAACAAACGAAACGTAGATATGAAACGAACAGCATCACAGCATATAATGCGTAACCGAATAAAAGCGATTTCGGAAAGGGGATTTGGGGTTTGAATGGCGTATTCAGTTTCTGAGCAGCCGAAAAATAGGCAACACTATTGCTATACTACTAGTAGTTAGTGCAACGCCTTAAAGTAAGCAACACTTTTGTGATTATTATATTTATTTCAAGCCGGGAAATAAGCAATATTTTCTTATAACTTTCATTTTAAGACTAAGGAAATTTTACTTTTGATTTATTTTCAAAAAATTTAAGATTTTCATTATAAATTTTTCATCATTTGTTGTTTTTTTTTAATAATTTTTGTTTAACAACTGTTTTTTATTTATTTATTTATTTTTCTTTCTTAAAAACCGCGCCGCGTTCCGTTTCAGTCATCTGTTGTTCCCAGAAATTCACATTACGCCGAAAAACATGCAAACGCTCGAGATTCAAAATACAAACTAAATTCCAGAACGCTTTAACATTTCGGCTAAAGCTACAGAAATCGACGAGCACACAGCCACAACAAAATAATATTACACACATTCGCTCGCTCGCCTGCTCGCTCTCTGCTCCCCCGCCACAGAGAATTTGTACCCAAAGAAAAACCACTTGATTGTGCATCTATCATCATCATCATCATCATCGTCATCGTCATCATCACTGCCACCAACAGTTGATAGTGGCTGCTACAGCATTAACAGCACACAAGTAGTAACAAATGAAACTGAAAATGCTCTCTTACAGCATCTGCGTAAGGCCGCATTTACTCCGTCTTCAAAGTTCTGGCCTAACAATATTCTCACTCTCTTTGCTTCTCCAATATTAATACAAAATTCAGAAAAAAAACACAAAACAAACATTTTGGGCGGAAAAAAGGCTATAAAGATAACATAGCACCATATTTAATATTACCTCGCTATATCTTTTAGATTTCTTTTACCACCTTTCAGCAGCCGGTAAATGACAGCGAAAGCAAAAGGTAAACAATAAATATGACAACCGCCAAAAAATTGTCAGGCATGTAAACATTGTTATCGCACAATAGACGGAAAAAACTCTCTTGATTTTTGCCTCTCGTTCGCTCAATTGCCACACAAATGACAAGGGTCATGGTTGGTTAACAGTCAAAGAGCGTAACTCGCTGTTAACCTAACTTTTAGAGTTAATGTAGAACGATAAATGTTATTGAAAAGCTCACTGGCCTCTGTAATGGGAAATGCAAAACAAATCCTAACAGCTGTTCGCATAGACGGTAAACTTTTTTACTCTCGCCACACTGTTGGCTTTAAATACACTGGGCAGAATAAATGTTACTTAAAAGCTTCTTAGTCTTTTAGGGTCAATGTAAAATGTGACTTTCATCCTGAAAGATAGATCAATCGGGAAAATGTAAACGAAAAGCTTGCAAGCCTCTGTAATATATTTGGAATATGCGATAATCATATTTTTCTATCAAAAAATCACGTTTCTGGTCTTATTGATTTATAAAACCCAGAGGGCTGCTACGCAAGAGTGTATTCTGACAATTTTCTGTACTTGTACTTATGGCAAAGAAAACTTTGATCCGGTAATCCGATCATGTGATCATTTTCATTGATAACATAAACCCTACTTGTTTAGAAGACTTGAAATTTTATGCTCAAGATTGGTAGTATTGTGATGAGTTTATTCCATCAACTGTTACACAATTTGACGAAGGCAAGTTTCCTTCTTTTAATTGAGGTTAGCTTTTGTACAGAAAACCGGCCAGGCCTTTCATATTTGTATTGCTAATCGTTGCAACTTGCAATGACCTATCAAAAATCTGTAGAAGAGCAAACCTCACAGGCTCGAAAAAGACATTCTTTACGACCGATTCCAAAATATTACCCAAGTTGTTGAAACCGTTATAACTTGACACAAGTTTCAAGTTCCTATTGAAATAGAGAACACATCAATAGAAAATATCAAAGGAAAATCAGAATTTCTGCCTGAAGTTTGGAAAAAGTCAAATAACAATCAAAATTTTTATTTTAAAAATTTTGTAAAAGTAGATCAAAATTAGGAAAATTCAATTTAAATTCATATAAATTTGAAAAAAAAAAACAAAAAACTAAAAACTTTAAGTTAAATTTAAAATATTCGCTTAAAATTATAAAAAAAAAAAAAAATTTTGTTTGAAATTCGGAAAACTTTAATGGTACTATAAAAAGTGTCAATCCGATATTGGAAACAGTTTCGATTTCAAAAGTTGACAGTTAAAGTTCAGGGAAACATATCATTTCCATTACCGATTTGATTCAAAATTTTTATGAAAAAAAAAAAAAAAAAAAAAAAAATAGCTGGTGATTTTGATGAATCTCTTTTTGGATATCACTCACGAGTTCTGAAGACTATTGTCAATACTCACTATATGTAGTGTATCAGTAAATATAAACACTGTGAACTCATGTGAAATTGCTGCGCCAACTCATGGCTCACGAGTTGTGGTTGATCTGCCTGACTCATTTGCCGAATTTGGTGAATGGAGGGGATTCGTGTATGAGCAAATACGAACTCATGAACTTCAAATTGCATGAGTTAGCTCACGAGTTGTGAGCCATTTGCCGAAATTGCTGAATGGAAGGAATTCGTGTATGAGCAGATTTGAAATGTGGTATTTAGTTATGTCTACAGCGGTCGGCGATGGTGCGTTTTATTCAACATGTAATAACAACTGTAACATTGACGCTTACGCGAATGCCAAAACATCCAAATTAAACAAACGTCTTCTATGTATAAAATCTGATCCTGGAAAAGTACAAATGTAATACGTCTCATCCCTGGTGATTTTTTCTGATGATATAAAGCTGTCACTGCTGAAGCAAATGTAAACCTACAGTGAAATGTCTTCAATGTGAAGCCTTTCTGTCATATTCGTAAGTAAAAATGGAAGAGTCGTTCGAAATTTTGCTTTGATTTTACTTTGAAAGCTTTTCATAAATATTTAAACAACAGGTGACTTTTGAAAGCTTCTGAGGTTGTGAGCCACGATAAAGTATTACTATAACAACAAGGGAACTCAACAAAATTCGTTTGGAGTTAGCTTTGATAAGAACAAATTAAGCTACACAGTTTTTAAATCTATAGACTAAAATTAGTACAGACTCGTTCGGAAATCCAGAGAAGTAGTCACAATAATGATGGGTTTTTGTATGAAACTAAAAATAGTTCAGCCAAAAAGCGTAGCAAAAAACTTCAAACAGGTTGTTCTAAAATAAGAAGTTATTGAAACGTAGTTAATGCGGTTTATGTTGTGAAGCTGAATTGTTCTATAGTTGTTTTTGACTAATCCGGAAAATGCTAAATTTCACATACAAGATTCTTTTTTATATTAATACTATTAAATAAAATATATTAAACATAATAATTGAATGATGTGCAGGCAAGCTGTCACCTAATGCAGGTGGGGTTAAATGTACCTTTCTTTACTTAATAATAAAAAAACGTAGGGTGTACTAAAGGATTATTTTCACATCCTATTTGAAATGCAACGGATCACATTTATGTAACACTAAATGGTCAAAAAATCGTATTAATTTCAGTTATTATATTTTTCAAAGACATTTGTATGTATTTTCATCTATTTGGGGCTATTTAGTAAATTCCGCTACAGTCACTTGTTTCACAAATTTGTCCTTAAAGTCCTTATTTTCTAGCATAGAAAGTTAAAATTTTGTAAAAATATATGATTTATTGAAATGTACCGTAAATTCTCAAAACGCTCGATTCCAAATTTTTTGCGGGTGCTTGAATTTTTGGCACACATACATGTAAAACCCCATTTACTACGAATGAAAAATCGATCCTTTTTATCTTTGCAGTAACGCAGCCAATAACTTTATTAAGGTGGTGTTCAACAGCACAGTTCCTTTAAAAATGAGGACTGTTTTCCCAAATTAGGTTTAGTCCATATCCTGAGTATATACTTTCATACATTTTGTAGGATTATATCCTCCGTCTGTGTCAATATAATTAGTGCATGCGACTATTGTGAACATAGAAGAGAGTTTCCATGCCAAAACAACCAACTATCTTTCGAACAGCCTCTAAACAGATTTTCGTCATTGAATGTTGGGCTTGAAAATACAATACATGATCGCTGAATGGGTAAAGCCCTCTTTTAGGCCATTGATGGAATATAGGACAATATATTTGATCACAAAGACCAACAAAATAATATTGTTGGTCTGAACATGGTTTCTTATTAGTGAACATTCCGGTACTTCTAGCAGAAATGTTAGATTGAACAATTGTCTAGAGATATTTGATGCCAAAGGTTAAAAAAAGCGATTTCAGCATATATGCCAGCCAATATCTTAAGAAAACTGTGGTAAAAACAGAAGTTTGGGCCTGATAAAAAATACATACAGAAATACAATCCCAAAAGTATATTTATTTATATGGCTTTGTTTTGCTAGTTATCGGGATATCATGCTACGAAATACTGAAATAGACTTATGTAATTGAAATAAACCATGATTTTGGAATACTTTTTTGTATATAGATACAACTTTACAGACATTTGATTAAATTTACTACAGTATGCTCTCAAAAATTTAGATTGTTCAAAAATTTCTCAAAAGTTTTGAAAAGACATAACCAGAATTTTGACCAAAACACGGGAGGCGAAAGTACTTTGGAGCGCGAAAATCTTGCAATAAAAGTAAACAAATTTCCTTAGACTCACACAACGGGTCCTTAACGCCGACTGATAATGTTACCGCATATACCGAACTTGTCGGTTACTCAACTTCTTGAAGTATTCATTAAACACAAGGAAGTGAGAGCCACACAAAGAAACATAGGTGGTTATAATGGAGGTTGAACCCACGACTATGCAAACGATAGTCGCGCGAATAAACCACTGCAATACGTTCAGTCATAGTAGTTACGGTCACAATAGTGCAGTCGGTTATAACCTTCTGAGACGTTATTTCGCACAGATGGCAAATTGTTAGGATGATTTTATCGGTGATTCGCAATCATAACTCTACTCAGAGAATCAAAAATATATAAAAATTAGGCTTTTTAAATCTTTTAAAGTCAAACTTTCGACAGCAAATTCTTTTAAACAAAAATCAGCATATTTCATCTGTGCTTTTTTTCTAGTTCTATAGATATTACTGTAGTTCAGTGATACTATAATATTAACTTCTGAAATATTTTGTTGTCTGATACCAGAGACATCTCTCTATTAACATACCAATTCTTTCACGTTTGGGAATAAGGTCTTAAGTCATATACTATAGTTTTTCGTAATGTAAAATGTAATGTAAATAATGTAATGTAAAAAAAATTTTAAAAAAATTCTTAATATTCCTATAGGAAATCATATCCATGCTTGTTTGCCATCATTTCATTTTCAAACAAATTTTATCCTGATTTGCAAACAATTAAATAAGTTTCAATTTTACATTACGAAAAACTATAGTATATGACTTAAGACCTTATTCCCAAACGCCAAAGAATTTGTAATCGCCAATGATTTTTGGATTCTTCAAATTACCGGATTTCAAATACGCATAATCCAAGAATTAAAAAACTAACATCTTCATTGGTTATTTATTCGTTCACCAGAGCAACCAAAGTTTTTTTTATTTATTTATAATAATTATAAGATTTATGGAAAAACTCATTAAACAAGTTTTCAATCATATTCTCCCTTCTAAAAGTCCATTACGTTTTAATTGATGTTTATGGTTTTATGATATTCAAAAGTCATTTAAGCGATTAACATTTTAAACTGCAGCCCTTTGTTGTTGATATTCGAAAACATCGGATGCATTGATTTCCAATTTGTCAATCAATTGGTGTGCATTCTGTGTTTTCTTTTCAATTACCCGAATAATTTTTCAGTCTCCTTCACTTAATGGGTAGTGGGTGCTCAACCCATTTGCTTGAAGTATGAATGCGATACAAATGAAAATTGGAAAAATCGCTTGTAAGGTTACGGAAAATATTGAATATTTTGCGTAGAAGAGTCCTACATCTGATGTTCGTTGGTGCCTCCACTTGCAGCGTGGCATGCGCTGCATGTGTATGTGTGTGTGTATATATGTTTGCTTGCAACCAAGAACCACTTGAGATGCTGCAGATAATGATGACCCATAATGAAGGCAAGTGCGACAACAACATACGCTGTTGCTCCAGATACATTCACTTATTCATCTCTTTATGAATTTCGTCTGGAATTGGAAATACGATTTTGCTGTGGATTTCCATATTCTTTGTCGTTTTTCCATTGACTTTTGTTCTGTGATTGCTTTAAGTGTGTAATCATTTGAGGGGTTTAATTGCGTTCACAAAAAACCGCACTGATGCTTTACGTTACGAGTTAAGTGCAATTTAGAGTTGTATCACAAACTTTGTATTTATAGAGACAGAACGCACAACATTGATGAGTTTTCTGTGGGCTAATGTGTGGCGGGTGTTCAAACACCCCATGAGCACCCGCATCTTATTGAAAGAATTGTTTTTTTTTTCTGAAGATTTTTTAAAGTTCAATAGACTTTAAATAATTTGTTTGAAATGTAATGATGGACAAATTTGTGGGTAGGGTGACTGGAGTTCATTTAGGGGTTTATTAAGTAATTTATGACCAAATAATTTATTTGGTTCAACGAAGATGTTTTAAACAATATTAGGTAATTGTTAATTTAATTTCGTACTACGTAATAGTAAGTTTTCCTTAAGAATGTTGGCAATATAGGCAATTAACTTATTATAACATTTCTCATAACATTTCTCTCTTCTTGTTACGAAAATTGTCAGTTTGTCTGTGAAAAAAATAAGATTGAAAAAGCTGTCTCCACTTACCTTAAACATTAGAGGATTTCTCTCTATTTCAGCTTCAGCACTTTCACAGAGCGATTCCGATTCGGAGAGAAATGCCAAGAATTGATCCATGGCACGATCGAATGTTTGCAGGCCATGAACGGCCGCATGGAGCTGTTTGCCCCGATTGATGACGCCGTTGTTAAGATTGGAATATCTGAAAAAAAAAGAACAAGTGTTAATTCTACAATTATGTAGACATTTACTAACTACGATACCCACCTTTGATTAATGGTCTCTGTCATTTTCTTTATTCTGGTCGTATCATCAGCGGGATATACCGCAATTAATTTTTGCGTCAAAGTATTGAAAATTTCAAATTGTTGCTTATTTTGATGCAGCTCAGCGTGGAAAGACTGAAAGGGCAAATATTAGAAGCAGAAATTAAAATCATAATGTAAATTCGGAAACTATTTAATTACAATAGAAAGGATTTTCAATATCGCAAGTAGACTATATTTTCCTATATAATTTGGGAAGCAACCGAAACTACGAAGAAATCGATTTATTGCAGAAAATAAGTGGGATTAGATTGTTTTTAGTATTACCCACATCCATACCCTCGATATTTAGAATCAAATCCAAAAGTTTGATTTGTTTCATTTCAGTTTCTAGAATCCAAATCAAAAATATATGAATACTCGTATATTGATTCGGATTCCAATAATCGAATTAAAATTGTATTGAATTTTGTTTCTGTGTGCATGAATACCTCAAAATGGAATTGCTCACAGTTTGATATGGATTCATATACTCGAAACGAAATTGAAAACAATTTTGATTTCGTATCGATTTATTAAACGTTTTGTTAGTATTTCATTTGAAATTTCAAAATTAAAAGAAACAGTCAAGAGTTTTAAATAGTTGTGAAAATTTCTTAGAGCCTGGTATAGTAAATTCTGAAAATATATTATTTGAAACATTTCGCAATTTAGCGCCAAGTCTTTTTTTTTCTCTACCAAAAAACGGAACTACTCGTACATTATGTTTCATTCGAGATTCAGATAACGAAACGAAATTGTATAAAATTACATTTTCATTTCGTATTCTCGAATCGGAATATATTTTCCGCTATGTTTTGATAGGGAAACAGAGTCAAGGTAGGTTTCAGGTAAAAAAAACGAATCAATGGGTAATGTGAATGGTACGATAACTTCGAATAAATTAGAAACAAATTTCTTATGTAAAGTTCACAATATTAAACCTGAACTTTAGTCAAGGTCCCTGAGCATCAGAATTACTTCGAACTTCGTAATAAAGGGGAAATAAAGCTATACTAAGACCAAGAGTACGTAATTTGAATCCGACCACGCCTTCTGATGACCCAAACAGAAGTGATCTCACAGATCTCTAAATTCTGTTATTGATATTTTATGTTAGCCCCTCATTGACAATGGAGCGGATAGAATAAAATTACACTTTCTGGTGCCTTCCATACAAATGAAAAATGAATGTAATTGGTCTTAACTTTATAGTGCGTGTCTCTCATTTAATGTGCGTCAAAATATGAGGGCGGTCCCAAAACTAGACCTAGCAAAGAAGACACCAAAAAAATTTTATTTTTCAACATAATCCACTTTAGCCTTTTCCAGCGATATTCAATAGCTTCTATACCCTGTTTATAGTAAGAACTGGCAAACTTTGCAGTAGCCATAAATCGCAAACATCCTTGTAAGCAAATCTTTTGCCACTGAGCCATTTTTTCCTGTTTGGAAATAAAAAAAAAGCCCGAGGAAGTTAAATCTGACGAATAAGGTGCGTGATGAAGCAATTTGAACGTTAATTCATTAATTTTGAACATTGCAATGGTGGATGTATGAACTGGAGCGTTGTCTTGATGAAACAACACGTTCTTTTTCGCGAGATGTGTTTTTTTCAATAATTTCATCATCTAAATACTGCAATAAATTAACATAATATTCACCTTTAAAATTTTTTCTCTCTGAAGATAGCCAATAAAAATAATTCCATGCACATCCCAAAAACAGACGCCATGACCTTGCCTGCTGATGGAACCGTCTTCGCCTTCTTTGCACACGATTCTCCTATTTCAGTCTACTGCTTTGACCTTTTCTTTATCTCAGGTGTGGAGTGATGGACGCATGTCTCATCCATGGTTATAAAGCGATGAAAAAAATCGGCTTTATTGCGGTGAAACATCGCCAAACACTCTACTGAAACATCTTCAAGACACTGCTCTATTGAAAGCAAACATGGCACCCATCTTGCGCACAACTTTCTCATCTTAAGATCTTCGATCAATATACGATGTATAACACTTTTTGAAATGCCAATTATTTCAGCTAGCTTATACACATTCCGCCGACTATCATCCCATACCATTTTGTGGACTTTCTTAACCGTGTCTGGCGTGGACACCTCAATTGGGTCACCACTACGGTGTTGTTCTTGCCAGTTCGTACGGCCTCGTTTAAACTCTGCTAACCAATATTTTACAGTCGTAAATGAAAGAGCAAACTGCCCCATAGTTGAATCTAGCATCGCTTTAATATTGATTGGGCTGAGACCTTTCAAATGGAAATATTGAATTACATAACAGTGAGCAATTTTTTCCATGTTTATAAATTCACTGAGATCTTTTGGCTGAAATAAAAATATTGAACAACATGGTGCCTTGAAACTTACAACATATGTTTTATAAGGTTGCCACTTTTCACCAAAATAATGCTAGAAATGAAAGATAGATTATCTAAATTGTCCAGTTATAATTGCAACACATTTTGGCATTTTTGAAATTTCATAAGAAACTCTAGTAGGCGTGGGGCAAATTTAGACAAACATCAAAAGTTCTCTTGAGACGAAGCTTGAATTATTATACTTGAATTATCGAATATTGAGACAAGTGGAAGTGGCTGAAATGTATACTTTTTATGCACAATATATTGACGTAGATCACTTTCCAAAGATATATATCTATCATTTTATTTATGTAGCAATAACCACGCCCACAGATAGGGCGACGCCATTAATCATCAGAAGCTCAGCTGCCACCGCACATTGATTTTAGTTAACGAATAAATGGTAAAGTCTTAGAAAAAATATGATAAACAATTAAGACTTCTCAATTGCGTATAGTTTCTGTAGAGACAATTTTTAATTCTACTGAACCAAATTTACTCATTTGTAGAATAACTCCTCAGTATCGTGGCAAAGTTTTGAAATTGTGTGTTGCTTTTTTTTTGTTTGCTACGAACAAATGCCACAGCTTACATACATATATATATTCATAAATATCTTTTTCGAATGCAGCAGATTTTAGAATAGTTTTATGAAGTATTTGCAACTGAAATATTGAACAGGTTTTACCATTGTCTGAATTGTAGTTTTTGCACCTCTTAATCTCAATTTCTGTAATTTCTTTTCGAAAAAAATTGATTGAAATTAATTGAGTACAATTTTTGTGCAAAAAATTAAAAACCTTTGCTTTGAGTTTGAAAGATGTGGACAAAACTAGAAATTGTTGCTGCCATTACGAACACAGCCTGCTGTACGATGACTTCAATATTTCATCAAAATATTAAAAGAAATGTGTTAAACATAAAATATTACTAAAAATTTGCACATTTGTACAAATTGATGTTTTATTTCGAATTTGAAAGCTTATGAATTTATTTAAGCCATTGATGACCTTTGATTTTAAGCTTCCATAGAGGTAAAAAATTGTGCTAATTAAACAATTGGTAGCTTTGTTTCTCAATCATGTTCATACTTTTATTTCAGCGATATTTTGGTTTTAGCGGTTTTTTTATCAGAGTGAAAATGTCGGATTACGAATATGAGGCAAATAAGTGTCATATGAGGGAACTTTAAATTTACTTCTTTATTATATTGAAATCTATAGCTGAGTCGCGTCGATTGCTTGCGGAAGGCTTAAGTGCGAGAGTTGCCCTGAGCGATTCATAGTGTTTAAGGACGGAGAGTTTGATGTCGAAGACAAGAAACATAGCAGAAAATCGAAGGTACACGGAGACATGGAATTGGGAATAATTATTAACAGAAGAATGGCGCAAAACGCAAGAATGTCTTTCAATGACATTGCGAACGACTCAACAAGTAATTTCATGTCAATTAAAATCGTTTGGAAAGGAAAGCAAGGAAGATCGTGCATATGTGATATTCTGCTTGTTTGGCATAAAAGGAAAGAGTTTTTTGCATCGCATAGTCGCTGGTGATATGAAATAAATCTACTACGACAAACCAAAGAATAAGGACAATATGGCCATGCTTCAATATTGATTGCAAAGCCAAATATTTATAAAAAAAAAAAAAAAATACTTATTGGATATTTGATAGACTCAAATAGAACGAAACTATTACTGCACTTGATGAGACAAAATGGAGTATTCGAGGAAGAATCCACCCACCGCTACTCACGCAAAATTATCCATAGCATAATAATTATCATGCACATTTTGCGATTCCAATCAAAAACTATTTAAACTCTCATTGAGGAAGTCCCATCCCACCACGCTGTAGTCACAAGACATTATCTTTTCCTATTATTCGTCTGAAAGACGGTTCACATTATAAGAAGAAACCAACATTTGGACCGGTTCGTTATCCACATGTGAACAGAAAAATGAGAAAAAACTAATGGCTAGCAATGGGCAATGTTTTGAATGACAAGTAAATCTCCGCCTTTCCTCAATAAGTGACCCAGCAAAATCGCCATGGAGTTGTTTACACCCCAATGGAATAATTTGGGCATTCATAAAAGTTCGTGAAAATAACTTCTATATATGAGGGAAATATTCGTATCGAGGAGATGATTTTAAAATAAAATGTTGTTGGAAGCAGTAAAAATGATGAATGACTGAATTCTTCGAAAAGTTCTTAGAAATTTTCTACTGGATTACAAGGTATTAGGATTTTCAAAAATTCATTTTTTCCAAAATCCTAAACTTTTCTCTAAAAACCAGATCATATTATGTCAATCGGAATTGTAATTTCCGAAATACGTTTAAGGCGCGCAGTTTTCTCTGTTTTTTTTTTTCTTCCAATGAGTCATTTAATGCAATTTTTTTATGAAAAAATGTTTACAAATGACTCATTGGAAGTATTGCCCATCGCGAGCTACTACTTTTTCGAATCCATCTGGCAGAGCTCGAATTACGCCACGGTAAAACTGTTAATTTTTTGAGGCTATCGGCGAATCTAGCTATTCCTGGATGCCGTCATATGAGTAGAACTGCAGGTCAGCCAGACCGTGTGCCATCGAACGGAACAAGTGATAATCGGACGACGCAATATCTGGAGAATATGGCGGTTGGGCCAAGACTTTCTATTTTAGTGTTTCCAGGTATGTTTTAACGATCTTGCCCACGTGGAACCGAGCATTGTCATGCTGGAGAATCGTGCCTTTCCGCTTATTGTGGGCATTTCTCGCACAGAGCTCGGCTCAATTGCATTAATTGAAGTCGATACCGATCCCCAGTGATGGTTTCGCTTGGTTTCAATAGCTCGTAATAAATAACACCGACCTGGTCGCACCAAATACAGAGCAAAACCTTCGCAGCTCGAATATTCGGCCGAGGTGATAACGTAGAAGCATGACCGGGCAGCGCACATGACTTTCTTTTCTTTGTATTACTGTAATGAATCCACTTTTCATCCTGTTACAATACGATGAAGAAAACCACCCCTTTTTTGCCACTGAAGCAGTTGTTCACAGGCGAAAAAACGAAGCTCAACGTCCCTTGGCTTCAACTCATAAGGAACCCATGTTCCTTGCTTTGGAATCATTCCCAGCGCATACAATCGTTTGGAAATGGTTTAGCGGGTAACTCCTAATACTAAAGCAAGCTTTACCTGCGTTTGACACAGATCTCCATCAAGCAATGCGGTCGATTCAGTGTCTTCTAAGGTTTTTCGTCTGCGTTCACGCGAACGGTCGTCATCATCAAAATCACCTGCATTAAAGCGACGGAACCAATTTCGATATGTTGTTTTACTTAAAGCAGCATTACCGTAATAGTTTTGAGCCTCTCGATGAGCTTCTACTGGCGCTTTCTTTGATTGAAAGAAGAAAATCAATACTTCCCGCATATGACGATTAATTGGAACAAAATCATACATGTTCACACAACCAAAAGAATATAACGTCAAAACAAAATCACTATTGTGCCAGGACAGTATGTTTACCATATGCTTAAACTTAGCTCATGACGTTTAAGTTATGGCAGAATCGACTAGCACTTACAGCTGGCGCCATCTATTGGCAAACTTAGTTGCGCACCCAATAATTATTTACAATCTTTTGGTGACACAAAGTACAATAATAGAAACAAATTGGACATTTTTGAAGTTTACAAACAACTTTTTGAATAAAATGTCTTAAAGCAAGTTTATACAATAATTCTTTAACTTTTAGCCAGGACGCTAGTCAAGAAAATACTCTTCCAAAGGAAAATAGGTGGCAGTTTTGCGACTCGATCATGTGATGTATTTATTAATCATCAGGCCATGGTTGTATATTTGCGCTGTACATATAGGATTTAAATAGGTATGATTTATTTTTAAATTTGTATTCACATGTAATATGTAAATCTGCAATCTTATGACTTTTCCACAAAATTTTCTTTGTTAAAATTGTCCAAAGATTTCACAAATTACCCCGAAAATTAAGGCATTGTTAATCCGCTGAAATAAACCAAAAATTACAACCTATGCGGATTTAACCTCCACTCACCTTTTGCTCTTTCTGTTGAGCCTCCAAAATGTCAGCAGTGGTGGCCACCGTGCCCATACGTTCGGCGCGAGCTTCCATGCGCTGAAGCCACTTTTCCAACTCCAAGCGCTTGGCTTCATATCTACAAAAATACAATCATTGATTACCATAGAAGACGGCAATATTAGCAAACACCTCCATACAAACCTTTGTGAATCACTTAGCATATTTTTCAATTGAGCTGCTCTCTGAAGGACACATTGAGAGGTTTCATCCCAGTGTTCGCGCAAACGGGTAACTAAAAAATAATTTCAAGAAAAATTACTAAAAGTTTCTACAAATATTTTCAAACAAATAAAATACAAAATAAAAAAAAAACCAATTGCAACAAAAATATTAAACAGAATTTCTTTGTAAATTGTGCTGGAACAATACATTAAATGGGGCAGCCCTTTTTTTCTTGTCATACAAAACACCTTGAAATTATTGCAAGTATTGAGATTAGACCAAGGTTGTATTTGTTGCAACCACCAGGGTTGATTACAATGGATGTCTTTGCCAAACAAAAAGAAAAAAAATAACCATCACAAGTTTCTCATTGCTTGTGAAACAGTTTAGGCGATTTCTTAAGAAAATCATGCTTTATTAGTAGCCCAGGTTTAAGTTCATGATTTTTGGATTCAGGATCGTGATGTGTTCCTAAATCCCAGTTTTTGGTTTAATACAAATTGCGGGTAGCCGTATGAGGGTTAATGCTTTGGCTTTATGATTTTTAGTAAATCATTTAATTAGGTTTATGCTCAATTCATTTGTAGGATTTACAACACCAATATTAAATTGCAGGTATTAAAACAATTTTTGAGTATCTGTGTTAAGAAAAATAAACATGTGTTAAGGTTGATGTAATTGATCGCAAGGGTGGATCATTTTTTTGTTAAAATTTGGTTAACGTTTGAAATGTTTTGTTTACCTTTCAGACAACAACGCATATAGTCCAAATCGGCTGAACAATGCGGTGCTAAAGAAAACTGTTTCAATTCTAATAGAAATAGAAGGAAAGATTAAGAAACATAAAGTAGTTGATTTCATGAAAACGATCATGCTTTGATTGACTTATATAGATATACGAGTATACTTAAAGTATGTATTGGGTTCTTAGACTTAGGTTCTTGGGAATAATATGATACACAAATTGCAGTATACGTATGAAGGGAAGTGCTAGGGTGGAAACGAAGGCTAGATATGATGCAATCATAGCAAGATTCGGCGTAAGATGAAGATGCGCCTCAGAACAAGTAATGTGATAGGGGTGGCAGTTGCAATGGCTTAATGATAAAGAGCGATAACGTGGTAAATGCAAATTACTGATCCAAAAATTCTCTTCTATATAATAGATATTAAAATTGCAGAATTGAAATGCAAAAGTGAAAATTGCAAAAGGAAATGCACAATGTCATACGAAAAATATCAAATATCAATTCATAATAACATAATAATTTAAGTATTCAGAACTGATTATTTCCTTGGGGAGGCCGGAGATAAATTTATTACTTTAATTGTCAAAATCCTCTATAAATATAGTATATATTTTAAATTACAGATATGTGTAAGTGTAAGACTCGCATCAGGAATTTTAAAATATATATTTCTAATTGAAGATTTTGTTTATTTTATTTATTATTTTTTTTTTTTTTTTTAGTTTTCTGCTGACCTGCTAGAGGTTGCTTTTGATTTCACATACATTACCATCAATACTTGTGTCCGAAAAGTTAAATCAATTTAAATTACTTCGAGTATATCGAATCTCAGAAATATTCTAATTCGGTAGCACAGACTTCTGTGCCAAATTTCCCATCATAAATGTCATTAATGTTTCAGCTGTGCTTAGTTTTGTACGACGAAAATCTATTTCGCTGATTACCACAAAGTGCGGTTTTGTTGAACAATTAAGTTGAAATGAATTAGACTACGTAATGAACACTGCCGTTTCGTTCGATAGAGTTCATAAAATTATAGGAATTTTTCGAAACAGAAACATTTCTATGTCCTCAATACTCACGTGGTCGTCTAAGCACCAATTTCAAATATTATTAGTATAAGAAGAAGTATAACTTCTTAGGTTGCGACTGGAATAGACATACTTATCTATTGTGCGTCGTCCGTAGATCGTGCTTCGATCTTGTGCGCTTCTCCTCCAATTTTTTACACTAAGCCACACCATTATGTGACTAATAATATTTGAAATTGGTGCTTAGACGACCACGTGAGTATTGAGGACATAGAAATGTTTCTGTTTCGAAAAATTCTTATAATTCTATGAACTCTATGAACTCTACGTCTCGAAAATTATAATACGTTCCCGTGATAGCAATCTCTTTAAAAACGCTTAATAACTCAATGAATTCCAAGTTAAATCGTTTCTGTAAGCACAAGAAATGTTTCTAATCAGCATAAGCAGCTCAAAAAGACCGAGAACAATTCGAAAACGAAGACCGATCCGAACGAAAACCAATATACAGGGTGGCGCAATAGAACGTGCATATTGCATTATCTTTTTTTGCGGGGTAGAAAAGGCGCGGGCGAGGGGGCGCCTACATCGTTGGGTTTGCGGGCTCATGGAGTTTTAGTCGCTATGAATCACTTCGACGGGAAGCGTCGCGCATTTTGCGTGTGCGCATTTTACGAGAACTCTCGTTCATATATTGCTACTAGGCGACTATATTGTGCTGAATATGGACTACGGCGAATTAGTACAGCTCCGAGTGCTAATTTAATTAAAATATGGGTAAAGCGTTTTGAAGAGACCGGTTCAACATTTAAACCACACGCAAATGGTCGCCCAAGAACATCTAGGACCGAAGACAATGTTGAGAGAGTTATGGAGTCAGTACGAGGAAATCCACAAATGTCGACTCGCAAGAGTTCGTCTGTCTTACAATTATCGCGACGAAGTTTGCAACGAATTTTAATATTGGATCTTAAACTACATCCATATAAGCTGCAATTAACACAAGAATTGAAAGAGTCTGACTTTATAGCAAGGCTCGCATTTGCTAATGAAATACTTAATCGATTTTTCAATTTTGACAATATCCTTTTCTCTGACGAGGCTCATTTCCTTATGAATGGGCAGCTTGTTATGGGCAGCAACCTCTGGCAGAGGAATAATTGGTCCTTTTTTCTTCGAAAATGCGCGGGGTTAAAACGTCACGGTTAATACGGAACGTTATGTTGAGATGTTGGACGGATTTTTGGCTCCAGAAATTGAAAGTTCAAGAATAGTGAATTCCAGAACTTGGTTCCAACAAGATGGAGCTGCCTGTCACACATCAAATGACTCCATGGCGGTGGTGAAGCAGATGTTCCCTGGCAGACTGATTTCGAAAAGAGGTGATATTCCATGGCCCCCACGTAGTCCAGACTTGACGCCTCTTGACTTTTTTTTGTGGGGATACCTCAAACACAAAGTCTACAGTAATAATCCAAGAAACATCGTTCAGCTCAAGGAGAATATCCGTGGTGAAATGGCAGCCATTACACCAGTATTACTGAAGAAAGTTTTCAATAATTTTCGTTTGCGGAGGAGTGCCATCGTAGAGTGGGTCACCATTTAGATGATGTTATTTTTAAAAAAATAAACTCCATTTATTACTCTACAATGCCTTAGATTTATTTTAACTATACCTTTTGTATTTATTTTTTATTCTACTTTTTAAATATGCACGTTCTATTACGCCACCCTGTATATCGATCAGAAGTCGATGCCCAAAATTGATCGGTTATCAATTAGGAACCTTAATAAATTGAAGAGTCAACTCCGTTTTAATAAATTTTATATTTTATGCATCAGACGAGTCAAATCTCGATTTGTAACAAAACAATCATTTTATTCGAAAAAGAAGATCGCCTTAAAATCTGTGAAGAGATGACTACAGAGACCAATCGTGTGAAAGGTGAATCAAAACCGAAAATATCAGATCAAATTCGCTTAAAAATCAAATCAAATTCGCTTAAAAATCAATGTTGTCTTCGATTATTGTGGTATTATGTATTATGAACTTCTACCACTGAAACCAACAAGAACTACTATTTGAGTTTTACGAGTTATTCTCAAAAAGAGATGGGATTTATGGGCAGACAACTCATGATTTCAGCATGACGTAAATGCACCATCTCAGACTTCATTGGTCTTCGTGAATTTTTCGTTAAAAATTCAGCTAATAACAGTCCAAACCCATTTAACTTCTTAATATTTACTTGAACCAAAATTTCGCCCCGGGGACACCATTTAGAGTGGACTGAAGAGATTCCATATTATTCGAAGAGCGTCCGAAGACCACACTAAAATATGACTATTTTGAAATAGGTTTGAACAAATAAATAACAATTTTTTGGAATAAAAACTTTCTGCACTCAATAGTATAGGAAATGCTTCCGTCAGATATACACGCAGATTCTGAAATCTGCTATTGAAAGTGATAAACATTTTGTAACGACAAAAATCCTATAGCAGTTGAATAGACATTCAATACTCCAGTAAAAAAGATATTTCTGATAAAAATTAGACGGTTATGTAGGCAAAGACTGTCGAGTCAAAGTTGGAGTCGTATTTTAGGAGTCGGTGTAAAAGACTGAATCATTGTTTTTATTGCGACATCAAATCCTGCTCAAGAAAAAAATTTATAAAATTAAAAAAATTACGTATGTGACCATTTTGTGTATTTGAGAGTTTTATTTATTTTTTAAATTTTCTACAACTATTTAAGTCTAGTTCCATCTCTTTTAGTGCACGTGATGTATTTGAAGATCAAAATTAGCAATTCAAATATCCGCACACAGATTTCCAAAAGAATTTTGAGGCTGATTGATTTGATAGGATTTTCAGGAATGCTTAAACTTTTCAGTTGAGAAAGAAGGCGGCAAAGCATCATGAGGATGGCTGATGAATGTTGCTGCGTTAAGAAGGGCCCCTAAAAATAGTTAAATTTAAAAGACCCCCTCACTTAGTAACGCATCTGGGACGTCATTATACCTTTCTGTCTTGAGTTTTGCGGCGATATTTGCTGCAATTGTCGTTCGAATGTGTTGCCTTTTTAATTAAAAATTTGTTTGGTTTTGTTTTATAAACTTTCTGTTGCAATAATTCTATATGAAAAAATCAGGCTTAGTAAGACCGGGAAATCTTGTTGGTCGATGAGGTAAAATCTGGCATGCTTAAAGTATTTGGTAATCATTCGATTAGTATTTTGGAGTACAAAAATTATGCATTTCCTATGGTTTGATACGGAATGGCGTTGGTTACTCTTAACACCAGAGTAGTGTCAAACTCGTCCGTTAGTTTTTGCATTCATTCCTATTAGATGACCGTATCTAACAGTCACGAATATGAGGACCATTCTGGGGCTGGTTAAAAAACACAACTCCAATGTGAAGGATAACTAACATTTCTCAGTGTCATCAATGAAAGAGAATAAGAATTCAAAAAAGTAAACAAAAAATCAAAATAAATGTTTGATGCAGTCCTCAAATATGTTGTATGAAATAGCATTACAAGAAACAAACTCAAAAACTGATATTGACTAAATTATTGTGTATTTCAACGCAACTCTCATACCCGGAATTTGGGGACCCTGTGCTAATTGAGTCTCATCATGCGACGAACGTCGGCGCATGCGCATTTCCTCACGTGTCAAAGCCGCAGCAGCCGAACCTTGAGCTGCCGCGGCAGCAGCTGCGGCTGCTGCTCTCGACTGGGCCTGATGTTGTAGTAAAGCAGCAGCAGCTGCCGATCCAGGTCCCTGTCCCGTATTATGGACTACTGTGCCTGGTATATTACCCAAAAGTTGTTGGCGTATATGTTCCCTAAACTCGGAACTCAATGGCATCGGAGCCGTTGGTGGTGGTGCCGCTGGTGTTGGACTGGCATTTGCCGCGACAGGTGGTTTAGTGAAATCAGTACCCGTAGAAGGTACATGCGAACGATGACGACTATACTGCAGCTCCAGTGGCAAGTTACGGTCCAGTGAACGCATATGATGTTCGATGGTGGAGCGCATGGCTTGTTGTTGCGATTGTTCCAATTGGCTGAGATTGCTGGCAGACGAATTTTGCAGTTGTTGAGCTCGTAGTTGCTTGATTTCCTCTATGGATTGTCTAGCAGCGGCGGCAGCACTTTGCACTGTACTTTCGTCCAGCGACAGATTACGCTCATAAGCTGCCGCTCTGATATTGACCGCAGATATGTGGCGATTGCCACTGCTAAGGGCAGCTTTGAATTGCATATCGAAGTTATTTTGGGCCTCCAAGGAACGTAAATTCATTTGCTCTTGCATGGCCCGCTCCATGTTGCGAAGGCCACTCTCGATGCCTCTCAGAGCATCCTCGGACCCAAAATCCTCGTCCTCTGAGGGTGAAATGCGCGAAGATGATGAATTCGAGGAAGAAGTTGCTGAAGATTTTTTAACATCACTGGCCCTTGTGGGAGCCGGAGAGGGCACATTCTTATCAAGCGGCAAGTCGAAAGGATTCGAAGATCTTTTTGATTCCGGTTTCTCAGGTGGTACAGGAGGTTTGTCCTTGAACTTAGCCACCGAGAGAGGGGAATTCTGTAGGCTATTTTGTGCTGAACTTTGTGCCGATGCCGGTTTTTTAGGCAATGGCGGTGGCTGCCTACCAGGTGGCGGCAAATTGAAACCATCCGGCAAACTTTTCAAGCTGTGGCGCTTGGGCGGTATTTCCGGAGGAGTAGAGCGATCCGATGATCGGGCTGGTATAGCAGGAACTGGCTTATTATGTTGTGGCGGTAGCGGCGGTGGCTGAGATACCACCGGCTTTGGTGGCAGATGCAAAGGCGGCTTGGGATGATTATATGTTTGGGAGTAGAGGGCACCATGCTGCGGCGATGGTTGGTGATCTTCTTGTGAGGCCTGTTTACGTAATATCTGCTGTGCTCGAATGGCAGCTTGTGCGGCTAATTCTGAACTGAGACGTGGTATTTCGGGAGCCATTTTTGGCATATCACTTTCGTTAGGTTTGGCAGTCATTTTGTTGACAAATTTGTAGCAAAAAGGATGTGTGTTTTAGCAGTTGACAAGATATTTTAATTAGTACCTATGTTTGTTTTTTTTTTTTTTTTTTGGTGGATATGATTTTGTTGTTGTTGCGGATGCCAATATTGATATGATTGTTTACTTATAATTAACACATTTTTACGAAGTTTAAGAATTCAGAGAAGGGGACTTCGGATTACACAGTGTTGTAGCATATTTTAAAGGAATCACTGATATTTTTACGTTAATCTGTCATTGTTATAATTTTGTATTATTTGTTTGCATATTTTTCGGATTCATTTATTCGTTATTGGTAATGCAACTAGAAGGATGAAAGTAACAGAAGGTTAAATTTTTTCGGATTTAAATTAGATTAGTACTGGAGTTTGCATTTTCACAGATAATCACAAGTATTATACAGTATGTTCAAAAGAGTCTTTGGGAGAAAGAAAAATAATTAAAATTCGACTTTGTTTTATAAGTCTTTAGACATTCGTGAAATACAATAATCCACAGATCGTTTGCATATTTTTGATTGTAGTCTTTTGTACACTTATTCTCAGTAGGCGTTAAATTACACAGCATCTTTGAAGAAATTATCGTATTGGGAAAATACCAAACTTTGTTTGAATTGGTTATAATCAAATAGGTTAACATTGGTTTGTGTTACACGATTTTAGGTTTCGGGTCGTAAATATATGCAATAAATAAGGTTAAACGAATTTTCTCGCAATGTCATAAACTACACAGTGTATTTGAAGGTATCCGAGAGTATAATTCTATTATTATTATAATGTGGTGATATTGCTTTGATTTTTATATACTTTTTTTTAATTTATTTTATATTTACAGCGCCACATTCACAAATATTTGTTAAAGCTTCCATAATCAATTTTTCATGGTAAGAACATCTTTCATACCTTCAGCAAAATATTATGAATAGGAGCCATATATTTTACACTTTATTATATTGGCAAAAAAAATCGTCATGTCTTTATTTGCACAGCATACTTTTGGGTGCCAATGAAAAGGAATAGAGTTTCAGTATTTCGGATTTTAAATTTTTTATCATTCAACATTTCTTTTTTCATCTAAGTTGGTTTTAGTTTCCGAAATGTCGCTTTACAGGCTTCCGAACATCTCCTATTTTTTGAGAGTGTTGCTTTTTCAAGTAGTGCTTTTAAAAAGATAACTAATTCTACTGCAGCCGTTTTTAGTATAATTCCTTGCTAATAACATCTAAACATCATCTTTAATTTTTCAGATATAATCCAAGAAAATTTAAATAACAACGGGAGAGGAAAAGTAGGAAATTCGATCTTCCCAGGCACCCTAATTTTCCAATTAAAATTTTCCAACATACGTTCTTATAATTAAAAATTGTTGCATTTCAAATGTTTTTTTAGTTCCTCTGTGTTGGTTTCGATTGACCACATATATTTTTTCCAAATGTAGGTTTTTAAAATTTAGTCAAATTTTCTAAAAGATTTCATTAAAGATCAATCTTAAACTACGATCAAATTTAAACAAAGATTTAAATTTATATTGCTTTAGCAATTAAACGTTTACCAAGATGATTTTTAGCAATTTATGACAATTTATTGGCCGAAGGGTAAGTAACTGTCTCCTTTAGAGGAGCGTAAGTAAATTTTCAAAATGACATCCTTTTGTAAACCTTTCACCATGAAAAAAGTTTCTGTCAGATAGTATAATCTTCTCTCTAAAATATCGATAATTCTACTAAATTTTTGGAGAAATAACTAATGTTTTGGCAATTGCCATAAGCCATACTTTATCCGGCTGTGCTGATAATACCTAGAATTTCAACTTTATGACGAAATGATACACAAACTTTTAGCGACCATCATATTTCGTTGCTTAGCCAACTTGTTGTTTACAATTTTATCCTTTCCCTTAGTTTATTAGTTACACAATGTTTTTAACACAAATTAATTGGGCGTTACGAAATACGCATTCAAGCACGCTTTCAAATTGCTGAATATTGAAAAGCGCAACTGAACTGCTTATCGCTTTTTGCTGCATATTTCGTTGTACATTTTCGGGTGGATGGGTTTACCATATTTACACATGTTTTATGAAGTATATCCAAGAACATTTATTAGTTCACAATTGCTCGCACATAAACCGATATACTACTGTCGTCTACATCACAGGTTTTTGCGTTGTAATTCGCACCTTGTTCGACTGGCACTTTGAAATGTTTTAGAAAATTAATGGCCATTGCATACTTGTAGGCAGCTTTATTAGTTTCGTTAAACTTTGGAGGACTGCGCGCAAAATGATGTATGTACGTTGCATACTTTTGGGGTTGTCATAATTTATAAAACCAAAAAATTAGGTAACAAATGTAGTACTCTTTAAGCTTACTAATTTATTACAGAAAACTTTCATGCTAATTAAAAATGTGAGCTACCACACGACATTACATTGATCCTCAGGCATAAATTCAGTGCGTAAATATAATATATGTATTAAAGGTCAGCTTCTGGAGAGTATAAATCAAGATTTTGAGGGTTCCCATATCACATCAATTTTGTAGCAGTTATATTTACATTTCTATCAGTTCCCTTTCTATTGATGATAATTTCTTATGTGTTTCTACCACTTGCACCACATCTTTTGTGGAGTCGGAAGTTTCTGATATTGTTGGCATCCAGTCCCTATAACTCAATTTTATATTATTCTCTCATTTTATTGAAATTACCTGACACTTGTCTACCATGCTCATCGCAAATGTTCATGCACAGGTGTTGCTTAAATGGTAAAGAAATTACTTTAGAATTTTATGGCACGTTGGGCTCAAGATGCAATAAAATTCACTTTAAGAGCACAAAATGTTTTAAGGAGGAAAAAGCAAGAAGTTACTTTTCCATAAAAGTTAATACTACAAAAGACGTGAGGCTAGGATCAGAGACCCTGTTACTTCAATTAAAATGAACCAAAGGAGAGCATTTTAGTAAACGTCAGTGCATTTATTACAAATATTCTGCAAATGATATTAACTGAATCTTAACGTTTACAAAACCCCTTGGCTTAAGGAAGTTAAAAATCCCCAAACAATGTTATTAATGAATCTCACAACGAATGTGAATCTTCAGTGTAATACTCATAAAATGTACGACAATGGTATGCTGCATACTTTTAGGTTTGTGTGGGAGAAAACAAAACAAGTACTTCCTTTACGATGTACATGCATATACGTGTATTTAAATAAGCCATGTTGCAAGGGAAACATCACAAGAGATTACTTTATAACCAAATTAGTTTCATAATGTAATAAGCTTCTGTGGTATACATTAACTCTAAGCTAACAAAGCATAGCATACAACAGAGTGTAATAATTAGATGTAAGTAGTAGAAGAAGTAAAAGCAGCTTTATTTAGAAATATTTCTAGTAATATTTAACAAAGAACATTTTTAACTAATTGAAAATTTTGTTGTGGCTTAAAGGTATTCAATAGAAAAGTATACATATTAATTTTAAGATTATGAACATCCTAAAGTATGCTATGTAACAGTCATTATTATTTGATCAATCATCAAATGTTATTATTCGACCACAGAGACTCTAATAAGATTTTCGACATTAAGAACACCTTTAAGTGCAATAAGATTAAACTTTATAATATATTCCAATTTAATACGGAAATAGAATGGAATGGTAAATATCGAATTTTTTATGACAGAAAGAGCGTCACTAAATGAAAGAATGTAGTTTTGTATGTAATAGGATATGTTGAAAGCAGCGCAATTTACCAATATCATGGTGTCAGTTTCGATTCCCGACCGTTACTAGAGAAAAAACATGAACTTTTAAAAATAATTTCGAACTCTCTAGTTATACTAAACTCATCGTGGCTGCAAACTAGGAAAAGAGAAAATGGTTACCAACATCGATCAACCAATAGGAACTTCAAAACTGCTAACGCCGACGTGTGGAGGAAATCTGAGCAAAACTCAGCACATAGTAGAAAATAATTTCAAGTTCAATATTTCAACTCGTTCTGAGTCCAATAATCTAACTCGTTCTCACTACTTCCTACAAAATGCAAAGATTGCTAAAGAGCACAGGAAAAATTGTATTACTAAATTCGATAAAATTAAAAGAAATTAAAACTGCTGGCGACATTTTGTGGAGAGAAATTTGCAAAAGCATATTGCCATAATGTCGACAAAGCCTGAGTGCGAACCTTATCATTTAGTAAATAACTGAAGAGATGGGCACCTCATTAAATCACTGCAAGAGGATTGGGTTAGATGCCAGATAAAAGTCCTGTATAAAAATAAGGGAATGTCAAAACAACAATATCTAAGCTGCTACAACAGCTGTAGTAAACAGACATGACGCAGAAATTACTGAAAGTTTAATTTAAACTAAATATATTATATTTAGCGCACAAAGGACTAATTGCGCAAGCACTTAAAAAATTGAAATGATAATGCAGCCTTATCAAACTATGAGAAGGAATAATTTTGTTCCAAAAATTAAGATTAAAATTTTCCTGGCAAACTTATTCTTATTCACAGACAAGAATTCTTTCCGATAACTTATAAGCAATTTGTAGCAAACGTGATATCTTCCAGTTTTTTATATCGGACAGTGTTTTTGGTGCCTTAGATTCAGAAAAAAAAACTATCTAGAAAAAAAACTATTTAAATATAAACATCAATATATAATTGAAGTCTAAATTAGGAAATGTCATGAAAATTTTTGAGGTTTACTGCGCCTATAGTGATGAGTGATGCATTTAAATGTATTTCTTGCGATAGAGATTTTGTGGCAGATCAAACATGTTATATTATTATGTAATTTTTGTTCTTGTTTGCTTAAATTATCATCATTCCCGTGATACCAACGATATTTACTACAAACAAGACATCGCTACTTGTCACTAAACCCATGAAACTTTGACATTATTGAGGGAGCAATTCAGTGAATATTTACTTTCATGCTTTGGATCGGTTGGTTGGCCACCTAAATCATATATCTGGACTTTCCCCTTTTGGACTACGAAATGTTCAAAGTCTGCATGAATAAATAGGGTAAGTTTAGCGAATTGGAAGCCCACATTATTTGCATCGTTCTTCAAATATCATTCGAAAGCCTCAACGTAAATTGGAATTTCAGAATAGACTATTGCATGGCCAACAGAAGAAAAGAAGAATGAGAAGAATGCTTATTTTGCACATTTATAAAGGCTATTTGGAACAACAGATTTTGTTAACAATTTTTTTTTTTTTAAATTGGTATTAAATAAACAAGCCCTTTTTAACAAGCCCTACAGTCATCACTCCGAATCAAAAATTGTGTGATCTTTTTAAGATATAATACAATTTGTTATTTTTGTATAAAACATTCTCCCTTTAGTTACAAATCCATTTCGGGGTGACATTAACTGTCAATTATTTATTGTTCTAATGCAAATATAACGAATTGTATTGGGCGACATCTATCTCACTTCATTCGTACTATTCTACAACCAAACGCTACAGGTAAAAGAATTATAACCAACGTTTTATGATAATTTGAGAAACATTGGAAAAAAAGGAACAACGCAACTCGCATTGATTTTTTATATAAAGGAACCTAAACGCTGTTTAAAGTTACATATGTTAGATTAATTTTCTCAATGAATGAGATAGATTGCGGTTGCATAACTTCAAAGCTAGACCTGAAGGAATGAAAGTACATATCACCTGATAAAGCAAAAATGTAACACCCAGAAGGAAGTGTCTAAGGTACAAAATACATTTTGACCGAATGCGTTTCATGACCTTTTAATCGGATGAGCAATATTCGCCCGTTTGCCTGGCTGGTAGGCACGATAACTACACTAAAATTGTATGCAACTACTTAAAAATTAGTTCAACCTAATATTTTGTCAAATCGAAGGGATTGTTAATGGGCTGCATCGATCAGCCACTTCTGGTTACATCCATACAAAGTGACTGATTTTCCGAAATTACATTTCTTCTCTGTAATTCTTATTCCGTAAAACACAGCAACATAAATTTTTTTCCACTGTTTTGACATATAATTCTTGGTAAAATCCGAAAAAAGCGATCGGTTAATCATGCTTCTTTTGGTACCATATTTTCTTAGGTTCGTACGTTTCGATCAAATGTCATGCGACTGATAAACCTGAGAAAGAAAATAGGCTTCAATTCGGGTATCTCTTAAGTCGAAATTTCTATACAGATTTTCATGATGTTTTTCAAAAGCCAAATTGCCGTTGACTTTTTCACAAATGTCAAAAATAGATAGCATTGTATTGAGTAAAATGAATGAGAAATAAGTAGCAATATCTCTTCGACCTCTTTTAGAATAGTGAAGGATTATACATGTAGCATAATCGGCATAAGCCGATTTTCTTCAATTTTCAATAATAAGTCGTTGGAATTGCATAATTGCCATAGTTAACATACAAAAGCTTCGAATTGCTCTGAATAGACTTTACAACAATTTCCGTTTGTGGATTCGAAAACACCCATGACAATGAGTAAAAATTTTACAAATAACTAATTTTAAGGAGAAAACATCCAGTCGTCATCTGATTTGTGTGTGTTTGTGCATGTGTCATTCGAAATCCTTGTAGCACAAATTCAGGCAAAAACCCTTTAATTCTCTGAATTCCTTTTTGGTCGTCATCAACATTAAGAGCATGATTTCGCGCGGAGGCACACAATCTCTTTTAAGCCTCAATGCACACTGGGCAGGGAAATAATATCTTTGATATAATTTCGTAAAAATACAACTGGCACATTTGGAAGACATGGAAGCAAAACTTGCTACTTCCATCAAATAACACTTTACAAGAAGTGACGAAATATTTCGAAGCAATGCAAAATCAAAATCATAATTTCTGGACGCCTTTTCTTACAGTAAGGATGGGGATTTTATATACCTATAGATAGGAAATTTTTAATTCTTTCAAATCCCTACATCAAAAATAGAAGAAATTATGAAAGGTGGAGATATCAAAATTTATCTTTAAACTGCTCATCTGGTACATGAAATGCATTTTGCATCGCTCAGACCACCATTCGGATGTCACAAACATTTATTAAAGGGTTCTACAATTGTTTCCATTTTTGTATTATCCAAATGCAATAGGAGGGGAGTACATTAAGCAGGCTCAGTCTATTTGGAAGAAAATATCGATGCCGAGATTCCCTACTAAAAATTACAAATTCTTTCCTTTTATGAATAATCGCGAAATATTTATTCAATTTTTCAATAGCTGTCAGTGAACTGAACAGAACACGACAGACTGATGCTATGAGTCTACAACGGCTTTTGAAAAGTATGAGCGGCGATTGGAATCAAAATGTATTATCTCCTATAGTTAAAAAGAATAGTCCTAGGTCGCACTAATAACTACCAAGGGTATAGCCTTTCATCTATCCCATATAAGCTCATGTCCAATGCGTTATGCGAAAGACTAAACTTTATTTAGCGTTCGTCAATGCGGCCATTTGAGTACGTTGATGACAATGCAACGAGTTAGAGGAGTAGAGTAGAAAACGAAGCTTGACGAATTATCTATGCGACAACTTTGCTTTAGCTACATCGATCAGATTTTCTTTGATTTTTCACTATTAATTGAGCTCGTTGTGGCGATTCTTGTTCGATGCTGCTCTCCGATTAGAATATACTCCGTTGGAATACGTGAATGAGTATAAAGATATTTAACGTATCTCAAGAACATTGCATGTATAGAAAAAATATATATATCGTATGCAATCGTTGCGAGAAGACTTTTAATACAACTATCCAAATCTTGGATGTGGAAGGTTTGAGGCATATGGTCCCCGTAATGAGAAGACCCTTAATTTATTGTCACTACGTGAATTTCAAGCGGCAGTTTTCTGAAACTAAGCCGGCCATCAACATCAAAATCACTATAATTAAAGTGACGGAAACAATCTCGACACTCTGTTTAACTTAAAACCGAATCTTCGTAAACATTTTGAAGCTCTCGATGAGCTTCAGTTGCCGTTTTCTTCGATAGGAAAAAGAAAATCAGTACTTCCCGCATACAAAATCATGCATATTCACACAACCAAAAGAATATGACGTCGAAAGAAAATCACTATTGTGCCGAGGCGGTATGTTTACCATATGCCTAAGCTTGGTTCATGAAGTTTGGGTTATGGCAGAATCGACTAGTACTTACAGCTGGCGCCATCTTTTGGCAAACAGCGGGAACTTAGTTGCGCACCATTTATATTCACCGTGAGATTGTATAAATACAAATATAATGGCTAAAATAAACTTACGACTTCAAAATAAAATGATATAAAATCCAAAATTTTGCACCATTGGTTGAGCCTTAAAATGGGCGATATTATTGAATTAAAGGTATAAATCGGCACATTCGCCGGGAAATAATATCTAAATAACCCGAATGAAGGGTTATATAATTTGTTACAGGACAATTGTAGCGGGTATACAGAAGCATTTGAAATACCAAGAATCTTTTGACTAAACGTATTTCATGGTTTTTTGTGCAGTCTCCATCATATTGGCTGGCTAGCTGATAGACACAATATCGCGAGTTTTATACGGGTTGTTGGTTGAAACGGCAATCGATGGTAGAGTATTCCTGCCTTAAGGTGGAGTTGTATTGTAACCAAGTGCTACAGACCCATAGAGTAGCATATGTGGTAAGATAGGCCTCACTTCCGTCAATTGGGATTATGTTCGATACTAGCATAATCAATTTGGTATCTTCTGGCTGGAAGAAAGGGCCATCAGCTGCAGTTGTTAGCTCCCAAATTTGTTGAATCATATTTCTAAATAGTCTAAGTTTACTTGGTTATCCCAAATAGGCTCTGGCAATCGCATTGTAACATACCCAGCGTTGGTAAGGCCTACGCGGGCAGACCAACGTAAATCCCTCGTGAATAACAATTGATGTAAATCTTCATTGAACTTCTTAAATCTAGGTGCAGCCTAATACATTGCAAGTTTGCAAAAGAGGATTGTAGACAAGCTATATGAGCTAGCCCATTCTGCCACTTCCCATACAAATTAACTGACTTTCCGAAACTCGAATTTTTCCCAATTATTTTCAATCCGAAGCAAGCATTAATCTAAATTTTTGTCCTTTGTATTGGTTCATAATGCCGGGAAGAATATGAAACACATCGAGCAATTAGCGACAGCCTTTGTGGTATTGCCCATATAAATAAATTCATAAAATGAAAACGAAGCAGATTGATGTTATCTTCCATACAAACTGGACGATTTTTCAAAATTTGTTATTTAAATGTCAAATTTTTGAGCAGAGGGCTATAGAAAAGTGATAAACTTGCTTCTTTTGTTGGGCTTTGATTCAGAGCATTTCTTGATAAAAATATAGCCATTTACCATGAACATTCTGACACACCGTAAACTTATGCGCCAATGTAAGAGGATGAATTTATATGTGGGTCAGTTCACCTGACCGAAATTTCTATACCTCTTTTGTAACCCTATACTTAGTGCAACGGCCAGTACAATTTTAGCGGAAAAAATATTATGAGAATAGGTATAACTTGAGTTCTTTTAAGTTATCTCGTAATATCCAATGAGAAATGACCAACTTGTAGTAGTAGTTTAAAAACATCTTTATAAATAATTCGTAGTAGACAAAATTTAATATTACTGAAAGGAATAGTACAGTTTCTATAATGTGGAAAAACCTACAAAATTGATGTAAATATCAAAGAGTATACGAGTACACATTATGACTAACTAACTGACATTAATGGCATCTTAGAAATAATTGCATGGTGGCGGATTCCACAATACGAAAACAAGTATTATTTGATTATTCTCACATAGCAAACAACACAAATAAATCTTTAAGAAACAGTGGCAAATCACATAAAACTCAAATTTAGGTTTTACACTCATATTCCATGTACATTCATTTTTAAATTCAATATACTAATCTTCAAAACCAATTTGATATGACCGCACAGTGTAATCAAACAATAAAAAGCTAGGATTGTTACCAATCCTATTGAGTTTAACTTCTTAGACGAACCGACAATTGATACTAAAGTAATGAACATATTTTTGTGCTGTTACGACAAAAAAACTCAATTTCGTTTCATGAACAAGTCTTTTCCGACCAGTGTGCAATGATAACAGTTTGTTCCTCCAGCGCAGCTATCGTGCAGACAGAAATATTCGAAACTGTTTATGTGACATTTTTATAGCATACTTTTTCACAGTCTGTCTGAGTGAAAGCAAACAAGCAAACAAAATGGCTAAGGTTTAAGCTGTCGTTAAGCCATAAATTATATTTTCATGAAATTAATATGTTTTAAGATATTCTTAAGAGATTTCGTTTCTAAATGAGGTTAAAGTGTACTTTATTGTATAGCATAGCATTTAGGCGTTTGGTAATTATGAAGAACAGAGAATGAAAATATTAACAAAAAATAAATCACCACTTATTGAGGTGGCAAACCATTTAATCAACACTTGACATGTTCAATGTTGTTGTTTTTATATTGCTTTTGTGCTACAGTCTATTTTCAGGCATTGACAAATGATAAACTACCTATAGACTCACACACAAACAAACACGCAAACACACACACACGCCCTGAGGGAGTGCTGTCTGTAGTTATTGTGCTCGAATGCAAATAGTAGAAATGGAATAGACCAAAAAATCACATGGTAAATTGTAAACATATTAAGTAAAACGTTTACAATTAAACCGGCATTTACAGATGGTTGTTAAACAAATACAAGCGAACGGTTGTAAAATCAACCAGAGAAGACAACAAAAAGCACAAAAACTAGCTGGGGGGGGGGGGGGGGTGTAATAGAAGAGAGGAAATACAAACAAAATGAAAACAACAAATCCACCTTCCGTACAACGAAAGCAAAATAGAAATATAGCGGATAGCAACAAAAACAAGGAGAGCACTAAGGTAAGAGCAAAAGTTTACAAGAGCGAAAAAATTAAGAGCAAACTTAAGGTCCGGCTCCCTGTGTCTCAAATTGCAAATCCACCTCAAAAGAAGCAGAGACTAATTTCGGAATCTGGTACGTTTTTTTACTTTTTTCTCTCTCTCTCTCCCTCTGTGTTCTTTGCTTTTCAGTTTCCTCTTTTTCTCTCGATTTTGTTATTTTCAAATTCCCCACTTTATCCCCAAAAAGCCGGCTATGTCAAATTTGCCTTATGTGTTTTTCCTTCTATTCCACTACTTTCATATTCTATTGCATACTTTTTGGAGTCTCGTGTATATGTGTAGTAAGATTTATATATTACGTGTACATATATTATATATTCATATAATGTATATACGTAGATATGAATTTTCTTTGTTTTTTAACTCCTTTTCATACTTTTTTTGCGGTTGCATGTAATTTTTTTTCCTCCCATCATCATTTGGCTGGCAGTTCAACAGATTCTTTTACATTTTAGTATTATGAAAATATTTATGAGCCCTTACAGCAGCAGCGGTGGCAGCAAGGAACACGAGGAACTCTGGGGCAACAATAAGGGATAACATCCCCCTACTTTTGGCCAAACATGATATGCATGTTACAATTTCCTTTGTAAACATTTTGAGAACAAGAGTCTCGAGTCCTATTTTTTGCCACATTCATAACTTAATTGTTGATATTAAATTTACATTTACATTTACACCGCTGGGAGGAGGAAGAGATTCGAACAGCATGATTAAGGAAATTAAAATGTACTGGCTGAAAGTATAATATGCATATTCGGGGATATGTCCAAATTCCAGCCGCCACCCTTAAAACATGCAACAATTTTTGGTAGAATAACATAGCAGACCGCTATGCAAAGAAACTTTTATTCAAGCAGTTGTATTATGCATATTTTAGCGAGTACATAACCACCTCAATGTATGCTATGGCTTTCATTAATAACATTTTTTAATGCAAAGTGTATGCACAGTATGTGAGGTTTTTGTTTTAGTATACATAAGCATACCCGCCACTCAGCGTAAATGTAACGAAAAAATGTGATTTACTTGCAGCTAATAATTCAGTTTCCAATGGATGATGATGAATAGATGATAATATCTTCCGTCCGAACAGTAATAATAACAAGCGGTGCTGGAGAACTTGCACGAGGGTGATATTTGGGTGATGGTTACTTAAATAGCACATTTAATTTGATCTATGAGGGCGGTCCCAAAACTAGCCGACTTTACAAGTTAGAAATTATAAAGTTGAGAACAATTATCATTATTTACAATTATTATTTATAATCTTCTATTAGCTCGATAAACTTTTTCTACCAAAATGCAATAGCTTCTATACCTTGTCTATAAGACAAGAATTATCAAACTTTTTAAAATATTCATCAACCGCAGACTCCACCTCTTCATTGCTGTCTTTTACCACAGAGCCATTTTTTCAAGTTTGGAAGTAGAAAATAGTCTGAGGGAGCTAAATCTGGCGAATAAGATAAGTGATGAAGCAAGTCGAACTTTAATCGCAATAATGGATGTGTGAACTGGAGCATTGTCTTGATGAAACAGCACTTTTTTCGCCAAATGTGGTCTTGTTTCCATAATTTCATCAGCTAAAAGCTGCAATAAATTAACATAATATTCACCATCAAGGGCGAATATTTCTGAAGATAGTCAATAAAAAAAATCCCATGCGCATCCCAAAAAAACAGACGCCATGATCTTGCCCCATTTGTCGGTGGGGCACCTCAACTGATCGACTCCTACGGTGTTCGTCTTGGCGGCTCGTACGGCCTCGCTTAAACTCTGCTATCCAATATTTTACAAACGAACAGAGTAGAATCTAGCTCCGCTTTAATATTGGTTGGACTGAGACCTATCAAATGGAAATGTTGAACTATATAAGGGTGACAAATTGTTTTCATGTTCACAAATTCACTGAAATCAATTACTTTTGATGCCTCAAATAAAAATGGTAAACAACCTGTTTTATAAGGTTGCCACTTTTCACCAATTCGCATGCGGGAGTACCACAGGGAAGCATTATTGGTCCTACCTTATATCTGATTTTCACTTCGGATCTACCCATAGAAGAAGGGACTCTTATCGGAAAGTTTGCAGACGATACAGCTGTTCTTGCCACTGACGTCAACCCGGATCAAGCATCTAGAAAATTGCAAAAACATCTCGATACCATAACAAAATGGCTGCAGAAATGGAGAATAAAGGCAAATGAAACGAAATCGGTTCAGGTAACGTTTACACTTCGGAGAGGATGTTGCCCTCCCGTGTCTATTAATAATGTTGAAATACCTCAAGCAAATGATGCAAAGTATATAGCCATTTATTTGGACAGAACACTGACTTGGAGAAAGCATATATTTACTGGCCTTGGGGCTCAAACTAAGATCCTTAAATTGGCTTTTGAATGGCAAATCCAAATTGTCCCTAGATAACAAATTGAAAATCTATAAATGTGCCTTAAAACCCATATGGACATATGAAATTCAGTTATGGGGGACTGCAGCAGACTCCAACCTTGAAATATTGCAACGTTTTCAATCCAAAGTACTGCGAACCATTACCGGTGCACCCAGATACTTCTCGAACAAACAATTGCATAGAGAATTGAAAACACCCTTCATTAAGGAAGAAGTCCAAAAATACTCCGCTAGATACATGAATCGTATTCAACAACATCAGAATCAGCTGGCGTCCAATCTGATGAACGAAACAAATTTATTTACCAGACTAAGGTGGAGAACCACACAGGACCTGGCTACTCAGGACGAATATAGCAGTAGGGACACTCAAGGAAGTGTTCCCGAATAAAAATAAAATTTTAGTATATAAGTAGTATGTAGGCCAATGTGAATATTACTGAATGTCCAAGGACAGATTGCAATAAATACAGAATTTACAAAAAAAAAAAACTTTTCATCAAAATAATTTTCTTCAAACTAGTGGCACAATCTATACGCCAGGTTGGCTAGTTTTGGGACCGTCCTCGCAGTTACAGCCAGAACCGTTTCAATGTATGGGGTACAGCTGTTTACGTACAATTATGAAGTGTCTGGCTGTTCGCTTGTATTGTACTTCCTGAAAAGCTGGGGGCGCATCTGGTAAATATGATTCGTATACAATAATTTTAATGGTATCAGCCAGTTTTTATACAAATTTTAAAGAAATTTTCAATTTGCATATTTCGGAATGAAATACGTTGCAAAATAGTAAGCATTCTATAAGTTTAGTTTCTCGCAAGAGAGTATTAATTAGTTGTCATTCCCTCCTTGGAGCAGTAATTTCTATTAGCAAGTTAGACAAAATTGAGAGCTCCACATTAGATTTATTGAAATTATCTTCTAGCCGTGCATTTCATTTTACTGTCTTACACGACAGTCATTAATTAATAGGTAGGCTTTGTTCAATTTTGCCAAACTTTTTAAACAAAACAAATTTAATCGATTCAAAACGGCCATCCCCGATCTGTAAGTACAGTGAAATTAAAGTTGAGCTTTTCGATGTTTCATATATTTAAGTTTCTGGAGTCTTGTGCAACGAATTTTTAATCGGCACAGCAGCTTTACAAAATCGGTTTATGGTACCAGTCCTCAACAGCAAATTTCCATCTTCCATCTCCATTTCCAGAACGGGATGGTCGAAACTTTTTTGCAAGATATAAAAAAATTAATATAGAATGAAAATCTTTCTTTCATATTTAAAACCTTTATTTCTTTGAAACTAATGTTGATTGTCTTCCGATCAATGTTGAAAGCAACAACAATACCTTTTTTATAAAACACTTGAATCGTTTAGGTTCGAAAAATTCAGAATGTAGAAAAAAAGGAGAACAATGATAAAGAAATGGAACGCATTTATAGGATATAGGCCCTTCTGGATGTTAAGGAGTAGTTATTATGCTCCTTTTCGAATGCTTTGTTTTCGCACGTTGTTTTTAACGTTCAATTACGAGGTTGGAAGGTCGACCTACAAATCCAGAAATCTCTAAACCAGATTAACAAACTTAAAGGCTAACGTAATTCAGTGATTTTGCCAAAATTGCAACTAAAAAACAAGTCAATGTATAAAATAAAATAAATCCGGAACGTAAACTATAATTTTGGGGAAAATGCTGTACTTGTTTTAGGTGCTATATTTTATCAAATTCATAAAACTTAATATTCATCAACATATATGTTTCACTTACGTGTTTAACGCTTATGAAACCAGTCGTTAAATTAAAAATATCTCTGTTTGTCAAGTAAGAAGTTTTGAGGTTTCCCCACCAGGAAACATTACTTGACTTATGGGAGCACGTAGAAAGGCCACAGTAGTTCCTACTGCTTTTGATCTTTATTGCGATGATTACTCACCCCTTTGATTTTATTCTATTTTCCTACTCAAATATCTCTCATAATATACTACACAGTTAAAGTGCTGCCCTCCCACAACCATGTAAATACGCTTCAAACGAAAATAATACACAAAACTCTAATCAAGTTTTCTACAAAACTGACAAAGAAAGAGTTCACGTAAAAGACCTTTCCCTCTTAAGATTTGGTCAAATGCCAACAATATCATGAAATTCTCATATACCTATAAAGGCTAAAATTTGCATACCTTTTAATATGCAAAAGAAATGCATTGCAGCAAACTGTAGAATATGTGATGGATTTTTATAATCTTTTTTTTGTGATCTTTCGCTACAAATAAAATATACTGTAATGTAAAGCTTCATATCCTAAAAATATGCAATACTTTATAATAAAATATCCGAAAATACTACCCGATTTGAGATCTATACTATTTCTTTTTCGACTTCGTATAAATGGAAAGCAAAATCGGGAATAAAGTAGATTAGCATATTTCTAGATTATGTTAATTATTTTGTTATCAAACTTTTCGATAAAGCATAAGCTGAGCCTACAATTATTATATCACTTACTTATGGCATTACATTACAATTGTAAAAATTGCTTATTCTATGAATGGCTATAATTAACTCTCTAATTGTCGAAAGAAAATCTCAACAAAAGAATTCTATTCCATTTACTGTTTTTTCGGCAAATATTTACAATTTAGCAAACCAGGCCGATATTGTTATAAATACAAAAATTGTAAAATGTCAAAACAACACACAATTTTTTCCATAAAATAAATATTTGTCTTAGTAGATAAGAAATTTATAAAACACCATATAATGTCATTTGTTTTTCAATATTGCAAACGAAGACCTAACCTTCTTCCAAAGTATGCAAGGAATGTCAATAGAACGATATTATCGTATTGAACTAGTTTGCATTTTGCCTTAAAGAATATGCAAAGCAGAACTCCATGCTATGCCCTTAACTACATGCCAGGAAAATTGATCAAATTTCTTTGCAAACAAAAAAAGCACAGCATTTCATTCTCTCATGCAAAGAATAGCATTGTTGAAAAGCTTTGAATTACCTACATGATAGCAAATTTTCATCCTAAATATATGCTACATTTACAATACACATTGTCCATATGCAGTCTATTTGTTTAAGATTAAATGGAATCAATGCAAATATTGAAACTATAGTAATTGTGGTCACAATCGTTACAATAGGGGGAGATGCTATATCAAACAAAACTTATATGATGACAATTTATGCCAACAACAGTGTTAGATCCTAAATTGCTATTATCCATTTAAGGCTTGTCATATCAAGATACTATAAAAAACAACAAATAAATTGTCTTTTTTGTGTTCTTGTGCAAGGGATAGAATGCTTCATAACCTGCCATTAAAGAGTATGGTTCGCTTCGATTACCTTGCAGCTGTCTAATGTCCAAACTAGGGGCAAGGATAATATGCAATTTATTAATAGAAAGTTATGCACAGGTCCCCTTAGAACTCGCGGGCATTAAGTGAACGCCTCCAGATAGATAAATGAAGACATATGGTCAAACTCTAGCTCAAACATAGATATCAACGTGCAATAGATTTACATACTAACCAAAGGGTCCTGTGTATTATAGGGAGGTTAAGGATGCGGGTTTAGAATATAGCTCGATCTGACTCAGACCCTTTAAGTACATAAAAAAAACTAGTTCCCAGACATCCCTTGAATAGGATATGGGAGAGCTTTTCCCACTCAGTAAGCTTACGTGAGTTCTATGGTTAGAAAATTAGAAAACAGAGGTAAACCGTCTCTGTGGACAGAACAAAATATTGTTTAACAATCGATAATGTGACGCTATTTAAAAGAAATGAACATAAAACTTAAAAATTGTACTAAAAAGAAAGAAATGACTTTTGTATTTAATAATGGTACTTAATTATGCTCTTGTAATCAGGTTATGGGTACGATTGTACCGGCAAACCACAATTCCGATAAAACAGTAAAATCTCTGCTTAAGGACATTCCAGATCGCATTTGTTGGCTTACATGGTGCGAAGTCTTCGACAGCATACTCAACAATAAACATAGTCAGTTCGATAACCGATAGAGTTGTCTATTTTCTATTTCTTCGACAAACTGTCACGTCGATGCTGCTAATTCGAGTAGAAATGTCAACTACACATTTGCAGAATCGTCATTTCAGTAAGTTTATATAGATATAGATGTATATAGATCTTACATTTTATGATACATAAATTGAACGTGGTTTTACCAAATTATCACTATGCCATCTGATCGTACTTCTGTATGTTTGTGTATTACGTAAAAGCTCAAAGATCATACATTAGAATGTGATTAGACTCCGAAAGTTTATTGCTTGGGTATATGAGATACTTTTTAAAGTAGTTTAATTAACTTACGAGAAAATTATTTAGAGTATGAAAATTATGTACATTATAATACATGTATGAAAATGGGTTTTTGTAGCTCTCTGAAACTATCGGGAGATGAACCTTCGCAATATAGCTGAAGTTGGAATCAGGTAAACAAAATCTTTGATTTTTGTACTATACGAGTATGCCAGCATACAATAATTTATTGTTAAAATTCAAATAAAATTAGAATTACAATATTTTAAGATATCAGCATGTCTTTTCTGGAATAAACATTTCCAAATCTGCCTTCAGTTTTGTGATATAACAAAATATATAATTTTGAATTTGAATTTCTTGTAACAGACCATCTGATGAACGCCCCAAATCATTCACATTGAAACGCCAGTTTTTCCGGGAGGCTGACGGCATGATATACCGACTATAAAATTTGCCACCATATTTACAAATTTTATTCACAGAGCCTAAAAATAAATGCCAATACATATAGGTACATAATATTTCCAAAACTCTTTACTCCTTCATATAATAAGTAATAGAAATTGAATTTTTAGAATACAAAGCGCTCTCATTCCCCCATATTTTTAGAATTTCCTTGCAAAACGATGCCGATGCCTTGATAATAGTCTTAGACTTACACAAACACACAGGTGTTCCATATTCCAAATTCGAAAATCTCTAAAAGAAACCCGTCTTTGTAGTCCTAAGTGTTTGGTATATAGAAATTGTTTCCATCATGTAAATGTTTGCTGAAAAGTTTTTTTTTCACACTACTCTGCTTGCATTTGCTCCTGCACGTTATCATGCCGTCTTATCCTTTTCCACTTGGAGACATGTTGAAGTTGTCAAAAGGGCCCTTTTGGTTTCCCATAATTTCTTTTAAGTTTCACTAGATGACAAATAAACAAACAAAACTGGAGAAGCATGGACATTTGTTTAAAAACTTTTATGAAATTGAAGTCCATTAACAGTGAACAGGTGCATACCGGCAGTTGATAGTGGCGCACGGAGATGCCCGGGCAGCACATGCTGATTTGGTGTTTAAGCCATCTATTATTATTAATTAAAAAATCCTTAAATTTATGGTCATTTCACGGGAATTTGTAGCTATTTTACTGACGAGTGAACACATTTTAATCTCTCTAATATTTCATCCTATGACTGCCATGCATTTAATATTCGTTTGTTACCAATTTGTATTTCATATTTGATTATCATATTGATATTTCTATATGGAAATCGAGAAGCAAACAACTTTATGGCCGACAACCTCCTACCACATCAACCCACAACAACAAAATGAAAACATGGTAATGCTATCAACCATATCCGAATTTCCTTGTTTGGCCCCCTAATATATGCAATATTTATTGCTGTAGTCGTCAGCATATTAATATGCCATAATAATAGATGAGTATACAAATTGCAAATATCCCTTGGGTATGCCGCAGCAAAAACAGAGTGCTTGCTGCTGACCAAAAAAGGCAAAATATTCACAAATATTTTTGGTTTTTTTGCTCAGTAGTAATTTCTATCATTGTGTTTGTTGTGCAGCTGCTGCTGCTGCCAGCCTGAAAGTATACACCATATTAGGTGATTTGATGAAGCGAGGATGGGGAAAGCCCAACTGAGTTCAAATCGTATTAGCAATGTGCGAGTGTATTATACAAAACAAAAATATGTAAGAATGTAATGTGAGGTTTAGATCATATGAGGAAATGCTAACGATATTAGTCAGGGAAAAAATCTTAATTAAAAGTGCCAGGGAAGATTAAAAAAAGAAATGTAGCGGAAATTTGTTTCCGAACAGAAATGTAGCAGAGTTTGTGGATTAGATAAGATGAAAAAAAAACACTAATGAGAAGCCTCGCTAAAATTCAGTTCATTAAGTTATTCAATTACCTCATGCATTGATCTACATATTTGAATAAACATGAAATAAACGAAATGAATTGTGCAAAATACTTCATGTGTTCGAAATATTACAAAATTCCGAAAAATATTTGGAAAAAAACTGATAAAGTCTCACAAAAATCATACAGGTAATAGAAGAACCTATATTAAACACACAAGCAATATGGGTCTGTACGTCTGAGTACTTTACACAAGCTTCTATTTATTACATCCGATAGTTATAAGGCTTCGGCTGATTGTTCTACAAATACGTGGAGTGATAGCTAAAGTTACAAAGTGTGTATATGATGGTCTAAAAATATCTCATTCTATGCAGTTATCTATACTACGGATAGTTAATGACCTAACTTGGAACTATCCCTGATAACTAAGGAACAGACAGCCATAATGTAATCGTGACCGGAATGGTAACTGATGTGAGAGTTCATTTATAAGACACCGACACACATATTAAGGTGGAGGTTCTTTGCTACAAGGCTGTGCTCTACACCTTCTGACCCACGATTCCGATTTTTATAAATCTTTGCAAATTTTTCTTTTTGCTTTATAATTCTTGCGAACCCAAAGTGAACTCTTACTTCATTATTGGCGAGTTCTTCGATTTATTTTCGACTATAAAGAAAAAAAAAGTAGAATGCCGCATCTAAAGATGCAGATGCAAGATTTCTGCGTCTAAAGAACTTTTTTCGTTTTGACATTTTTTCAGCTATTACCTTTATTTTTATTGCGTTACAATTTATATAGAAGTTTCTTGGACTATTCCAATAAAATAAAGCGATTTAAAGGCGCCTAAAAGCTTACATGCTATCAAAAATCACAAACATACAAAAATAACTATGTACTTCTTAACTAAATTTGGATTTTGCATTTTGCAACCGAACAAACACAACAAAATTCTGGGAATATGAAAACTTATATTTGTAGCTGTTTTTAGCAATGCTTAAAGATACTAAGTTCATGGTTATTATCTGTTGCCGCATTCTCAGCTGCGGTTGAGCTTGATAATGTAATTATTTATTTCTAGATAACTTATCCGATGACTCACTTTAAACACACTTTCCTAAAAATGAAACTTTGATAAATTTCTACATTCCGCCCACTATATTCTAAATTTGAAGCTGTTTCCTCTCGGGTACCAAAATTCTCTTCTTCTCTCCAATTGGTTTATAAAATATTATTAGGCTCTATTCGTTCTCTAATCTTTTCTTTTTAACTTATTTTAATTTACAAACTGTCCTGTCTGCTACTTGATTTAGGCAACATTTTCCATTTTTCTTTATTGATTTATTTATTCTCGTTTGATTTTATTATTTATTCGCCTAATCTCTCAAGTTTCCATCCATCAATTATTCAGCTCCCTACATTGTGACACTCATTTATCACCAACTTTTGTTTTATCTTTAAAATAGACTCCCAATGGTAATATTTAACTTTCCCTAAGAGTAGGCTCATGAAATACAACTTTTCACTTTTTCCCATGTTTAGTTCATTTGTTTTATTTCCACTTCACGAATTAAATCAAATCTGGCATTTATACGTTTGATTACTTTTCAAAAAGTTCAACACCAAAAAAGTTTAATGTGTGTAGGGAGGCAATGAAAATCACTGTACTTCTCAGCTCTTACCATTCATGCACCAACAAAAAAAAAAAATGAAATTTACCTTTCCGCTGCCAAGTATGAAAGCGTTGAATATAAATAGTTCTGCGACCTTTGAGAGTTTTTCACAAAAAAACAAAATCCCAAATACAAATTGTTTAACTTTAACCTTGAGGTACAAATAAAAGGGGAGGTGCAAGCTATGCAAACAACAGTTTTCAAGTGATGGCAAAGTAAGCCCGAAAGTATGCTGTATAATTTAAACCCAAAAGTAGGCTATGCTGGTTATATTTGTAGTTGGTTATATTTGATTTCAGTAAATTTTTTATGATTTTTAATGGTTTAAGTGAGTGATATCTTGACTTTTTTTGTGGAATTTTAATGGGGAGTTTTTACTTACAGTTTTTACGTAAAAATGGAACAATTTGAAAAAAAATGTCAAGAAAACATCAGAATTTAGCACAGAATTGGCAGTTGCAAACGGAGTGAATACAATCTGCAACGAGATATCACTTAGCAGATATGATAAACATGTCCGATGATAAACATGTCTGTGCCGATAAGAAGAACACCGCCTAAACATTTTCCAGAGAAAATTGTTTTAAAGAACAAGAAGAACAGTGTCTTCATAGTGAAACAGTATATGCCATAAATGTGGCCCAAGAGCAATTTTCTTTAAGATAAACTGTCTCCAAAGAAAAATTTTTTATAAAAGAACTCTCTATAGAAAACGATTTGAAAACCGTCTTTAGACGAAAAATGTTCCTTACCAAAAACTGTTTTGTATGTCTTTTCACAAATTTTTCCATAAAGAAATACTTTTACTGACACTTTTAATTCAAATGTCATTGTTTGAAAAATTTTCTTTAAGAATAAATCTGTATGTATTTTTTTTCAGAAAATTTTAATTACAGAAATTTTTCTATAAACAAAATTCTTAACAAGACCTATGCTGGTAGATAATAGGCAAGGAGAAAAAAACCCCTCCAAAGAATATTCAATTAAAAATATCTACAATACGTACAGATATATCTGTGGTCACAACCCGTAACAGCCTAACTCGAGTTAGGACACAATTGAGTTATTAGCACCATCGTATTCAGCGTACCCAAATTTATTTGCTCTAAATTTTTCATGTTTGTATCTCTTCTAAGAAGGCAATTAATCCTAAAAAACCTAATAGCTTAAGTTATTTTTCTAATTGACTGTTTTGGCATAACTGCCTAAGTCAATTTAGGATTACAACAAATAAAAACATTATTTTTTCATCATTGCCTAAATCAACTTAAGTCGTTAATCCAAAAAAAAAAAATAAAGAAACAATTTTATTTTTCTAACTTGAGTTAAACTCTTATTCCGAATTACAATTTCGTTTTTTGATAAACATAAATGGAGTTGAGGTCTTTCTCCAAACAAAAAAAAATTATTTAATCTGAAATAATAGCCTAACTCAACTTGAACTTTTTGACTTTCTTTCGTTCAACAATTCATAAGAGCCTAAGTGTCTTTTGTCGATAATATCTTTTGACTGCGAGAATAAACAACTATTTTTTGTTAACAACTAAGTAAAGAAATTCGTTTCCTTGGAATCTGTAGCAAAGTTTTCCAAAAAACACCTTCTCCTGATTTTCAGTGAAGATTCTAAACTTTAAACTCGTGTACTGAAAATATTGAAAAACAGACTTAGGCTGTTATGGGTTGTGACCACAGATATACAGTAGGGGAGCTTTTTGCAAGAAATCTTCTACAAGAGATATTCCTTTACAGAAAATGTTCTACAAGAAATGAGTATACGTAGACTTTTCCTAATGCAAAAGGCGTTTATAGAAATTTGTTTACAATAATATTTCTATAAGAAAGTAGTCCTTTCATATAAAATTTTCTGTAAGAACAATTTTTGATAACTAAACAATATTTGCATAGTTTTTTACACTAAATTTTTTCACAGAAAGAAGTTCTCTACCTAAAATTTCCTATAAGATACATAGATTTCACATTTAAAAAATTATAAAATTTTGATAAGGAAAGTGTCATACCAGACTATTTTGTATAAGAACAATATGCTTACAGAAAATGAAATATAATTTTTTTTTCCAAAATTTCGCTACATTAATAGATTTTCAAAATGTAATTCAAGTATAGTGTTTAAATACGGAGTTATCTAAATTAAATGTGTCTTTTCAGAAAATATTCAACAAAGAACACATTTCAACTAAGAAATTCATATAAAAACTTCATAGCAAATAACTTATTTACAACTTTATAGAAAATATTTTGTAAGAAATTTGTGTTTAGGAAAGTTTATTTGTAGACATATTTCTGTACGAGAAAGGATGTGCAGAGAAATGTATAGAAAAAAAAATATACATAAACAACTTTTTTTAAAGACAAAGAAAGTAGAATTTATTATAGACAGTTTTCTATTAAAAACAGAATTTAATTCATATACAGGGTTATCCATTTAGTGGTTTAAAACCGCCAGTCTGGCAAGACTGCCAGCTATTAAATACCTGTCATCTGAAGTGTTATTTATTTGGGGAAAGGTTTGCTATTTTTGAACCAAACAACACATAAAAATAGATAAAACTTACTATAAAAGTGATGATTCAAACGTGGGCTTTCAATCGAACAAAATTTTCTTCAGCAATGAAGCTCATTTCTCACTCGGTGGTTACATCAGCAAGCAAAATTGCAACTTATGGGCCTCGGAGAACCCAGAAATGATCGTGGAAATGCTAGAAGCGACAGTTTGATGCGCATTGTACTCTGGAGGTGTCATTGGTCTGTATTTTTTCGAAAATGACGTTGGAGGAACACTGCTGCATCCAATCCTGAGGCGATCAGTTAAATGAAATTGTATTTCATACATAATGGCAAGGTCCAAGCATTGTAATGAAATAAAAGTTTTATTAACATCATAGCTTTACGTGTGTTTTACTCAACTTTAGAAAAGGGTGGTTACAAATAATTTTCTATAGGAAAAGTATAACTACATAAACATTTTCGTAATTGTTCCTCTAGATGGATTTCGGATGGAATGGTCTCTGTAGACAGTTTTTTTTAGGAAAAAATGGCTTAATAGATAAATTTTAATAAAAAAAAAGTTATTTTGCAGACTTTTTGCAGTAAGAAAAATTACTTTCTGAGCCAATTTCAGTAGTAAAAGTATGTTTCCATAATGCATAATTTTTGTAGGCATAAATCTGTGGTCACAACCCATAACAGCCTAAGTCTGTTTTTCAATATTTTCAGCAAGGAGACTTAGTTGTTAACAAAAAATAGTTGTTTATTCTCGCAGTCAAAAAATATTATCGAAAAAGACACTTAGGCTCTTATGAATTGTTGAACGAAAAAAAGTCAAAAAGTTCAAGTTGAGTTAGGCTATTATTTCAGATTAAATAAATTTTTTTATGTTTGGAGAAAGACCTCAACTCCATTTATGTTTATCAAAAAACGAAATTATAATTCGCAATAAAAGCTTAACTCAAGTTAGGAAAATAAAATTGTTTCTTTATTTTTTTGGATTAACGACTTAAGTTGATTTAGGCAATGATGAAAAAATAATGTTTATATTTGTTGTAATCCTAAATTGACTTAGACAGTTATGCCAAAACAGTCATTTAGAAAAATTAAGCTATTAGGTTTTTTAGGACTAATTGCCTTCTTAGAAGAGATACAAACATGAAAAATTGAGAGCAAATAAATTTAGATACGCTGAATACGATGGTGCTAATAACTCAATTGTGTCCTAACTCGAGTTAGGGTTGTGACCACAGAAATAAGAAATAAATTTCTTTACAATATCTCAAAAAATTTCTGTATAGAATAAAAATTGCAAACAAAATTATGCAAAATAAATTACCTTACAAACGAGTTTGTTTGAGTTTTTTGAAAAATGTCTATTCAAAGAAAAAAAAAATTGTATAAAAAAATTTATATTTCAACATACAACTTTCAAATAGAAAGATTTCACTGTAGGCAATATTCGATACGTAAAATATCTTTATATCTAAATTTCCCTAAGAAATGTGGCTATCTGAACAATTTTCTATAATAAATTATTTTATCTTTTTGATCAGAATATTACCTACTAAAAATTCTATCGGGAAAATGCCTTTACAGAAAATTTACAGATAATTTTCTATAGGAAAAATATTTCCACAAATAATTATCCAATAAAATGTGTTTTTGTAGGCAATATTTGGCACGTAAAGTGTCTGTAGATGCAATTTTCCATAAGTTAATTATCTTTGCAGATAATTTTCCACGCTAAAATTATCTTTGGATAGAATTTTTTAGATCAATTCTTTTGCAAAAGTGCCTTTACAAACACTTTTCGAGAAAGAAATACATCTTTATAGAAAAATGTTTATGAAAAAAGTGTCTATAGAAGAGACTTCTACTGGGAAAGTGCATTCACACAGTTTTCGACACAAAAAACATTTTCATAAAAAAAATTTTATGAAGAAATTATCTATCAAAAAGATTTCTATAAGAAAAAGTGTACTTACGGGCACAATTTTACATGCAAAATGTCTTCACAGCCAATTTTATGCACGATAGAAAGATAGAAATGTTTTTATAAGAAATTTTTGCAGATTTTCTAAGAAAAGTTTGCAGAAACTCTTTAATAAAAGAAGCATATCTAATTTTGTTTTTCCATATTTATTTAGTCATTAGGTTATTAAAAAAAAAAAAAAAATCAAATATTACATTAATTAGTAAGTATTCTTTAGATATGCTGTAATTTTTCGTTTAAAGACAAACAAATTACTTTCAGTTTTAATTTCACGTGGAATTTGATTATATAATTTAAGTCCATTATACAATAGAACATTTTGATGTAAATTCGTTGTACTAAAGTTTGATCTAAAATCGCCAGCATTCCTTAAGTAATCGAGACAATGTTCTGTAAAAAAAGAAATAGAAAACTTCTCTTCAAGAAAAGTGTTTCTATGTGGAGGCATTTTAAGAACACAAATTTCTTTAAGAGGGTGTCTCTATAGAAGATGTGTTACAAGAAAAATTCAACAAAGAAAATGTTCTGTAAGTAAAATTTCGTTAAAATCCAATAAAAAATTATGGATTCGGAATGTTCACTACTATTTGGTGGCATTTCTGAATATAGAAAAAATAAAATTCTAATTGGCAACAATATTTGAAATATTGCCAACTTCAGAGAACTAAAATGGATGGTGTTATCAGACATTAAATCGACGATCACCATAGAGATAATTCGGTATACTAATCAACACATAACTTAATTCGATACCAGTTTTTTAAACAGCATATTTATCTCGTAATTAGTTAGTATTTTACTTATTATTTAATCCTTCATAACAAAATGTATATTTGATCATTTACTTGTTTATCAAAAAGTGTAATATCGCAAGCTGACTTAATCCCTAATACAGACAATATTTGTTGATAAACTACTTGTTTAAACCATAATTATTTTATTGACAGTTATTCATTTATTGTAGCAAATTCCCATCGTACAAAGCACAAATTGGTAAAGGGTTCTTAATTTCTTTAGCATCTGTAATTTATGTAGCGATTTTTATTTACATTAAAGCATAATGTTTAGGATAACAATAGCTATTTATACATATATATACGTATAGCATTTGCCATTTCTCCCCATTTATTTAATTTCTACAATCTTTCGCCTCAGTCGTGCTATAATAAATTTTAGATAGGCTTTAAATTATGTTATAACTTTATTGACAATTGCTGCTGTGTTAAGCCTCACATTCGTCTGTTCAACTTTATCGTGATATGAAACCCCAAAAGTATGCGACAACAATGCTGGCGCCTGCTGGTATGCCTGTGATGTAGGGTAATTTGTTAAACGAGTGTGACATTTGTTTTATTTGTTGGTCTCAAGATAAAAATAATTTTTTGTGTGTGCGTTCTGATTTGTTTATATCGTTTGGTGTGCTTAATGGCGGCAAAGCCTTAAAATGTATTTGAATTGTTTAAAAGTAACGCAATGACATATTAGTGCATTTAAGATTAGAAGTTTGGATAAAAATATGGAAAATTATGAAAAATTTGCATTAGAAAAAGATATGTGAACAACTGACCATACTCAATGTAATGGAAAGCACTCCGTTACTGTCGAAATTGTATTACATATATTCTATATATGCATAAAGGTTTATATTCATAAAGGTTTGGAACTTGCTTAACAAGCTGTTAACAAATATTTATAAATACGGCCCATATTCTATCAATACTCCACAGCTCATTGAAGTTTCGTAAGGGTTTCACATTTCGGCTTAGAATGACTTTAATAACTTTATCGAGGAATTTTATTTCCGATGTTTGTGTTCAAGGATAATTTACATACGTATAATGCCACAACCATTTCATGATTGATTTTTTTGACCAACTGAGACAATCATATGCAAAACCAGTGAAAAATTTCCCAAACATAGATTATAACTAAACGAAAATAATATTTCTATCGAAATCAATGTGGTATAAAATAGTTTGCGGTTTCATTAAATCTGATTGGAACATGAATTATATACGAGTATAACCTGGCAATATGCTATAGTCCAAAACTTGAAACAATTACTCTATAGCGCACTTTTCTGTAAGTATTATATATTTCGGTCATATTCTGAATTATATTTTTTCAAGACTTTAAACTAAATGAGGATAAAGACTGTTGGCCTAATATAAAGAAATTCTAGTATTTGTAGTTACCACGTTTGATTTGTCTTTTTTGAAATTTTGCCTAAAAATAAATAACATTATCCGGTTATTGTCAATCTCCCTCCTTCTCCTACTGATGGAAGCTATATATTATGTCATACAAAACATCATATCATAAAATATCATATGAAATCAAAATAATACCATAAGTGATACTACAAAATTACCTCCAAATTCCCTAAATAAAGCTGTAGTGGAAATCAAAGCGCACAATGAAACAGGAAAACGATCTCATCTGATGTGTGAGGAATCTAGTAGATGGAAGCATTCAACCAAGAAGCCGTGATGGCCTGAAATGCTAAGGAGATATCACTGAAAAATTATGTCACCAACAACAAAACACCTTTACTGGAAATGCTCTTTTGCTCGACTCTGCTCAAGCAAATTAAATTCCTTTTCAATTATCTTCAAAAACAGAAACCAAATGAAAGTAAAAAATTACCTTACGAAAGAAAAATAAATGACATTGAAATTTACAGTCCACCTCAACGATCTGTAGCATATAAAGGGTGTCCCAACAAAACGCAAGATTTAAATGACTGATGCATCAATTGAATTGTTTCTCTGGCTGTATGACATGTGGCGCCGTCTTGTTGAAACCACATGCCCTCCACATTCATTTCTTCAATTCTAGGCACGAAAAAATTGGTTATCATTTCACGATACCAACACCATTGACTGTTTGCGCTTCACATGCCTCATTTTCATAAAAAAGGTCCAATGATTCCTCCAGCCCAAAATCCACACCACACAGTGACACGTTGAGGATGCATTTGCTTCTCGTGAATCACTCGGGGATTTTTCTCACCCCAAATGCAACAATTCTGCCTATTGACGAAGTCATCAAACCATGGAAATGGGCCTCGTCATTGAAGATGATTTTATCGGCAAAATCAACATTTGCATGTCGTCTCTCCAATACCCAATACCCAAACTCCCTTCGCTGTCCATAGTCAGCTGGCTTCAGTTCCTGAGTCAATTGAACTTTGTATGCATGAAGATGCAAATCTTTCGTCAAAATTCGCTGCATAGTGGATTTGGAGAGTGGATGAAGTTTGAGCGGCATCATCACGTACAGCTGCGACATTTTCGGTCGATCAACCTGGTCGAAGGCGCGTTGATATCTTTATATCGCTAACAGACCCAGTTTTGGCAAATTTATCCATTCATCTCTTTACAGTTGATTTTTTGGAGCATTATTGTGACCCCAAATTGATCGCAATTTGCGAACTGTAGCCGCGAAACTTTCACCATTTTGGTAAAACAATTTCACAATGAGATTGCGTTGTTCATTCGTGTAGCGCTCCATTTTTACTAACCTCTTACCTTCTACTGGCAAACAATAACAATTGTTCAAATTTTAAACAATTACACTTCGAACGGCGCGAAATATAAATCTTGCGTTCTTGTTGGGACACCCTTTATATCTTTAAACCACAAGCCTCCACGAAATTTTAGTTTATATTCGATTTTGATATTATACTTTAATGAAAATACATTAGAAATTTGTTCCTGATTCATATTCGAAGCAAACATTCACTTTGTACGTTGATTCGTCTCTGGCCTAGAACGAGCGTAGAAAACTAAATTGATGCGATATTCGAGAAACTGAAACGAAAGTATAGTTTTATATAATTTCGTTTTCTAATCTAGATCAGAACTGAAACCTGTTGTAGTTTTGTCCCTTGGCAGACAGGAAGTACTGACACCAAATTGCGAAAGGTAGAAATACTTTAAATCATTTATTTCCTAAATTTATGACGTTTAAGGTATCGATCATGGTAGAAATATTTACCATCATCGGATTTTTGGTTAAAGCTCGATGCAACAAAATGTATATTGTTTGATACTTTCGCTATTAAAAAAATCGTTATATAGCAGTATGACTTTCCGTTATGAGATTATGCTATCGTTTCTGTGTAATAGACTACACTATCGTAGCATTTGAAATGCAAATACTAAAAATTACATCAATTATCAAAACAATCGAATGAATGTAACAAAAAAAAAGTTTTAATACGATTGTGAACTAAAGTTATGTTAAGAAAAATAAGTGTGAGATGAATTTTTCCCAATAAACAATTGCCAAAGCACATAATAAATATCACCTAGTAAATATTTCTTACACCGAGCTATTATTGCATTTCCAAATTTAATTCCATTGAGTTTGCATTATTTTCTCTCTGTCACTATGTCGAATAATCACAACTATAACAAATAATCATGACTATGACTCTAAGTGAGCCTAAATGCATGCTATATATTGTAACCCGGAAAGTATGCCGTATGAATCTCTTTAGTGTACTTATTAATCCTTCTCTTTATTTCATTTTTGTGCTCCATTTATGTGATAGACGAAATTCACATATCGTAGATGTTCCCAGCAAAACTGTAAGATTGTTTTCTCGCAGAGTATTTCCAAATTATATCAGACTTCACAAAAGACGCTTGTAAACTGGAATCTTTCAAATCGAACTCCATGTAATAGCGTTTATACAAATGCTATTTAGAATAGCATATTATTTAGAATTTAATGTTTGGAGCATTAAACAGATACAAACTGCAATCCGGCCATATTTCTATTGAAAAAGTATCAATATAAAGTCTGATACAAAGGAAAGATTTTCACAATTTTAGTGCTATTGTTGAATATATAACAAAAAAAAAAAATAGCGCAAATCAAGCATTCAATATTTATTTAAATATATTTTTAATAATAATAAATATTCCTGAGTTTTCAATTCTCCGAATCGATTATGAAATTTAAACTGCTTTCTGACCCATTTAGGACCATCAACTTCTGTAACTCTCAACTAGCCACAACATATAAATACTTAGAGCAAATATTGAATTAAAAATATGACACTCAGCCTAGATTTTACAAAAAATAAAATTTATTAAAAATATCATTAATTTGTACACAAATTACTTTCGTATTTGACTGTGTAGCAAATGTATTCACCTATTTCATTCTCTAAAATCGTCATTCCAACAAATTTTATTTCAAAAAATCTCGACTTTGAAGGTTAACTTGAAAGTTTCTTCGTTACGACCGCCAACTAGATAAAACATTGATTTTAGCTAAGAACGTCAACCAACAACCACCCATGGGAGTACACTAGTGAAGTAGTTTCGGAATATTTTGTATAAAAAAATATATCTTTTACTCTTTCGTTTTTATATCTAGTTTCGGAGATATCATTTAGAACAAAATGAAAATGAAAATAAAAACAATTTCCTGAGTTTCTGCTGAATAAGTTCTTCATGGTTTCTACAGTTTGGTGAAATTCAATGGATCCTCTACTATGTTGGATATTCTAAGAATAATATAGCCTATTCAATTCCCAGGTCTTAATAATTTTTAACATGTTTTGTTATATTTTTTTAATTGGCAGTAATTACTGCATGTATTTTTTAAAGGAAAGACTTTAATGTCGTAATGCACCTCTCCATTTCACTACACTTTATACCAATCGTGTTAATTTATATTTAATATAAAATCCATACAAAATGTTTTACAAAAAAGAATATTTATAAGCCTTTTTCATATCCTATTTTCTCAAGACTTAAAAATGTAATATCGAAATTGAACTAAGCAGAAATTATTCATATCAGGAATTAGAATTCGGTACCAGTAGCTGTAGTATGTAAAATGCAATCTGGAAAACATTGCCATATTACAGTATCTCTCAAAATCTGATAATCTTTGCAAAAAGAAAATAATAAAAGTTTTAATTCCCCACGTCCAAATCATGAAAACACAAGTGATAATTCCGACGCTAGAAAATTAAAGTTCGTCTGTGTTATGAAAGAATATCACTGTATACTGTATTCGTTGAGCCCATAAGTATGCAGTAGTTGTTGTGTTAAATCAGTTGCAGTATATTGTTGTTTAATTTGTTAAAATAACGTTTTAAAAACTATTTTCTCGTGCATGTTTTAAAAAATTTCACGTTCAATTTCATTCTGTTCGATATTTTCCGGACTGCTGCACACTATTTGTATTATGCACAATATTGTTAACAATAATGATATTAATATTATAATATTTGAATATGACTGATATTCACCTAGAGTTTTTCTTAATTTTCTTATTACTTTTTACGATATTTTCTTTGTTTTCTACACTAATATCAGATTTTGTTTTTGAATTAGATGATTCCTTTTCAATGCCAATAATAAATAATATCATATAGCCCAAAATTATATGCTGTGTAATTTGAGCCTAAAAGTAAGCAAGAACTCTTTGAGCTGTCGGCAATTAAACTTAACATTTTTTTTCTTCAGATATTTATTTTCTTTTTTAAATATTGTAATGTTAAATATTGAAAATCTTCTTTAAAGTTGTTTTACAGTTATTTTCCAAATCTTTGCAATTTACTCAATAACCTAATACGCTGTATGATTTGGAGATGATATAACGGAAATATATTACTGATTTGTTAGAAGCAAAATTTTATAGTTGCGTTTAGCTTTTTTCTTCAAATCTGTTTCCCATACATTGTTGTATTGTGTAATTTCTTCTTTAAAATTTTCTTTTTTTTCTTTCCGCTAAATTAAAGCAAACTTCTAGGCGGCTTTTAACTCACAATACACTTTACTCGCACTCACGAGGTTAATATTGAAACAGTGGAACGAATTTTTTTTTGCCACCCTCCCGGTTTATTGATTTACGTAGGGAACGGAAAAACAATACACACACTAGTGGCCTAAAGGCTGAGAAGGATAGCACTGGTAGACGACAGAAAAACTGTCCTTTTGGTTAGGATTTCTAGAACTTTTTTGATCACTATCTGGGCAAATTTTGTATATTTTTGTATTTTTATATGCTATGCCAGATGTTTCTTGGCGAAATCACAACCGGTTTACGCAAAATTTTCGTTCGTTTTTGACAAATGTTATATTTTTCGATTTAAATTTTCTCTACGCACGGCTCGACACGGCATGAAACGAAAACGTCTGCAAGTCTGCGGTGAAATATTCGATATGAAAAATCCCCCACAACACACGACGTAGTACAATCTTAAACTATACGTTGTTGGCGCTGGCCGCTCTGTATAATCTTACAACTCCTTGGAATCAACCCCTAACTGGAGACCACATGAAACACACCTCGTTTGTTTATGAGGGTTAACTACCTTTGACAGAATGTCTAAAGAAAACACAAACTGACAGCTCGCTTAACCAGCTAAAGTGGTGGTTAATTTCTCACTTCTAAAGCAAATCGAGAGAGAGAGAGAGAGAGAGAGAGAGCCAAACAAACAAGATTGAAAGAGGAAGAAACGAGCATGACAAGAGTGGGAGAGAGATTAAGGAGCTAACAAAATTCCACCATACGGAAACTTGTGTAAAAACTGTTTGACAGTTATTTTTAACAAAGTTCCCACACACACCCATCGAAAAGAAATTCAAACAAAATACTCTCTTAACATATTGGTGCTCATGCGCCTGAGGGCTATGCTATATTTTTCGCAATGTCTGTTGTTTTTTCCTCATACATTTAAATGCATTATGTTGTGACTGGCATTGTGATAAGCAAATGTAGTGGAAATTTTCTTTTATAACGTGCAAAAAGAGAAAAATATTATCGTCATCAACCTAGTCTCCTTTAGAAATCAGAGTTTATGTCATAATGACGTTTCGTGTTTTTTGTTTTCTTTTTGTCTTGCATTGTTTTGTTGTGTGGGGCGATTTCTTATGATGAGAGAATTTCAATGAAACCAAAGGTCATATATTTAATACATTGAATGGCACCATTACTACTAGGATGCATTCAGAGGGAAAATGAAATGTCACATGTAGGATAATTGCCGAATAGACCATTAAATTAGCAAATCATGTAAGTCAAGATAATCATATTAAAATGTTGGCGCTATTTATAATGTGGTCATTATAAAACTACATGGTGCAATAAGTTAAAAGAAAGCAATTAAATTACATACTGTCCACTACCCCCACACAAGTCATAGCTTTCCAATGAGTCTCACGAACTACTGTACCAATAGGCCGTAAATTCATATCAATACAGGGGAAAGTTAGATTAAAATATATTAACATGATGTGAAAGAAAGAAAAAGGAGCAGCATATGTGAGTGTAAAATCGTATTCTACTAACCTCATACTTTAGGACGTAAATGATGGAAAGTTCTTTAAGACAATTTAAAAAGAAAAAGGTAGAACAAGTTTTAATTTACGAGTATTATAATAATTAATAATATAAATGTTCAATCTTCAAGGCTCTAGAAGTCATCAAGGCTATGGAGTCGAAGTTTAAGATATTTGACTGCGGGAGTCAGAGGTAGATTTAATGTAAAATTAGGCTCTCCTCGAAAACGCACGATTTTACTAACCTATCAGAAGGTGAGCAAACTCGTCCATCAACTTATTTTCCCCATATCTAATATTGCACAATTTATTGTTACACATTTTTGTATTTAGAATCTCCTATTCTGAGGGAAATTTCACAATTATGTTTACAATTCTTAAGAATCCTTTTTTATTCTTTTATACAGAAGGCAAAGAAAACTTACAGACAGTTTTAGTGTCCAAATATTTAACAAATATGTATGTTGGCCGATCAATTCTGGCTAATGAGGATATTGATTCTATAAGACGCCTATTTTAATCAAACTAATATTAGCACGGCAACTTAAAACGGTGTTAAGACATATATTTCCACTAGTTTTCACACCTTTTTGTTTTGTAGAACATTTTAGTCCTTCGTTTTTATTGAAAACGGTAATATGTTTGATTTCAGACAGTTTGAGCCTTCAATTGTTCTTAAAATATGATGTCCAGTTAAGTGTAGTAAAGTTATCAAAGTCAAAGCAGTATCCCCATCTTCTAAGAGTCTAGTAGGTGCTTCTTTTAAACACCGTATCACATTATTGTGTGGTTTGTTTATTTTTTACGTCCTTTTTTTCAAAAAGTAAATAATTGTGTGTATTCAGGTTATTTAAACCTTTAAATGTCTCAAAAATTATGCCGGCCAGTTAAGTGTAGTTCAAACCATCAGAGACAATAAAATGACGTCTCATTCTCAATGAATTCATTAGGTATTATTTAAATCCACCTAGCCAATTGAGATAATTTGAGGAGGGAAATACGCAGCAATGCAGAAATTTCATTCACAAGAACTGATTTTTTATATAGGTAGGACCAAGCAGCGTCTTTTAAACGAAATTCAAACAGATAGAGCGACAGAAACTCTGGGATATTTTTAAGTACTACTCAGAATTAATTAGAAAAATTATAATTCACTAAACTCTTCTGCGTAGATATTACAGAGAAAACATTAATTTTTACTAAATCGATCAAAGCTCCAGAAGGAGTCTGGCAATATAACCCAATTTTCTTTTCAAAGCGAATTTTAGCAAACACTTGATTTGCGCAGCATTCGAATGAGTTCAGTGAAATAGCTTGAAATTAATGAATGTACGAATAAGTAAAGTGAAAGCTAACGACAAAGATAAATTGCTAAATTTGTAAATTTTTATAACATCCAATAATGACAACATTTTAAAATACTACAACCAATCTGTTAGAAATTATAGAATAAACACGAATTTTTGTAAACCGGTAACCCAAATAATAATCACAGCATTTTGGAGAATTTCTCTAGAAAATTATTTGCATCTGCTGGCAGCTAAATCGGGAAGGCGACTAAATCAAATGTCCTAAAAGGCACGCTAATACCGATCTATATTCGACAAGTAGACAACATTTGTTACTGAAACTCAAAGTTTTATGCCTGCTGGTTGTTAATACATCAACAACAGGATCGCATATGATGACTTAGTAAGCTGCTCATTTTTAACAGTTTTAGTTATGAAATGCACATGGGAGAGCAAAGAAATGGGAATCACGTGCAATTTTGACGATAAACGCAAACTTTATTGGGACCATATATTAAATGTCGTATATGCGTGAGACTTCTAACGGAAAACGTGCATCTACAATAGCTGTTATGCAGAAAAGCATAAATACGGATGTGATATAAATAAGGATAACAATCTTAGACACCTGTCTAGCGTTAAGGGAATGAATATCCAATAATTGCAGAAAGAAAAGCAATGGAACCAAGGAGGCATTTCATAGATGCCACGAGGAAACGTAAGGCCTCCCCTCATTGGTTATGATATTAAAGTTGTTGCAAGAGATTTTACTGCAGAAATGGGAAGCGAATATCTAATCCAGCAATCAGGAAATTTACTGTGCATAGCGACACCTCTAATAATAATACATTTACGCCGTTCATCTTCAATGCGGTGAGAAAAATGTTAGCAAATGGAATCAGTTTTCGATGTAAAGATATTTATACAACTATTTAGCAATCAGATAAATAAAAAATTAAATCGCAGATTGCTTACATAGTAATTGATAATGTTATGGATTTGTGATGAAGTAAATATAAGTGGGATCTACATCAAACTTTAGAACGATTTGACTCAATGTTACTGAAGACAACTACTGTTTAAAACCAAGGTCAGGTCATGGTCTATGCCTATGAAATTAGAAGAAAATTATTAAAGTTCGATATTCTTTAAATCTAGAAATATTCTTTTTGACTATTTTTTCTTAATTGATCAGAAAGTGTGAATTTGTATTATATTTTTTTAAATACTAAAATAATAAGCCAAAGCTTAACACGATGGCAATATTTGACAATTCTTGCGAAGAAAACGCATGTTCCACTTAACATACCAATTTAGTTTATGTGGAGTCTATATTAAAATTTGGATCGACGTGATCCAATTCTAGTGAAGATGTCTGCTGGTCCTGGGTGATTGAAGGAGTCCAAAACTAGAATGTGAATAAGCCCGCCAGAATGTGAGAAGCTCTACCACATCTCAATCAAGTGATGCAAGGGAATTGACTTTTTTTGTCTACCGATTCAAGAGTCAAAGAATAAATTTGTAGAATTTGGATAAAATAGGTTATATTTAGCAGTTTCTCCCATTTGGGCAGGCAAATTTGCATGGAAGCTGCACCTGTTGATCTGTTTAGTATCCTTGATGATACGTGCATTCCCTATTCATTTGCAGATGGTGTACGAGTACAATTGCTATTTAAGGGAGAACATCAGTTTGCTGTTGTCCTGCAAAATAATATTAATTATGCGTTAAATTTAATCTGCTCATGGATGACGGAAAATAAACTCTCAATCAACATTCCAAAAACAAAAGCTATGCTTTTTTCTAATTATGATTCAAATTTGAGTTTATTTTATCGTGACCATGCATTGAAGTAGGCCAATGTACAATGTACACTGTCATTGTTTGGGAGCAGTTTTAGATAACAAACTAAGCTTTAATTCTTTAAGTGAATATCTAAATTATTCACTTCGAAGTTTTTATAACACTGATTTAGAGTTGTCTAGATCAAAATTGATTCATGCTTATATCACGCCTAGTATTCTATTTTGTTTAAGCCTACATAGTGGCACTAATAAACAAAATATGAAGAAAATTTGGATGGCGTTTAATAGAATCATGAGATATTTATATTTACTGAGGCGTCGTGTATTATATGAATACCGTATGTCAAGCCTTCCGTGGGCTGTAGTTTTAAAAATTTATCGATTTGAGGTCTTTGTTGTTATTCTATAAAGTTGTTTGACTGTGTAGTCCTCAATTTCTTTTTAATCTGTTTAATTTTTCACATTCCAATCGTAACAAAGAGCTAGTCAATATACTAGTTAAACTCCGATTTTTTAGATGAGCCATTCGTTTCTAAAATGTGTTCATTATTAAAGCAACTACGCTTTAATTGGTGTTCTGTAATATTTTGATTAATACTCGTGGACTGCGCAGATTAGGGCGACCAAAACTACTTCGAAAGTACCAGCCTTTTGGGACCCTATCAGAGGTCAGTGGGACAAATCGGAAAGGAGTTGGAGAAGACAGAGTTGCTTGGAATTTATTCCTGCGTGCGACTAATGGCCGATCAGCGATTGCTTTAAATGATCATCTAGGTAAGTTGCAATATACTGCTCTTATTCCTCATATATGCCGTTTTATGCTGCTGCATTTTGCTAATTATATTAGTCTTTGTTGCCATTTCCCACTGTTACTTTTAGTCATAATTTTCTGTCAATGTATATCATCCAATGGCCAATACTGTATCACACACGTAGCTTTCGATTGCGAGTCATATGGATATGATGAAGCACCACCTGATGATAACGCACAGCAGTGTAAAGATGAAATGAGGAACTAAATGTTAAAAATAGATAACAACGTTTTACACGCACACACACAAACATACATACATACATACACACACACACACACACACACACACACTCTTTTCAAGTAACTTTAGTCGCAACAGCACTTGAGCGCAGAAAATCGCATGAAGGAGTAACAAAATAATGAAACATTTTTGAGATACTTCCAAAAGAAACTATTCCGAACAAATTTCTTAGAAATTACATGTCACAAAACGCTTGGGATTAGATGGATACCAACTCAGCGCGAGAAGGCCGCAAGGAAATGTAATAGAAATTATGAATCAAAATCATTGTTAAATGAAATTTAATGAATTCTTTTGTTGATGGAACAAACTGAACAGCCATTGACATTCTTTGCTTGAAGGAAAAATCACAAAAACGCGCTCTTCGCTGGGCTGACAATTAAATAGAGTGGAACAGAGGAAAAGCAAAGACAGAAGAAGGCAGTCAGTCGTATTCGTAGTAGGGGTAGCAAAGGTGCTGGTGCTGCTAAAGCTGGTTGGTGTCGGCGGCAGTGGTGGTGAAGTTCCTAATATTATCTCTGAGGGTGAGGAGCGTTAAGTGACTGTTTACTCAGTAGTGGTGGGGCGGCGAGTGAGTGGTGATAACAATATTTGCCGGTTTTAAAATGTGCTTGGTTTTAGGGCGTTTGAGGGCGCGAATGTTACAGGGGGCACTGTGCCTATTATATACGTTTAATTGGTGAATTATGGGTTAAAGACGATTCTGCTTATTTCTCCTGCCTCTGCACGTAATAGGCTGAGTTGTTTTTTATCATAACAGTCGAGTGCTCGACGATAAAACGCTCTGCGCGGTGCACAAGAAGGAAAATTAATGTTCAACATTTATACATTGCGACCTGCTAACAAATTTTCCACACCGAATCACGGAGGG
>JAHXMU010000329.1:391421-448843 GCA_019455685.1 Philornis downsi
CTCCATTGCTAACGCTTTTACCTCTTAACAGAATTTCCATAAACTTCAATCACAGCGCTTCTGCTGTTGCGAGCACAATGTAGTGTAATCCAATCTCAAACTACTCTGGGCACCTCTTCCCGCCGATGAGGGGGGCGGGGGGCGCATTTGTTGGTTGAAACAATAGGGGACAATGTACCCTTCATAAGCACACATATGTTGTATGAAACTCTTCGCATTAATATGAGAAGAAAGCGAGTCACTTTTAGACTTTGCTTTGAAAATAGCACAGAATAAGGCGAGGGCTGTGTGCCTCATTTTAACCACAAAGTTTTGTCGACAACATTGTACGAGTTAAACGCAGGGTGCAACAGTCAGCCAAAATATATTACATCTTTTGGAACAGTGAGTGGAAAAGAAGAAAGATTTTTGCTTCAATTACAAGCTTAGTGATAAGTGAATTATCGTTGCGATGCCGAAGAAAAACATGATGTGACAACATTATGCCCTACATATCAAGCCACAGATGGTTGTTAAATCAATCTACGGACGGACTGGAAATCAATGACGATTTCTGAAAGCTATGTTTTCGAATCCAACTCTGGTTTCTTTAGATATGCGAATTACTGTCTATTAAATTTGACAATGCTAGTGCAACATTTTGTTTATTACCTATCTCCTTAAAATATCCGCATTCGCCCACTGTACTGCACTAGCTGTTGTTATTATGCCATGCATCATAGGAAAGCATTATTTACTGCACAGGAACAAAAAAGAAGTTCGTTCGAAAAGAAAATTTCACAGAAACCAAAACAAGCAAAAAATGAAAAAAATAAATGCCGAAAATTGTTTGCATTTCCTTCCGTTGCCCTTTCCTCTGCCACACTAAAAAGTAAAATTATGGCGCTTAACACCACAAGGGGCGCACCTAGAATGTTAACCTTTAAGAGGTTACGTTAATTGCAGTTAACTAATTGGACGAAAGTGGATGAGGGCAGGTTGCAATTAAGAACATTTGGGGGAATGCTTTAAAGGCTCCTTTGGAAACGACAAACAATAAGGAAACGATTTATTGCAAAAGTGTGTAATTATGATGATAAAAAAAATATTGCATTTAGTAAAAAACAAGCAAAATTCTAACAACAATTTATGCCCATAAATAATAATTTGAGTAATTATCGTTTTTGTTGGTTTTAATTAAAAACCACTGTCCTTAAATTAGGCAAAACTTCAAGTTACAGTGAAAAGTTTTCAGTTGTATCCGCCAAATGTGCTCAGATTTTTAATGTCCCTCTAATACAGCAGGTTCCTGCCCATCGTTTGGCCTTTTCCATGTAGTTATTTTAATTTTCATTTTACAAGGTCTGTTGTTTTGTAACATTTAATAAAATTTCAGAAATCGTTAACAAGCTGAACACGACAGCAACACATAACCCATAAAAACATATGTTGCAACACAACATCACAGAGGAGCAGATCCCTGTGAGTGGCCATTGTTATGCCATCGCCGTCATTGCCATCGTCATCGTCATCATTATCATGTCATCATCATCATCGCCATCGCCGTCATCGTCAGGTATCATGTAGACATCCTTGTAAATTAGCCATGAAAATAGCAAAAACTTATTAACATAAAATTGTTGATTGTGCAAATCAAAATGTGCAAAACAAACTGGTTGTTTACTCGAGGGAGTTACAAGGGTTATTATGAGGTGAGATTGATAAGTGGAGGTATTTTCAGCTAGGCTTTCGATTGGATACAGTTAGCGAACGGCAATACGTCAGGATTGATTCTTTTAATTCAAACAACAGCTTTCAAAAGGAGACCCGTGATAAACTCAGAAGAAGAATAGTATTCACAGCGTGTGTAATTCAATTTCTGATTGGAATACTGGGGCACAGCATTGATTTGTGATATCATTTAGGCTTTCTTTAGCTAAAATATGATTTGTTGTCTTCGCCAGTACAAAATGTAGATCGCCAGATTGTTTTTATAATCACCAGTAAAAAATGAAACACGTGCAGAAATTCCAACAGGGTGATCTACATACATCTTCAACCAATACTTTTGCGTTGATTCAAAAGTGTGCGGGATAACAGAAAGGATAAATCACTTGCATATTATCAAATATATCTCAAATTTAACAAGCAGCAAGAAATAAGTAAAGTTAAAGATTTCACTAAGAAATTATGGAAAAATTAGTGATATTTTTCAAATCGGTCAATTTGTGTAGAAGGCACTCGAAGGGGTGTGGCCATGCAGTCCATTTTTAAATTCAAACCTAAGTTTATCTAATGCCTAATGTTTACCAGGTTTGGTTAAATTTGGAACAATTGGGCGAAACATATGAAAGTATTAACAAAATGTACCAAATCAATAATATGGGTGGGAGCGGCAAAGCAGTCCAGTTTCATTCTCAACTGTAAGTTTATCAAACGATTGATGTGTACTCAATTTGGCTGATATAAACGCAAATGAATGTAAGATCTGAAACTAAGAATGCATGGATTAAACGATACATTTGTATGGAAGATACCGGAGGGAGTTGACTGGGTCAAACTCTATGAATTGATTGTAATCTTGATTCATGGTATATTCATTTATTTCATTAAGAATATAAAATCCATGATTCAGAGTAATGTTTTTGGCATAACAAGTACAGTGCCGCAGTATATTAAAAATATGGGTCTGCCGGAGAAACCTAGAGAGAACGTAAAATGGAATCTGTGTCAAAAGATTAGAACAATCGGTGCATCCACCAATTATATTAAAAACAAATAGCGCTGTCTGGAAGTTACGACGATATTCTAATTTTGAATTGTATGTTGGGAGAGGTTCTTCAGATCTAAATGAAGAAAGAGCAAACTTTATAAACACACGCTGCACCCGTGAACTATGAATATAAGAATGAGGACAGCAAATAATAGCAGCATATTCCAACTTACACCTAACATATGATGTAAAAATGATCTTAAATGTATTGGAGTCAGAAAATTCTGAACAATTTCTTTAGATGTACGCAATAACTTTATACGCCTTGGGAATAATATCTGTGGTCACAACCCGTAACAGCCTAACTCGTGTTAGGACACAATTGAGTTATTAGCACCATCGTATTCAGCGTATATAAATTTATTTGCTCTAAATTTTTCATGTTTGTATCTCTTCTAGGAAGGCAGTTAATCCTAAAAAACATAATAGCTTAAGTTATTTTTCTAAATGACTGTTTTGGCATAACTGCCTAAGTCAATTTAGGATTACAACAAATATAAACATTATTTTTTCATCATTGCCTAAATCAACTTAAGTTTAAACTTTATGAATTCTTATATAGGAATAACAACCTAACTCAACATGAGAAGTCGAATCTGAAATATTTTGACATAGAATAATAACTTATGTCAATTTAGGCGCATTTAAGTTTTTTATTTAATCTGGAATAATAGCCTAACTCAACTTAAACTTTTTGACTTTCTTTCGTTCAACAATTCATAAGAGCCTAAGTGTCATTTTCGGTAATATCTTTTGACTGCGAGAATAAACAACTATTTTTTGTTAACAACTAAGTAAAGAAATTCGTTTCCTTGGAATCTGTAGCAAAGTTTTCCAAAAAACACCTTCTCCTGATTTTCAGTGAAGATTCGAAACTTTAAACTCCTGTACTGAAAATATTGAAAAACAGACTTAGGCTGTTATGGGTTGTGACCACAGATATAATTGACGTGCGGAATAAATGTCAAAGCGGAAACGAGTCGAGACGAGACGAGTTTATCAAAAGAGTCTCTGAATATATTGCAATTGAAAGAAAGATATTCGTTAAATTTATCATATGCATGGGAGATATCTGAAGGGCCTTAGTGGATAAGCCATTTTCTTAATTTTATGAAATGTCGTATAATCAAACAATGGACAATTTCTCTGCTCACTCATAGCTCATCAGTTAGAAATTGTAGAGAAAATTCAGTAATTTTGTATAGACGATCTCTGAATAAGCCAATAAACATATACAATTTTTTATTCTCCTGCTACGAACTGACAGTATGTTTTACTGAAATAAATCTAAAAAAGTTTCAGAAAGTTTTTATGTATACCAACCAGCCAGATAAACAGATGGGCATATCTCAATCGACTCAAAAAGTCATGCAATATATTTGGTCAAAATATACCTGATAGTTCAAACGCTTCCCTGTGGGTGTCACATTCGCTTTGGGTAAAGATTTAGTAATTATCAGCACTACAAACACCAAAAGGAAAAAACCTGCTGGACAATAGTAGTGAACAAGATCAACACAACATTAGACCTGAGCACAAATCTTAAAATGTAGAAAGGAAGACATTGAGCCAAAAAATAAGGAAAGGATTCACAGAGTTTTCTACAGAAGCTATTAGAAAACGATATAATCTATCTATCATCATCTTTTAAGGCAGAGGTTTGTTTGATTTACGACACAGGTTTACTGTCATCTTCTATCTATCTTCTATATCTTCTATATATATAAAAATCAATTGCTGTGCGTTAGTCTCGCTAAAGCTCGAGAACGGTTGGACCGATTTGGCTCATTTTGGTCTTAAATTATTGGTAGAGTATTCCGAAAGGTTTGAAAGGTTTTATTTGAAGTGATAGATGGCGTTGGAGATGAGATTTTTGGAATTAATTTTTTTTACCACATTATCATATAAATTACTGCCGTACCTCTTATAAAACGTGAATTCATTTGTCTCTTCATAAGTTGATAATTCGAGAAAATATTAATAATACCGATTAATATCAATTATTCTTTTCTCGATAACGAATATAAATTTCTCAATTTTAAGTAAAGTTTTGTCAAGGGAAATCCGATTTAGTGTCTCCGACTTTTGTGCATTTGAAAATAACCAGAAATGAAGCCTTTATTGCAATTCACACATTCCGATGTTCAAGCAAATTTGGATTCTCAACCTGAATCGGTGAATTAGTCCATCCTTTCTTTGTGTGGAGAATGGTCTGGCACCAAATTGCTATTTAAGACTACTACTGACGAGGTTTCATCGGCTAAACAAATGCAAGTGCTACGATATCTTCGATAAAGATAGTTACACATTTCATTGAGCCGTTGTGCACCAAACGCCAGTTAAGGAGGAGTGAGAGTTCATACTGAGACCTCTTCAATATAGTTTTATAGAAAAGCGGCAGGGAACGCGGCGAGAATAGTTTTTTTAATAAAGATTGTATTCCACTAGAGTATGTTGATGATATCGGCATCATTAACCAAAGACTGTGAGATGTTATTGCAGCCTTCTCAAGCATTGAGTGGGTTCAGTTGTAAACGAGAAAAAATCAAGTTATTTCTTTCAATTAATGAAGAGGTCTACTGGTTTGGGACGCTGCGTGAGCATCGAAAACTACAAATCTGAAGTAATGGATGATTTTATCAATGTCTTATGAATATCTAGTAAAATAAATAACGTTCTGGGAGTTCTAAAGAGAAAAATCTCCGAAAATTACAGGGTGGCTGATAAATGTCGCTTCCAATATGTTACTTAAAGATGTGAAAAAGTTTCGCCAAAAGAGAATTATTCGCAATACAGGCCAGACCTGTTGTGGCAGGCAAAAATTACCAACAAAATAGTTTTAGGAAACTCCAGTGAGTTGCATTCGAAAGAAGCGACCTAACAAAAAATATCTAAGGGCGACGACATAAATTATCGAGCGAGAAAATCATTTAAACTAAATTGTATAATTTTTCAAATAAATGCAGAAATACAAATTATAACGATAGTGTATGTTTTTTTTTTTTTTAATTAATAAAGAAAACATAATTTACATGAATTAATAAAAAAGTTATTTGAAAATTTTCTATCATGAACCCGATGGCCGACATAAAAGAGAACGACCACACCTACTTTGGAAATCTTCATATTATTTATTATGTCTTACCGATTTATCATTCGAGCCCATTATACAGAATTGGCATTAAGACAAAACAAACTGCCCACAACAGTGCAAATGCCAGAGATGTCCTATACAGGAATCTAATTCTATTATATTCAATCACCCTCTTCCTCACCTGATGTTAAAAGTGAAAAAACATGAGCTAAAATGTCACAAGCACTGAAATTCCTTTGTTGCAAACTTTTCACATGTCACCAAAATGACAGTTGCCTTTAAGGAAGTCAACTTTAAAAAAGGATCCTTGAGCTCAAGAAGAATGTCAAGCAAACATAAAAGGGAAAATTCCCTTATTAAATGTTTGTTTTGACACATAACTCGAAGGAAAATTAAGAAAATGGGGGAAAAAAGATGCTCAACCAACTACTACAGCGGGTGTATCAACAAAATTATTTCGTTTACAATGAGAATAACATTAAAACACACCTAGAACCAAACTAGCGCATGTTCCAACAAAATGGTGAATTTCCATCCAAAGTCACACCGTAATATATAAAACAAAGCATAGAGAGGATTTCACCATGATGTAAAGTAAAATAGAGAGTGTAATAAAGAGTACAAAACAACTAACAGTTGGCTCTCTCAAAATTCTCTTTCATCCTTCAAATCCGCCATAGTTCCTTTTTTGTTTTGCTTACAGGTTTTTGCATTTCCTTTTTGGTTGTTGATGTCCTACTATTGTCGACGGCGTTCAAGTGTTTATATTTCTCACTTGGTGGCGGTGGGAGTGCGACATCACTGGCATATGAATCGGTGTGGTAACGACGACGGCAACGACGGCACATTTGTGACGGTGGTTCTGATGCTCTATACGTGCGAGGTGCAGCAGCTAAGCATGGCCACTCTTTTGTATTTGATTGTGTTGGCATTGTTGTTGTTGTTGAGCTTTGTTTGTTTGTGTGCACTTTTCAAGTGTCAAACTTGTGTTTTTGAACTTTGCACACTCTGTCGTTGTCGCTGTAATGCGGCGTGTTGTGTTATTTCTTTCTTCTTGTCTTTGCAATTGTTTTGTTTTGTTGTATATTGGGTTGTTGTTATTTTTTCGTCCTTTCGGTTACTTGTTTCCTTCAACTGGTTCTTTTTCTGCAGTCGATTCTTAGATTTGTCTATTGTTTTCTTGTTTGTGTTTTTCATTTTTTTTATTGTTTTTATTTGTACTTGTCTCTGTCGTTGTTAACATGCATGTTCATGCCACATATAATACATATAATTTAGAGAATTTAGTAAAAAAAATACAAATTTTAGAAAACTAAATCTTATCCAAATAAAAAAAAGTTCAAAGATAGATTGTTTTTAATTCAAAATGACACCAAACATAAAAATTGCTTTATTGCCAGACTTTCCGTTGTCGTTCACATGATCAGAATTCAAAAATAAAATTAAAGCCTTCTTAGAATTGAAAGAAAATTATTAAAAAATATAAAAAACGTCCTACATGTTTCCATTGCTGGGTAGATGCTAACAGCCCAACATGATAATAATCATATTAGAAGAGCGTCTAGCTTACATACATTGGAATAAAATTGTTTAAAAACAATTGGAAATAGAAACAAATACTTCGGTTCCATCTTGTTGATTACGCTGAAAACTACTATCGAATGTTTACTATTAAGCTCAACGCCTGCATCTATAAAAACGGATAAGTTGATAAAAATCAAAATAAGTGAAATTTAGTACACTCGTACGCCCATGTCCCGGAAAGAGAGTATTCAAATTTGCAAACGACTTAAACTTTGCAGATTTCAATTGGGATTGGACGAACTCTTTCACATGATTCAAAAAATGTTAACAACATCACTATAACAGGAGTAATCGCTAAAATGTATTTAAATATTCAAATATATATTTAAAACTCAAAAATGGAATTCAATTGACAAAAGGGCATAATTTTTGATCTGAAATATATTTAAATATTCAAATATGTATTTAAAGGTCAAAAAGTTGCATTCCATTGACAAAAAAAAAACATAATTTTTGATCCAAAATATATTTAAATATTCAAATATATAACTTAAATTCAAAAAGTTGCCTTACATTGACAAAAAAACATAACTTTTGCTCTTAATTATATTTAAATATTCAGATATATATTTAAAACTCAAAAAGTTGCATTCTATTGACAAAAAAAAACATAATTTCTGATCTGAAATATATTTAAATATTCAAATATATATTTAAAGCTCAAAAAGCTGATTTCTATTGACAAAATAAGCATAATTTTTGATCCAAAATATATTTAAATATTCAAATATATAAGTTAAAACTCAAAAATGGAATTCAATTGACAAAAAAGTCATAATTTCTGATCTGAAATATATTTAAATATTCAAATATATATTTAAAGCTCAAAAAGTTGCATTCTATTGGCAAAAGAAGCATAATTTTTGATCCAAAATATATTTAGATATTCAAATATATAATTTAAACTAAAAACAGATGCATTCTATTGACAAAAAAGGCGTAATTTTTGATCTAAAATATATTTAAAACTCAAATAGTTGCATTTTATTGAGAAAAAATCATAATTTTTGATCTAAAATGTATTTAAATATTCAAATATGTATTTAAAAAAAGTTGCGTTCTATTGACAAAAAAAAAAAGTATAATTTTTGATCTACAGCAAAATCTTTTGACAAGTGGCGATTTCGATCTTAACGTTTCACTAAACCTTTATGTTCAAAAGATGTGTTTATAAAAAACGCTAAAACTGTTAAAATATATGGATGGAATATATGAAAAATTTAAGTCGCGTAAGGGAAGCATCTAACCATGAATCAGTCTCCACATGTTACTGGGGATTGGATAAGGTTATGGTACCAAAAATGTTCATAAAATCGCCGCAATAGAAAAAAATGCTAAAACGTAAATACATCCATAACTCAAAAATGGGGCGTCCAAGCGCCAAAGTAAAATAAGTTGGAGCTCCAGCAGAATGGGGTCGTCAATTTAACATTAATAAATTTTCCAAAATATTACTAGAATACAAAACACTAAAATCAAAACGTGATCAAATCTCAGAAACGGAGCGTCAAGTTATAAAAAATTTCAAAATTTATAATCATATTCTGTATTTAGCGATTGCTTTTGTTTTAGCAACTTTTTTTTATTCCAGATAAACCTTAGAAACGCCCAATGTGTCATCAAAATTTTTGAAATCTTCAAAATAAAAAATACAAAAATCCAAATAAGTACATAGTTCAAGTATGACCACCGTCAAAGAATGAAATCGTCAAAATAGCTTATTTCTTGCCTCCAATGAAAACTACATCTGGCATCAGTAAAAAAAAAAATAAAAAAAAATAATAAAAAAAAATATATAAAAAAAATAAAATAAAAAAAAATAAAATAAAAAACCGTTAAAATGAAAATATCACCAAATCTCTGAAATAAAGTACAAAGTCGTAAAAATGCCCTAATTTATGGAATAGTTTGGCATCTCGCAAAGGCCACCATCTTATTCCCCATCTATTAATAAATCCGGAAAAATGAGGTCCCTTTTGCGCTTAAACGTTCCTTTTCTGAGATGCATTTTTTTGTTTAATTTTTTCATGTTCCCTATTTTTTGATTTTCCTTTCAAAATATTCAAGTGCAGTTTGCTGTATTCAAAAAATGTTCACAATTAACACCAGTACTCGAAGAATACTGTCAAAGAGAGGACAAAAACAGGCACGTAGTGCTTGTATTTACAAAAGCAAAATCAGGCGAAGGCGAGTATGCAAAAGTGATGTTTACGTAGCTATCTAATAATGACCAATGGAAAAATGTACAGCAAAATTGGAAAATAGAGCTTTTTTTGTATAATATGCTGATGCTTGTTATACCTTAATTATCACTGAATCTTAGTTTCAAACGACGGGGCACAAAATCGAATTAAGTATTTTCTTTGAAATTAGTTTATACCAACGATGTGCTTAACCAAAGATATCTCACATACTCGTACCAGGTAGTTGAAATGATAATTGATATTGATTTTTTTATTGTTTTATTTTTGATCATTGCGAATCCATTTTACTAATTTAATACGTTGATTGTATTATGTTGTTAGAGATGTATACCCTTCCCTCAGCCTTTATAATCTTTAACCAGGAAACGATATCATTTCTACGCCATTGAAGTAAAAGTAAGTCCTTGAATTGTAGCAGCCGAGTTATACACAATCTCTAGCCATAATTAATATCGTGATTTTGTGTCATTATTACTGCCATTATTTCTATATTTTATTTAATACAATTATCTTTTAGATGGATTTAATATGTTAAGATATTTAGAGAAATTGCTTTAATATCGCAGTGTATTAAACTGAGCGCCTATCCCACAAATAAAAACAAGTAAATACATTTTTGGGACACAAACTTAAAGCCCAATTTTGTTTTATATATGTAGAATTTTCTCGAAAATATTTGTGTGTTTCTTTTGCTTCTAATTGAAAGATATTTGTTCTAATTTGTAAAACAATATTCCACTTTTTCTCGTTTCTATAGGGTACTTACCTTTTTCCTGCAATTGCTGGCGCTTCGTATCACCTTTCAAAATCTCCGCAGTATGAACCAATTCATTGAGCTGTGGTTTTTTCATTTTCAATTCTCGCAAAACTTTCTATAATGAGGATGATGGTGGGAGAAACAAAAGAAACATTTTTTTTTTTTCAATTTAAAGTTTTCATTATAGCGGCGCGTATTACATACTATTGTATTATATGTTGTTGGATAGTACACGTAGATACCAAAACACAGTGGGGGGAAAAATGTTCGGGAATTTGAATCATTGATTAGAGGTTGAAGTTTGTTTCGCCTGATTATAAGCCAATGGAGTTGCCTGAGGTTTTTGGCTTTTCCGAATCTTATTATATAAGAAAATAAAATAACACTTCGCAATAAATCAACTCCTAACGAAACATCTTCGTCTTATAAAAACAATAGAGTCGACCTCACATTATATACAACTGAAAAATAAGTGCAAATATACCTCTCCATATACCGCTTTAAAACGGTTCCCAAAATATTTATCTTCTAGAAGATTGTTTACGTAATCTGGGCGACATTTAAAACACCACCTATAACAGGATTTTCCTAAAATAGCATACTTAATATTCCATTGGTACTCAAATTAGTAACTGGATGTAATAGAAAAGATGCCAGTGCTTTAACTGCACACGAAAATAATTTTAAATTTTATTTTTACACAGCTTTGAATTCTTTTTTGTTAAAATTGTTATTAAATTTTAAATATACTCGACTTTACCATTGGAAAGGTAATTTACACTTCCTTTGACTTTTCTACATCATTTACCCTTTAAAAGCCTAAAGGTATTCTGTAACATAAGTGGCCCTTATAAATAATAATTAATGTATAAATAGTAGAAAAAACCCTTTTGAAAAGAAATAATAAAATTGCATATACAACGTAAAACGTGCGACTTTCTTTAAACTTTATGAAAATATTGTGAATCTCTTAAAGAGCTACACGAAACCTGTAATACTTCAAGAGAAAACAATTTGTTTTCTGTGGATGTTCAAGATCTCACGTTATTTGCATTTCTAAAATACACTTTCAACTAAAACTACGAAATTGATTGAAACGCAATAGCAGAAACACAAAATGTTTAGAGTTAAGTTCTTTTGTCTGCGTCAAAGTCACAAAACGAATTTAATTTCAAAGAGGTTCCACCTCTTATACGATTGACCAAAATTGGCCCAGTAAAAAGAACTTGCCCATATTAATGCTAAAACTACCTCAAGGAAAATTTACATTTTTTAAAGTGTTTTAAAAAATTTTAACATTTATTCGTTTATTAGAAGCAACAAATGATATTATTGCACAGGGTTAATTATAAATATTGCAACCAAAATGTTGCTTAAAGATGTTGAAGGAGTTTTCCTAACAGAACTTCACCGAAATAGTATCCAACTCAACCCTATATAGTTTCAACAAAGTGGTGCAAAGAAGCCATACATTCCGTTGGCCCCCAAAGTCTCCAAACTGGATTTTTTTCTTATAGGATTACTGCAACAGGGGAGGTTTGGAAGACACAAGCAATACATTTGGTTGATGCATTCGAACGATAATTACATCAACTATGCATAATTCTATAGACACGATGTTGCATATCCGTCGCCGAACGAGGCTGTTATTTAAATGCAATCATTATTAATTATCATTATTAAAACGACTTAGCAAAAATGTATCATTTTCTAAATGAATAACGAATAAAAAATTTATACGAATAATGTAAAAACTTGGTTGAGTTTCTTCATATAGCGACATTCATTAGCCACTCTAAATAGGTTATATAAATAAATATCCTAGTTCATATGATTTTTAATCATCCACGCTAATTTTGGGCATTATTATTGACAAATATCAAACAAAGAAATACACAAGTTCTGTGGAAAAACGGTATAAATCGCATACAGCTTATTATAAGGGGGCATTTCTGATGCATGCTCTTTATAGAGATAACTCCGTTCAACATCCCATAAGATACAATATTTATTCATCTACTAAAAGCTAGAGGCATATGGTAGTATTTAATAGTTACTAGATATGGAAAAGTTCCACTTCTTTCTTTAAGGGAGAGACCTTCTATGGCGTAATTATTAAACAAAAAAAAACACATTTCCCCTGGCAAAATCGAATAAAGTCGACATATTATCTATGAGAAGAGGGCTTACATAACATATCGCTGTCTCTCAAGTGTCACTATAGGAACAAACTGATATTAACGACGGTACTTTGTAGCGTATACTTTACGTCGTAGAGTTGTATATACATCACCACCTATCGAACACTAGCTGTACTATTCTGGAAACGATAGCATAATGGTGATATTCAAGTAAAAAGATTTTGTACTTAAACTCGAACATATGAAAAAAAAATATCAAAATTGTATAAAAGAAAAATTAAGGATGTTTCCGAAAACTAGTTTTTCATCTATTGCCTGTTTTATCTCGTACAGCAATCGGTATTTCTGGCAGCTGTATTGCTGTGCATTACAACTTCGCTGGAAATAATTTTTAAAATTACAAATTACAGCAGCTGATATTGAAACTGAATTGTTCTCACACATGAACTAAGAAAAACGATATGTAAAACGTAAAATGATAGATCCAATACTAGTCTTTATTGGGCCTCCAACAACCAAGGAATTCAAAAAGTACCAACATGCTTTAATCTATGATATGAATTGATTTTCAAATGTTTCCATTATTACTTTTACTATACAAAGCATATCGCCCCATTGTGCGTCTGTGCATAGCCTCCAATATGTACTAACTAGCATATTAAAAGTTTCTGTACGTACCTCTTGTTTTTCTATGGCCATGCGAACCGCATCGACATCATCGACTGACACACTTTGGATTTTGATCATATTTTGTTCCCACGTCAGCCAATCGGATATTTGTAGAACAGACTTGTCAAAGCTGCCAGCCAATGCACCTGTGCCGCTAGGTTCGTCGTTGTAATCTGCAAATAGGGAATTAAGAGACAAAAAAAAAAAAAAAAAACAGTTGAAAAAAGTTGAGAAATTATTTGAAAATCCAAAAAAAAGTAAAGCTGGAAGAAATTGATAACATTATATGGAATAATTCATATAAAGACATTGAACATAATTTGAAATTATTTAATACCCAAAAGCACTACATTTTCTGTTGATAACTTGACCATATAAATTTACAACATCTATTTTTCTCAAAAGTGGAAAAAATTTAATACCAAGCCTTGGTATAATACTAAAAGATCTAATAATTAAAAAAAAATCTAAAGTGACATGAAGTGTTTTTGTTAAAAGTCCCAGTCAGGATTACAGGATTTGATCATTTAAAAGTTCCGTTTAAAGAGATTGTCAAAATTATTTTTGTCCCAATTACCTAATCACAGCCACAATTACCCTAATCACAGCCGCTGAGTTTGAGCGGAATCTATTTTTTATTAGTTCGTTTACAAATCTCGATTTTGTCAATTCAGCTCAAGTGTGTTGTGCGGTCAAAGGATAAAAATATCGAACAGAGAATTTGTCTCAATCTTTGCATGGCAAATTGAATTTCGTATGTGAATTACGTGCACCACACATTGATGTAAATCATTTACAAGACTACGAGACAAGACTACGTATATAAAACATATATAGAACATCTATACAGTGCGTTAAATCGTATACAAGAGAATTAACCGTCTGCTAACCGGTAAATCGTATACCAATCGATCAGACGATAAATCGTCTACAAGACTATAAGTTGTCTACAAGGCTATAAATTGTCTATGTGGTGCAATGCATCGATGCCCCATAAGACAACGAATTTTCTTAAAAAACTCAATCACGAAAAGGTTGTTGAAGACATACCTGAATGAGTCAATTTCGACACCACATGCATTAAACGCTTTATAAATGGCGTCCTTCCAACGGAATCGAAAACGCAAAAGTCTGTTTTCTTCGGTTATCGCCATGTTGTGCACTAGAAATTCTTGCCAGATGATCAGACATTAAACAAAGAATTTTATCTGGGCATTATGTTATGTTTGAGGAAGGAAATACATCGTAAAAGGTCAGGTTTGCTCCATAATAACGCACCATCTTCCAAGACTACCATTTTGAACCAATTTCTGGCCAAAAACTCAACAAATATTATCTTGTGGGCAACCACAATATTCTCCTAATAACGCTCCGGCTGACTTTTTTTCTCTTTCCAAAACTTAAATTTCCGAGGTATTCGTTATCGGTCGACAGAAGACATAAAAGAGAATTCGCGTGCGGTAAATGTGGTCGTTTCCGGAAAACGCACTCTAATAATAATTTAATGATGGGATTATTCGTTGTCTTAAGTGTATCGTTCCGGAAAGGGCAAAATTTCAAGGAGATACAATAAATTTAAATGAATAATAAATATACTTGATTTTGTTGACCAGTTTATGGAACTTTGTTTGGCAGAATGTGTATTAAAATTCTTAGAGCATGAGCTCATAGACATAATGAGAAAATGAGGCATTTCCCAAAATGTAGGATAAATTCAGTAACTTGGAAGCTTTGAGTAGGTCAGGTTAAAGCCATATTAATGAACAGTTATCTAAAGTCATTCGATGGAATTACCAATGTTCAGCCCCTGCCCCAGCAATTATTTATTTATTTAAAATTCTTGAAACATTTATCAAAATAAATATCAATTAAAATTACTCTCTAAACTGTAAAACTATCAACCATATAAATGTTAAGTTCAGAAACTGAAAATTCTTACCTTAAAGGGAAAATTACAACTACAACTACAACAATCTACAACTGATTCAAACAATACTGGATGCCCCCAAATGATCTATTTCCAAATGAAAGGGTTTCCAAAAGAGTTCATCGAAAATATACTCAAATTTTAAATTTAAGTTAAAATCCTGTTGTATTATCTTACTTCAAAGCTAAGGAAATATAGCAGTACTTTTGTGTTGATTTACGAAATTCACTATTTCAACGTAAGCAAGAAAAGGACAATTCGCTAGTGAAGAACAAAAACGATTGCATTCTGTGTAATAACAAAGAAAAAAAAGGTAAGACTACAATGTAAAGCATACTTTTAGGACAACTGAGACATAAAGGACAATTTGAGATAAAAATAACATAATAAAACAAACGCATTCAAGCTTTGAGAGTAAAATGTGGATGACAACAAAACTGGTATTATGGGCGAATATTTGTCTCAGCTACAGTTAAGTCTCTCTAGAACAAATGCCTTCAACTTATCTACAAGGAATAACTTCGGATAGCCTAACTTTAAATTGCCCTGAATTTATCGATTACATCCAGTTAAGGTATTTAATATCTTGTTTTAGAAGCTGTTACATATTACAAAATAGGAATAAATGGCTTCGCATATAAGCGATTGTATTTCAATTTTTTCGTAATGACAATAAAATTAAACACAAACTATTGCTTTGCTCGGATAGTAATTTTGATTTCAACTACGAGTACACACTTAAGCCACAAGGACATTATATATTTTGGCAGTTTATACATAGTCCTGCCATATGTTCTCTTACACAATTTCCAGCGTTTGTGGGAATAGAACCGTTAACTTTTTTTTCAGAACACATGCACTGATTAGTGAAGAATACTAGTCAGTTTGGTTTCAGTTTGCAATCTATTAAAGAGAATCGAGTCGGCGTAATAGCGTTGCATAAGTGCGGAAAGAGTGCTGGCCAAATTTTCGAGTTGCTAAAACCACACGGAATATCAAGAATGTTCGTTTATCGTGCTTTTGCTCGCTTCGGCGAATTGTCTGCAGTAGAAGACAGGCAAAAAAGAGGTCGCCCGCGCGTGGTCCGTACGAGTACGGTAGTAAAGGCAGTGCGTGAAAGAATTCGGAGAAATCCCCTTAGAAAGCAGAAAATCATGTCCAAGGAATTGGATATTTCAACCAGATCCATGTCTAGGCTGATTCGGGATGATCTGCATATGAAAGCTTATCGTCGGTCCACGGGGCATCTTCTAACTCCTCAGCTAAAAAAAATTAGGCTGGAAAGATGCAAGCGACTTTTGCAGTGGCACGCGGACAATGGCCATGACAACATTCTGTTAACGGATGAGAAAATTTTTACCGTGGAAGAAGAAGTTTTCAACAAACAAACTGACAAGATTTATGGTACTTCATCTAAGGAAGCGAAAAAAGTTGTTCCAAGGGTTCAACGTGACCATCATCCCTCTTCCGTATGTTTGATGGGGGGTCTCCCACCATGGTGTCACATCCCTCCATTTCTGTGAAAAGGGCGTAAAAACTGGTGCAAAGGTTTACCAAAAATATGTGTTAGAGGGTGTTGTGAAGGGTTTGACCAATACCCTTTTCAATGGACGCAGATGGATCTTCCAACCGGACTCTGCTCCTGCGCACAAAGCTAAAACCACGCAGGAGTGGCTCAGAGTCAATATTCCTGGCTTTATAGCAGCAGAAGATTGGCCATCAGGGAGTCCAGATCTCAATCCACTGGATTATGCTTTGTGGTCAGAATAGGATAATATGGCTTGCAAGACTCCCCACAGAAATTTGGGAAGCCTTAAAACAGCATTAACCAGAGCAGCGTCCTCGATCTCCATGGAAATCGTACGGAGGCTATAGCCCAATGGCCACACCGTTTGAAAGTTGGTGTTAAACCAAAGGCGGCCATTTCGAGTGAATACAATTTTTTTTAATAACCAATATTATCTTCTAATAAATGAAATAATTTTGAATACAATATGAATATTGGTTTTTATATCGCGTTTTATATTTGTAACAGAACATATGGCAGGACTAGGTATATCAATTGATGGATTTTGCGCTGCAGCATTTGATTGGTGCCCTACCAAAGTAAGAACCATTTGTCACACACTATCAGACGTGTATGGAGAAGTCGTACGACGGAATGACGGCGCCAAAACTGCAAAATTTTTATCATTCTGAAATGCCAGTTAAAATAATGAAGAAACAATCGAGGCATTAATTGTTACAAACCGACAGATGGTAATTCGTAAGAAAGCTGAGAGGTTAAGTTTATCCAATACAATGAAATACTTATTCACTGTATGAAAAAATTTTCCATTTTTATAAAAAAAACCGTAATTATTCTTCAAACAACTCAATATTATTTAAAGCCAGAGCAGCAAACAAAATTCGAACAGAAGCTCTATTTCCGCCTTTGAGCCGCGCCATGCACTTCACAATTGATAAAAGGAAACATATGGATCGCTTCATTTAGTTTTCATACAGATTTTCTATGGGTATTCCGTATGACATTTGTATTCCCACTGAGATTTCTCTTAACAACATCATGAAGTCGACACGCGAAGAATTGGCGGCTGTACAGTTCGATACGACTTAATGTTATAGTCGAGACATATCGAGGTACAGGTGCAAACTATGAGAAAATTCCAATGAAAACAATGAACGGTGGAAAAAATTGGGTCATTTTCCTTTATTCAAAATCAAATATATGCACTGGGTGGTATGATGAGTTTCCCCAAAACCACGACCTTTGGAAGCAATAAAAGCGGGCTGAATCGATCCATTTTTATGATGGCTTTATCAAAACATGCACCTGGTTACATTGGTGTCCTACGCAGAACACATGTTTTGGGTATGATTTAATTGTATATATAGGTATGTATGTATGTGTGTGTAACATCAAAAGCCGATATGGTGAGTCTCAAATAGGCTCCGGACAGTACATTTTTATGAGAGCTGTAGTGAGATATGATCTCGATACATATTCGTCTTTGGCCGAAAACAAATCATAAGGGCCAATTTTTATCAAAAATTTTTGCGCCCTGTACTTTGCTTACATAACCTACAGACAAAAAGGCAAATGCGCGGAAAGGCATGATTAAATCGATTCAGAAACTTAAATTTTTTTTTTTAATTCATTCAAATTTTTTTTGGTTCTTTCATTAAATAATTTTTATAGAGTCGCTTTAAATATAACTAAATTTAAATGGCTTCCACGCTCAGAGATGCATGTAAGGCATCTTTGCATTTAATTTATTCTTAATTTATTCTTAAATTTGTACAAAATTCCAGATCCAGACCATATTTTGGACTTTAAGTCCATGCTGTGTAAGAAACATTCCTAAATATCGCACGCTTTCTGATTCTTCTGTCATGCTACCATCAGCATGTACGATCATATTTGTATTATTAATACAAGGTTTTGGTCTAAATTTAACGACTTTAGTTGTGCATTTGCATTCAAAACTATTTTATTCACTCTTAGATATTCACATAAAATCGCAGCATCATATTCTATTTCTGTTTGTAGTACTAAAGGATAATTATAATTATAAAATAAGCATATGTCGTCTGCAAACATGTATAATTTGCCTTTAAAATCTAATTTTGACAAGTCATTAATATATGATTTAAATAATAATTGCCCTAGTACACTTTACCTTGCGGAACATTATAAATTACATGTTTATTGATTTGCCTCTCTCCATCCTGCAGGACATGCTGCCTATTTTTTAAATAGTTCTGAAACAATCGCTACACTACACTATTCAATACTGCCTGAAGAATTGCCCAAATTATCGTTCGTTCCAGTTTGCTAGAAACCCACAAGAAAACTTCAGGTGCAGGGGATCCTATGAAATGTCTTGAAATTATCTTATTGCCATTTGGCCCTGGCTATGTGACAAGTTGCACTATCTTTTTGAAACCACATACATAGCTGTAGGGCATCCCCTTACGGTATAGTTCTGGGAAGAACATTTCTTTCAATGTCTTTAATCAAATGTTAAATGAAGCAGGATATATCTGTCACCGTGTAATATCACTAAGCAATAAATTAGAGGTAATTCCAGCTCCAAATTCCGAATCCTGTTTTCATATTTCCTCAGCACTTCACATTTTTAAACTGCTTTATTCCCGTAAAAATTGTCGAGAGGCTGAATGACTTTAGCTAATTTTCTTAACTAAATGTTGTAAAATTTGTGTTGAACTCAAAATCTGGTATATTTTCTTTTGCGGAATTCACTTTACATCATCAACCGCACTTGTAAAATCTGCAGTAGAGTCAAGAAATAAATTCCTTGTGTGAATATTATTTTCCGTCGAGTTTCGCGAACTGATTCTAATGCTGAAAAGCTATGAAGGACAAGTTTTTATTTATTGAAAAAACAATCTCTTTATTCCATTTCATCGCCTTTAAATAGTTTCCTCTGGACACGAAATTTTTTCCCATCCCCAAAACATGCCTAACAGTCACTTTTGCAGTCCAGGTTGAATTTCTTCAATTGATTCAAAACAGTGTCCTCGGAGCGGTGTTTTGGGTTTACGGTTCAGCCAGAAATCAAATTGTGCTAAATTAAGCCAGTGCGATGGCTGTGGAGCAATTTTAGCTAAATTTTTAGAAAAAAAATCACGAAGGGCCAATGCAGAGTGAGATGACGCATTATTATTGTGCGAAAACAAAGCGTGGTCTGCTCCTGACTCTGGCTTCTTTTTGTGAAAACCTTCACGCAAATTATCCGTAATATTACTTGTTGACAGTTTGGCCCGGCGAAAGATACTTTCACTGCACAACTTTGATTCTTGAGTGACTTCACTAATATCTTTTCGATCTTATTTCACAATATTCTCTCGATTGGTCTGTTGTTTTGGGACCGTAAGCATAGATCCAAGCCTCATCTCCCGCATCATCTCATGTCCATTTTATAACGCGGCAGTTTTTTTTTTATTTTTGAAAGAATTAGTGTCGAAATTTAACACGTCTTAGGTCAGGGCTGTCTTTTAAAATAATATTGACTGATCCATTTACAATTCTAGCCTTACTTTTAACTGTGATTCGGCGATTTTTGAGATCCAAACCTCTGAATTGTTGGACATGGCTTTCATGCCTTGAACTTGATGGTAGTCCGGAGCGCTCTTCGTCTTCAACTCATTTTCGTCCTTCTTTGAAGTAATTATTTTGACATAATCTGTGTAACATCGAAAACCTTTTGTAATATTCTAAATATTTCCGCCATAGAAATTCCATTTACTAAACAAAATGTAATGCAAATATGCAGCCCAATAAAATAACTTAGGGTAAAATTGCCAAAACCACTTTTGCATCATGCAAAACAAACGTATCTCAAACACTAGTAACATTTACAATATGAAATTTTGCACAGACGTCTGTTACGCTACAGAGAGGCTTAACTGTATGTTTTCACTTTGGATTATAACAGCAAATTGCAATTCAAGGTATACTTTGTGGCGGTCCAATCTTTATATGATTTCATTTTTTTGATGGGGACACTTCAAATCTTTCTAAAAAAAGTTTATACAACAAATCTTTCTAAAGCTGTGCTTATTCCATAAAAGTTTGAAAATCATTTATTTGCCTCCAAACCTTCTATTTCAAGTATTTCTTTTGGTGCTCACACAGAGAATATTCGTTAAAAAGGAAAATAATAAAACGCATTCAATATAAAACAAAAAAAAAAAAAAAAAGAATATTTTAACTACAATGTAAAGCATGCTTTTAGGACAACAAAGACGTAAAAGACAAATTGAAATTAAATACATACAAAAATAACTGGCGCACCCTCAAGTTCTAAGAACTCGACAACAAACTAAAATAGGAAATATTGCTCCAAATTACGATAAATACAGACAACTGTAAATAATAAGTTTTGGAAACCATTGTGTTTAGTTTGATTTTCGAAAATTCTTACTACTGGGAACAATATTTTCTGCCATTTGATCTATTACACACCGTACGGAAGTTCTACTGTTTTTGTTTTTCTTTTTGTCATTTAGATAATGACATGAAAATGAAACAATAAACAATTAAATTCAATGTATACTTTTAGGAAAAACCTTACAGATTGTGAATGCAGCAGCCGTATTTTATAGTAAATAATTTGGCTTTCAAATGTAATTTTAAATTAATTGATAAATGGATTTTTACGAAGACAGATAAATTATTTGTTAAAAAAAAATAAGTCAAAAAATATTTCTTTGATGTCTTCATTTTAATTTCTCAAAACACTCTCCTTTCAGATTTATACATGCGAACCAGCCGTTTCTTTAATATCTTCATTTAGCTTGATCTCTATGTTAGACTTATACATCGTCCACAGCCTTAGCAAACCCATTTGATTGAACAAAAATGAAGCCGTCGTGCCATGTGTTATACCTGAAGCTTCAACAGTCCAATAATATCGTGTTCATTATCGGTCATTTCGGAGCCTGATATCTAGCTGTACTGTATCTATCCAGCTCAAAACAATTTAAAATCAGCGTAATCTACTCTCTATTTGGATAATGTTCACTGAAGGATAATCGTTGGCCCTTTGGACATTATTCAACTAAGAATTGGATTCTTCCGATCTTGCACTTTTCGTACTTAAATGTTAAAAGACTACACATTAGATTTTCTCAAATTGCCGAATAAAACCGAGATAGTTCCAGTTAACTGGTTGCACAAACATAATTGTTAACCAGTGAACGGGAAGGCAGACCCTCTGAAAGATTAGTTGGAAAGTAAGATATATAATTTATAACATTGTTTGTTCCATCTTTAGCTATTTGTAGAGTCTTCCCCACATTGATAAAGATTGTTTGAAGAGTATCTTGCCACTCGCATCTAATATAGCTTCTTTCGTAACATCCTTCCCAACTATTCATATAAGACCCTAATTTATGGTCGAGGTATACTAAAATCTTAATTTAGTCCATCAATTATTTTTCCTATTATTTTTTGCCCTGCACGTCAGTATGTTCCCCGAAAAATGTCATCATTAAATTACCAACATCCAATTAAATAACAAATATCAAAGCATCACCCACCCAATTACCCATTAAAGCCTTACCCTGCTCATAAATTATCAGTATCTTTGTTCCCTTGTAGCAGGTCCTTACATACTATAGTATTTATGAAAGTCATTATGAATACGAAACATGAAATGCAAAAGTATACTTTAGGGATGTTAGCTATGAGTATAAAAGCCTACTGTTAACTGTAGTAGAGAAAAAATAACTAAAAAAACACACTTTCAGATTCAGATAAGAATATGCTGACCATTACAACATCCTGTCATTTCGAAAATAAAACAAAAATTTTATATTTTTGTCTGCGCTTCTCTTGGTCCAGTGATTCATTTATGTTTAGTTTTTTGTACACCTCTTTAAAAAGTAAAATAGTTTTTTTGTTTTGCTCCACTCAAGGACATTTCAGATTAAAGGTGACTTTCAGTAATGAAACAGCAAACTATTATACATGGTATACTACAATATATTACTTAAGGGAAAACTTATACATGAAAAGAAACAAAGCCTACCTTTTGGGCTAACGATTTACAGCAATGTTAACTGCAAAAACTCATAGCATACTTTCAGATAGAAAGTGAAAGTACAAACAGAATTTTTGTAATACAAAACTTACATTAGCAACAGATATATTAGGACTTTTGCTGATTCTTCCTGACAAGCCCCTAATATTAAAACTTATTACGCCAAGTTTTTAGCTAAAAGTTTCGAATTTTGTGTTACACATTTTAGTTTGCTGTTTCTGCGATATAACATTATATTTCTGACCAAGGCCGTTGTCACAATTTAATTTATAATTTATTTTCTGTAGCTAAGGAAACGGCAAGTGTCAACAACAAAAGTTAAGCACACATTAGGGTCATTTGGTGAACAAGAAACAATAGCCTATCTCTCGGCGAAATGTGTATGATGATGTCAGGGATATTTCTTGACAATTTAATTAACTTTTTTTGCAAAGCTGTCATATAAAATAAAATCGTTATATAATTAATTTCATGATAAACAATCAAGCCAAATGCCGTAATCTACCTTTAAGCTATTACTCAATGTGGAAAACATTGTAGCATATTTAAAAGAAATGTCTCTTTTTCAGAAGGAAATGCGATAAAGTAATAGTGTGTATTATATGTATTATATATGCCAAGAAACGTTTAATTGTATATCTTGTCATATACCAAAACTCAACAACATTCCACAGCATCATTTCACTTTCTCCTCTATTTCATTGTGCAGTGCAATCTCTCTCAGCGCAGCCCCAACCACAGCTAGATCCTGTCACTCAAGGCTGTAGATAGTTTTACAATACAAAAATAAAAGCCCTACATTTAAAAGTGATTGAAATGGCGACAACAAGCAAATACTACTCAAAAGCCTACTTTAGGGAAATGCCACACAATAACAACAGCAGCTACAACAACAAACCCGAACCATAACGTTTTGCCGGCAAAAAGGCAAACAAAAATCAAAGCATGCTTTTAGTTGGCACAAAGAAAATCATGCACATTAACAATAATCACAAAATAAACACTCGTTCAATACTAAATAAACACTTGCACAAAATGTGCATCAAAGCATACTTGCAGGCTTACAAAATGTCAACAAATTCTGAAGTATACTTTAAGTGTAAATTAAATACATTTTTGGAAAACCAACCAAAATAATCGGAATTAAGTGGAACGGTTGCAATGGACTTAAAACACTGTACCATGGACTATTTTGCGTCAATCATATAGGAAAATATTTTACAATAAAATAGGATTTGTCAGAGGACGCAAACATATACGGGAAAGATATTTTAGAAACAGCAATACAGTTTTGGTATTACAATTGTACATCGGAAATTTTTTTATGTAAAGAAATAACGTAATGTGAAGAACTTTAAACGCATGTGATTAATGCAATGAATTATTAACCATTTAAAGTGTTTTCGTTCAGACTTCAAACATGTGAAATACACTTTGTAGTACAAATGGATCGAAGACGTAATGTCCTATCAATAATAAAACACTTGCCCATTTTTACGATTTTATAAGTGCGATCAGATTACGCTAGATGACGTTGGATAGATATAAAAGCTATCACGTGACTCAGCATTGTTTAAGCGCGCCATATTTTACAGTTTTCCTGTAAGAAAATCGGCTGGAAATGTAAAAAGTGTTTATGGTACTGACACTGTATCCAAAAATCAGTTGCAATTTTGATTCATCGTTTCTGTTTAGGGAATTTTTAATGTCAAGAATTCACCTTCGCTTTGGAAATGTCGATAAAATAATGGCAATAATCAAGTCTAACCGTCATGTAAGCATTGTTTCGATTACTCAAGAGCTAAACATTGCACTGAAAATTATTATTTATTGCACTTGAATAAGGATGGATACTAAAATAAACTTGATTTATGTGTGTTAACCGAATTAACGCGAAAATCTCTAATAGACCGAATTTCCATCTGCGAACCATTTCTGAAGAGGACGGTGACTGCTAATAAAAAGTGCGTCACTTATGGGAAGGTCAAGCGAAAACGGCCGTGACTTGTCGGAAGCTTTGGGTGATGGATTAGTATGTTTTTGAGCATCCACTTTATAGACCGGATTTAACATCAAGTGATACTACCTGTCTCTGCTTAGGGCGAATGATTATGCTGTAAAAAAGTCGCTGGTGAAAGTCGACTGTCTCATTTTTTTAGTAAAAGACGTAAGATTTATTCGACAACTGCAGAGAAGACAGTATGATGTAGTATCTTCTGGGTGGAAGGAAGGGCTGATAGTTGAGGTAGCTTGCTCCTGAAGTGTTCGTCCCCTATTCCTAGATAGTCCAAGTCCCAAAAGGCCGCTGGCAATCGCATGATAATATGCCCAGTGTGATCAGCACACCGTGGGTAAGGCCTCGACGGTGAAACTCACGTATAACCCCATGGACTCTCTGTCCCATTTTTTGCCAATAGGGATGAGGGTTTCATTGAGAGATGCTTAATGGAATTACCTTTAAAATGACAACAAGTAATCGAAAAAACGGTGCCTTTTGACTTAAATCGGAGAATTATAACTATGCTAAATAGTTAATACCCGATAATAACCCGATAAAGAGAAAATGTACTTGCTCAAGTGTTCAATCTGATGCACACTAATCTAACACGTTGTTATTTTCCAGCCTGCTTCATTCACACCAATTTCAATCTATACTATTTTCAAATCATATATTTGTTAAACACGTTTTCTCTAGTTGTTCCTCCCCCTTTTGAATTTCAATTTACTACCACTCGTACTTAAGTAGCATTTTGTTCTTTATAATTATGCGATTAAACTTAGTTTGACCTATTTCAGCAACAGCAAAGGAACAGAGGACCGCCCAGCATCATTAAGATGCAACAACTCCTTTGATTGGAATTGAAGCATCAGGGAAAATGGAAATGGCATCAGCAACCAGCAGCATAATGAACTACTTTAAAGCCACCACCAAAGAGAACTCATCATCGAATCTCGCATCGGGTAATCTACATTTTCATCTACTCTTCCCCATGGCGAATACCATGTGGTCAAACTATTTTGTGGTCACTCAGTTTATAGGTGGATCGTAGACGTGCTGTGGTTTTTGCTGGGTTTTATTATAGTTTCGAATTATTTCATTTCGAAAAGTATTTGGTTGGCCTTTTACTTGTTTTGTTTGGCTTTTGCATTTACACAACGACATAGTCCTTCAGTGAACCTATAGGAAATAACTTTTACCACCGGAGCGAGAGACAGGAGAGGCTAATAAAAGTACCCTTACAGTGCCCGTAAAACTTGTTAATGGGTGAAACAAGTTTACACTTGCAATGAAGTGATTCAATGGCATATTGTAATGAGGTAGTAGTGGCAAAAAAACAGAAGGGAGAGGTAGAGTTATATTGAAAATAGTAATTCTATACAAGAGTAAAGTAAGCAATCATGTTGGTGGGCGCAACGCCAATGTCGGTAATTGGTAATGGTAGTGTTAGTGGTCAGCAGTTACCAAAGTATCCGTGTGCAATTAGTAAGACCTCCAATTATATAAAATCAAATTGTTGAACAAACTTTTATTTAAAACTTGGAGAAATAATCGGATTTTAATTCTGCTGCACTATTCGTGTACAAAGTGTCCGAAAAGAGAGTTTATATTTAGTGGATTGACAAAAGTAAACAAAAGTATGCAAAAATGTTTATGATTATTATTATTAAAAAGCACAGTTTGGGAATTTCAATCATTATGTTCATAATGTTGCCATTTAGTGATATGTATTTTCTTTCAAATTCGCCAGGAAAGTTGGTTTATTCGCGTAAACTTTAGACGTGAGATAACTTCACTTATAAAGAATTTCATAGAAATTAATTTACCTCTACTGGAGGTCGACTTGACAGGTAAAATATCTTAACGTATTAAAGGTGTGTGACAATAGTTCGTACTGCCGAAACCATGGCCTTTGGTTGTAGTCAGAAAGTTTTGCAGTTACAGTAACAAAGAATTGTATTGGGTTACCCCTTTTTTGTTTTCAAGTAAAGTTAAATAAAATACACATAAAGCTATGATTTCGATAAAACTTTTACTCCATTATAATGCTTGGATCTTGACTATATGCATGAAATACAATGCCATTTAAATGACCGCCTCTGGATTGGTTGCACCAGTGAATTCTTTTGAAGATCTTCCAGTATCATTTCCAAAAAAAAATACGGTCCGATGACATCTCCAGACCATAAGGCGCTTCAAAGAGTCACTTTTTCAGGATGCAATGGCTTTTCCACAATCAACCCCATTCCACATATGCAAAAATTTTGCTTGTTGACATAACCACCGACTGAAAAATTAATTTCATTGCTAAAGAAAATTTTTTTCAGTTAAAAGACCACATTTGAAGCACCCATTCGTGGTAAGTTTAACTATTTTTACGCGTTCTTTGGTTGTTAAACGATCCATATTTGTAAATGGAAAACCTTTCACTAAATAAATAACACTTCAGATGGCAGGTATTATTTAACAGCTGACAGCCTTGCCAGACTGGCGTTTAAATGGATAAGCCTGTACATAATCTCCACATAATGTTCTGAATTCATTGTAACTAAAGGTCCCCTTTCACCTTAAAAAAAATGAGGACCTATAATTTCTCGTGGCAATATATTCGCCCATATGGTCATTTTAGGCGTATAAAAGGGTTTCTGATACTTGCATTTCGGATTCGTTGCACTCCAGTGGTGACATTACTGCTTATTTATGTGATCAATAACCTGGTTTACGAAGTCAAGCCTCTGACTGGCATACTGGGGCTTTAATCCTTGCATTAACTAAATTTTGTAGCCGTCGTCAGCCTTTGTGCAAAATGCGGTAACCAAAAAAAACTACGCCCCCGAATTGAAAATTTCTAGTTGTCACGATCAAACTGATTAACATCCTCTGCTTTTCGTGCTGTTCTTGATTACCTTGGCCACAGGTATTTGAGTTTCTCCGATATTGCATCAGTCTCTTCAAACTTTCTGACCTATTTTCGAATTTGTGGAATGCTTGACGCATCATTAAACTAGCGAAAACTTTAAAGATTATAGAATCTTCTACGCCATAGAATCACCGAATCAACGTTTTTATACATTTTTGCACGCACAACACAACGTCCACTCCCCAAAAAGGACCCATTATGACCGAATTGCCAAGAGACTGGCTAGTAACTGGCATAATCCTCGGATTCGCTGCGTTCGCATAGTAAGCTATACAAATGTACAAATTATTTTGACGCACCCTGTAGCATATTCAATAAATTCAATGATTTTAGACCGTAACATTAATCTTGTGTTCTAGTAAAAAATTTATAAAACATTGACCCAACCATATCGAAATCTGCATCTGAAGAATATTCAAATCCGAAATGTCTGCACTTGATGCAATTACAATACTTAAAAAGTCAATATTATTTGTATTTTCTTGAAGCAATAACTGAAAAACTAGTGATTGCTGAAGAAAATTTATATTGATTTTCCAAATTAATCATAATTACTGATTAACCGTTGGGGTTTACCGCAAAAAATGGTTTATTAGAATTTCAAAATAGAGGGACTCCGCCGTGCTATTGAGGATCTTTGCTCTTCAGAAATAAAAAAAAATATAATCAATACGGGTGCCAACAACGTATCGCAATGAGTACGTAATAGAACATATTCCGCAAGGAGGCAGGCTATATTGAGTTAGCGTAAATGATTGCAACACCCAAAAATATAGGTAATAGGCTCAACAAAATCGACCGATCGCCTCAAAATCATTTTTTGATTCGTCTGTCCGTGTTTTCTTATAAACTAGGTGCAGGCTACAATTACAAATTGCTTCCTAGACAACCCCTGTTAAAAGGAGGCGATATCGATCCATATCTTGACATTTCTCGGATACAAATGAGTTGTTCAGGATAAAAGGTCATCTAACTTTCTCAAACCAAAGACCGAATAATTGAAAATCAACTTTTAAAAGGTTAATTTTTGGAGTAAATTTAAACGTTGCTCAACTACGAAAACTTTGCTCTTACTTACACATATGTGATACAATTATATTCCATTTCTAAGAACTTTTTTAATTTGATGTTTAAAATAAGTATTTACACTATCCTTAACCAACCGTACTCACATAATTTCTTCACGTCTGAAAAAGGTCTTTCCCCCCCAAAATATGTAACAGCCAGTCAGTCAGTTCCCCCTACAGTATACTTCAAATACTTCCACCAAATAGCTTACTGTAACATCTTAACCTTTTGGCCAGCCAACTTTATAGCACTGTAACCAATAATTTTAAATTTTAGTTCCAAACATGCACTTAACCCCAAAGGTATGCTTTACATTTAAGTTAAAATTTCGATGTATCTTCTTCTTACCAAAAAAAAAAAAAAGAAAAAAATTCGTTTCCTTACAACATAAATAACAGTAGCATAAGGATGAAAAGCAACTAGAATATAAAAAGCAACAAAGAAAACTTAACTTAATAGTCTTTTATGTCGGCACTTGGGCATTATATGATACTGTCTTAAAGTGGAATGGTAAAGCCAGGAGAGCAAATCAAAGAAAACGCTTAAGATACCTAAGCTGTAAACAAAAACAGTAGTTGTACTATAATTTTCTATTGCCTGGTGATGATGAATAAGGGCGGCATGACTACACACAACACAGAAACTACTAAAGGATTAAAATATATGTGAGTTGTGTTTCCTTTGATTTTCCTTTTTCCATTTCTGGCCAAACAAAACCTTGAATACCGGCAAGGATTTATTAAGGACACCGAAGGAGAGAGTGAGAAACAAATAAAGCCAAGAAACATGTGGACTAAGCACTTGGGAATGGCATGGGTACGAGAGGGGTAGGCCGAAGTAGGCGGGTGGACGTCACAAGAACTGGAGAAGAAAAAAGTTTGCTATTCGTAGAAGATTCCGACTACACATCCGTTCATACCTGTCTACTTGTGTATGACCATTTTATATGAGGTAACGAACGTCAGAGGGGGACACGATGCACCAGCCAAAGCACAAAGTAAATGAAGGGAATACACGAATGACGGCTGAATAAACACTTAGAGGAAATAACAGATAAAAACGTAAAATGTAAAACTGCGGTGGGTTAGTAAGGAATGGTCAGGAAAATGGTACTAGACGGAAGTTACACAACAAATATCCTCAGCTAACTAATAAGCAGACTTTTTTCAGAGTAAAAGCTTCAAAGCTATAGTTTTTGAAGGAATCACAATCAGAAAGGTCTTGCATCGCAAAACAATTGAAACTCCTTCTCAGAGGGCCAAATACGCTAAATAACCTGAACATGAAAAAACAAAAATTTCTAAAATCTATAAATGGAAAAATTCAGAGGCCCAAGATTTTACACACAAAGACAGAAGCATTCAAACATGATATGAGGATTCAAAGACTCAAATATGCAGTGATTCAAGGATTAAGCACCCAGAAACGTAAAGATTCCAAAATATGTGGATTTAAATTAATTATCAAATTTAAGATTCAGAGATTACAAAGTTCAAAATTACGATTTCAAATATCAAAGACAACGAGTAAAAGTTTGGAAGCTTCGGAACTATAAAAGGTTGAAGAGATAGAAGTTTCAAATTGTAAAGACTTCAAAGGGTCAAGATAGTAAAGCTTCAAAATTTCAAAGTGTAAAAGATGTAAGTTTTGAGTGTGTGAAGTTCGTAAAGCTTCAAAAATTAAAAACTTCAAAGCTTCATAGTTTCAAAATTGCAGTGGTTTACAGTATGAGTTGTTGTGTTCTTACAATTTGAAGTTTCAAAAGCTTCAATGAATAAGATTTTGAATGCCCCGGAAATTGTGACATACTGAGAGATATCAGTTTTTCGCAGTTTTATAACTGAAATTAAAATCCCTTCCTCATATTTCTCAAAACATTAGGTGTTGTGAAAACATTTCTCATTTTTGTATTCTACTTATTTGTTTGTTACAACGGCAAACAACACTGCCAGATGAATGGTCTGACTGACAGGCTGGATGAAACGTCGAATGGTGAAAGAGACTTTTCCATAAGCTGCTTTTGGTTACATCTGCCATTCGCAGGAAACACTCTTAAAGTTTGTTTTTTTTTTTTCAAACATAAAAACGCAAGGGGAAAATCTTTAAAAATATTAAAAACAGAAACGCCATACAGCACTAAAAATAAGTAAATTTATAAAAAAGAAGCTGCACAGGATATGTAAAACAACAAGAAAATTTCTACCATAATTCATTAACGAAAAAAGTCACTCAATGACTAAGAGAAAATCTGTTGGTGTGTGGGCTAGCAGAAGTCCCGTGGGATTCAATAGGCGTGTGTGAGTGTGTGAAAATATGGCAAGGACTTCAGGTGTAAAATTGGAATTTGTCATATTTCAACGGTGACGGAAGAAGCTGATGTGGTAGACGCCAGGTTCGTTAATTTTTGATTTTGATGAGGGAGAGTAAAGTAGCCTATCATGTCGCCTGAAAAGAGAGCCTTAAAATAGTCTTAATATTATAGATTCATAGATCGAAACTCTATAGGGGACATACAACTTTTATTAAGTGAACTTGAGAATTTAAACCAGTAGTTAAAAACAAAAAAAAAAACTATGTAAGAAATTAAAGTTCACTTTTAGGGAACAATGAAATATATAAAAATCGTCGTTTTCTGACTAGAAATCTATAATATTTTCACATATTCCCAAAATTGGTTGCTTCAATTAAAACAAGTTATTCGTTGAGGTTGATAGGTTGATTACTTAAAATTACCGTAAAACAATTCGGCAAAAAATCGGTTCTAGCAGCATTAATTTTAGAATAAACCCTGCGGTAATGCCTCCCCGTTCTATTAGGCCTTCCATGTAATCAGTACATTGAAACTATTTAAACTTCTATTGTTGTACGAAATATATTTTTTGCATATATTCCCCATTATGTGCGAAAAGGAACCGTTTATAGAATAATCCGAGCAAGCCAATATAAAAAATCCATTCTAAAATAATATATTCCAGAACTAGTTAGAAAGAATAGCTTTATATTCCAGTTTTGCGGGAAAAAACCTGTTGGTTTTGAAACAATCTAATATAAAAATCATCGATGATAGAACCAAAACTAGATTCTGTTCTCGAACAATATAAATAATTTTTTAATTAATTATTTGCAACAGAAAATTTTGCTGGGAATTGTTGGACCATCGATTATGCCCCTCCACAATTGCCTAATTATTCGTGTTGTTAGTTGGAGATGTAAAAGGTCTTAATCAGATTTTGTTTTAGCTACATGGATCACTGTTGTCGCCCTCATATGTTTGCTGGTCGACTAGCACCGCAAAGATTATGCGAAGAAGAACCAAAGAACTCTTTTCGGTATTTCCGTATTTTTATCTACAATTTATAAGGAAAAGGATATGATCTCGAAAGTGTGTGTGTATATGATCAGCGGCGGAAATTCTGTATTAGCTGTATAAGGCGTACAGTAACCATTACTTTGGATTTATAACACGTTCAACTTTGCCTTTTTTTATATTATACAGATCCGTTACACATTCCTTTTGCAAGCAGATAACGCAAATTATTATAGGTGAAGTGGATATCGACTGAAAGTACCCAGCATCCATCTATTGAACTAGCCATTGCAATACTAAAAAGAATTGACGTTTGATTTCCCTTAGTAATTCTTTTCTATCACATGATTGTGGAACAAAATTACCACAGGTTCCAGGGTCAATTTTCTTATTTTATCGAGTATATTTCAGTTCGAGGGTATAGCTTTAGATTTAGGTTAATGCCAATGTAACCCTCAGAGCTGCTTGATTGATAATGATCGTATTTATGTCAATAAAGGTTTAAACAAAAAATTATCTGTAAGATCCAGGAACATTTTTAAAACGGAAACGTTTTACATTTTTCGTTAGCATCGTCACACTAGGACGAATCGTTTCAGGGCGTTTTAAATTTTTCGTTAGAATCGTCACACCAGGACGAATCGTTTCAGGACGTTTTGAATTCTTCGTTAGAATCGTGGCAACAGGATGAAGCGTTTCAAACTCTATGACAAGCCTATTCCTTTATGACTAAATCGATGCTATTGACATACCATTGGTTGCATATATATGGGCAGATTATATACATATATATGGAGCGGATATCAGCCTGCCAATGTGATCTGGAAATAATAGGGCAAAATGGAGAACAGACAACAAAAAAAAAATCAGATTGTTGAGTCGAAATGTTTCTCATGTTTTCATTCGTTTAAAAGAACTATTAATATTTTACAACAAATGACTGCGACAAATATTATTTTCAACCTGAATTAACTCCCAATATATGTATGTACATGAAAAAATCAGTCTCATTTGTTGAATAGATCGGAAAAAACCAATAAAATCCGTTATCATTCAAAAATAGCTTTGATCATATTTCGCACAAACCTTAAAATTTTGCAAACCTGTTAGACAGCTATTTTTACTTCACAATTCTCAAACAAAATTTTTATTATTAATATTATTTTTTTTTTTAAGCGGCTCTATCTTGGAATACCCATGGACACACTGTATTAATTCCAACCCTTTTACGAGACAAAATTAACATATCAAATAAATTACATTTAAATGAATGTTACTAAATAATTCTTCTTTATGAATATTTTAGTTTTTGAACATCTTTTGAAAGGCTCCTTTTGTGGACTTTTTAGAATGCCTTCTTTTGGAAACGGAAACAAAAAATTTTACCTTCTAATTTACGCAATATGAAATGGAAACGTAGATAAAATGGGGCTGCTAGGCCTACCAACTCATCCCAACTGTAGTATTCATGTCATGGAAAGCCTTCAATCAGTCTTTCTTTTGAAGCAGAAAAATACACAAGGTGCAACATCTTTTCTTTTCATCCTCTTTTCTATGAAAGAACTTTACAAAGAAAAGCCTAAATAAAAATACCATCAGAAAGAGTTTACAATGAAAACCTTCTGAAACTTTGAAATGCCAAGTTTTTCATAAGGGAAGGTTATGCAAAGCCAGGTAAAATGTATTGAAAAGCAGTCTTTTTGGAAGGTGGCAGCTATTTAGATAGAGGCTTTATTTTGATTGATTCATTTATAGGTATCTGAAAAACAAAAAATAACGATAAATCGTTATCGATTTATGGGGCGATGATTCCAATAGTTCATAAAATACTCCAAGCCATTGTCTTGCCCAGCAGCTCTTAAAATTCTTTGAACGAATCCGCAGACCAAAAAAACGCAATTGTGCTTATTGTCATACCCACTAAGTCAGAAATGGGTCTCACCACTCAACAAAATTGTACTTGAAAACAATAGATCTTCCACTAGATTTTCAAAAGCCTAAAAGATGAAACTGTGACGATCTGGATGGTCGGCCACCGTTAATTATCGCATGAGTTTACATTTTTAAACCAACATCCTTGCGTATAATAACCCTGGTCATTGAGAACATCATCTAATCGATTAATTATGTACGCTCTCAACAGCCGCTGCAATATTTTCTTCACTGTGGACTATGGACGCTGTCTATTTAGTCGCATGTTATCCGGTAATGGAGTTTGGTTTTCAAATTTCTCCATCTTTTACCAAATTGCTATTTCCCTAAACTGATCATGTGTTCCATAAGTTGATCTAAGCGAAACCTATTTTTCGTTGAATGTAAATTTTTGTGATACAGTTGAAGAATTTGTAGACGTCTTACAATTTTCCATGATGAAGTGCCAAAACATACAGAACAAAGATATCTCAATAATAGTTTGATAGTTTTACCCGCCTTTCTTCTCAGAAAGGCTAATGAGAAAGTATTAAAAGAGTTGTCTTGAAGAAGATTTTGCTTGACCAGCCATAAAGTTGTGTCCTGTAAATACTTCTTCTAAAAAAAAAGGTGTTTATCACTTTAGAAGTACATATTTTAGTGTCGGAACAAACAAGTGATTTCCATTATGCTTTCACTTAAGCTCTTGTCTTCTTCCGCCAATTTAGGATTGCCTTAAAATACAATGGAAAGTACTTTAATGATTCAAGGAATCTAAGTTTAAAAAGTCCGAAAAGACCAAAGTTTGAAATATTCGGAAATTTGAGGATTTATAAATTCAAGGATTTAAAAAATAAAAGATTGTTAGATTCAAAATTCACAGTTTGAAAATTGAAAATAATTACAAAATTTGAACATTTAGTGATTCAAAAACCCAAAAGATTTCAACCTCAAAGAAACCAAGAGTCAATATTTAGATGGCTGGAAAATTTTAAACTTTGACATCACAAATTTTCTATTTTGGAATTTGAAATGTTAAAAGTTTTAAAGTTTCAGAAGAGATTAAGTTGTGAAAGTTTGACTTATTTAAGCAGGCCTTCTGTAAAAAGGCCCTCTACAAGAAACTTAAAAGAATATAAAATATATTCATTGTATAGATTTTCTGCAATGTCTTATAATATTATATATATAAATGAGAATGTGAGATTATCCTCTGCGCACTGCGCATTACTTGGAAAAGATTTTTGTCAGGGCCCCCAAAAAAATTATTGAAAAGAACACAACAGTAGAAGGAGAAGGCTATAGGTAATGCATGCAGAGTGTTTCATCAGATCTATTAGAAGACTTTCCAGAATGCTTTCCACGTGTAAGGCCTTGACAATTCCACTGCTGAGATATTCTTCACCGTTGGATATGAACACCGTTCAGCCACCCACACACGCCCATTCACTCATTCATGCATTCATTTGCCTTTTCTCTACGCACACACAAGCAGAGCCACAATACTCGTAGACTTTTCGTCAGACACACATAGAACTTGAGAGACAGGGAGAGAGTTCTTTATGACAGCCATAAACACACTTAAGCAATAAACAGGCAATTGTGTCTCGTGGCGCAGTAAAAAAAGGAGTGAGTAAAAGTTAAGGATGTTTTTGGTAGGTGGTCTAGTCCTTTTTCTCCTCCGCATAGTACAATGCTGCCGTTGGCAATAGTATTTACGTGTGGGCTTGATGCTTCCTTTTTTCCTGTTAGGACATTGACTTTATGTGTGAATGTTAGAGTAGAAAAATAAGGAAAAAAAGGTCGAAAAGGCAACAATTTTCTGGTTTTTTTACTCTTTCGCATTTTAACAATTTTGAATTTTGTTCTCGTTGATATGTTTCAGTGCATTAAGTTTGATGTAATACATGGGAGGGCAGGACAGGACCATCTGTATTAGTAGTAGTACAAGTGTACACGTATTGACACGGCATAAACTGAAAATAATGAATTCAATTACTGCCTTGATTTAGGATATATTATTAGGCTAATATGTAGTATACTTTTTGGGAGGTGTTGTTGCATGTAAAGTTTTCAGCATACAATTTGGACAATTTGAGATGAAATTATGTATTCACAACCAATGATACGTAGGAACTAATTGGGGACTGTAAGGGTTGCACTAGTATCTGAGCATGAGATTTAAGTTATGAAGCATAAGGCATTGTGACGGACCAGAACTAAGTCATGGCAACAATGCGGAAAATCACATTCCTGGATTGCTTTATAACGGAAATTTATAGCAAATGCAATGACGGGTATTTGCCTGCCAGTGAAAAATTTTTAAATAGACAGTGTAAAACTTCTTAACACAATAATTATCAGTATTATTAACAGATTTTGAACAGCTTTTGTCATTGCATAGTATTCGTCAGAGACGAAATTTACTGACAATAGTAAAGATTTGCCATTTGCTCATGAAGAACTTATGCAAATTTTTCTTTTAAATTTGGTTTGAATGTGAATTTATGAACATAAAAAAGAAAATCGGGCCGGTTGCATTGGAGAATAGCATTTTTGGTGTGGTGGAATGGACAGCATCTGGTACTAGGATTTTAGAAAAATCGTCAGTTTATTTGAGCCACCCCTTTTTTGAGATCGTAAATTAAAAAAAAGACTTTTATTATTTAACTGTTACGTTAATGCACTAAAAATGCATAGTTTCTAGATATTGACAAATAGTATCCGTTGATATTAATGGTGTTATGACCTTTTACGTATCGGCTGTGATTTGTGACAAATTATACGATTCGAAAATATATATAAAAAAAATCAAAATGAGCCTAATTTCTCAGAAACTAGAGCCAACCAACAACACAGAAAATATTTCTGAAATTGCCAAAATTCTTATGACAATTCTAAAGGACTTCTCAAAACTAAGGGTTTGATCAGCAATACCATACCTTAAAAACAAACAAATCGGCAGGAGCCGAAAGCCTGCCCTTAGAGCTGTGTCAGACCTCTAATGAACAGTTAATTATCATGCATCATATAAAAGACCATTGAATTGAAAACCAGAGTTTGTATTTACTCACCCATGTTCATATTTAACCTACGCACATCGTCGAGGGAAATTAGAAATGATCGCTTCTATATCATCCATGAGAAATGAGGAACGGAATATGCACAATACCCATAAACAGAATTCATGATCAACATTTTCATCCGTGACATGTAATGTCCAATTGTGTGAAAAGTAACGACGTGATTGAGGGAAATCTAGGAAAGATAGACTAGGGTAGATACCATCCTTCGTCGACTGTAAAGCAGTCCGATGCAGTAAAATTTACACGAAAACACGTTTTTGCGGGTGCGACGCTGACCGACCAAAAGTCACCGGTAAAGAAAGGTAACATTTTGATAAATCATTTTATAACAAACGAGGAAGGATGCTTTAACTGTCGTACGAAAATGATGATGAGCAAAACCACAGTAAACATAACTGGCATCATCCTCAATAACAGCCTCATCTAATTAACGCACGCCGATGATACAGACAGCTTTTATCGCAAACTGTGGGATGTTACTGCAGCGTTCTCAAGAGTTATGAGAGATTTAGTAAAAGTGCGCGAGGACAAAACCAAGCTGACAGAACTTTGGAGTGGTAAAGCATTACATTTATACCGATAAATAAAACTAATAACGCCAACAATTTAGCAAAAGAAAAGTGCTTACAAACAAAAGTTTTTATGGATTCGGCAAGCGATTAAAGGCAAAGGTGTCCCTAAGCAAAAGTTCAACTGTACCAGTCCAAGATCTTGGATTATGACACAAACAGTTGAATCGATTCACGAAAACAAAATATCTGTTAAATATTTGAACTCGTTAACAGAAATCTTTGGCTCGCATGAACTATGATTTGAGAGGCCGTACAGCAATATTGACGAGGCAGTGAAACGAAATACAGTGGTTGGGTCATTTAGCGCGAATGAAGCAAAATGCTGCAGTTCAAAAAGTTTTCGGATTTCGCGACTGAAACTTCTCTGGAAGGACCAGACCTCTGAGGCTCTATCCAAATTTGGTGAGACGATTTGAAGAAGAAGCGAAAAATATTCATGAAATGTTAAATTTATATGAGCAGAATTAAGGTTCAAGCATGTCTAATTTTAATTTGTTTAAGTCTCAATTTTACAACAAGTCACATGACCATCTCACAGTATCAGTTCCCGTACATTATCTAGTATGTTTGCTGCCACAACAAACGATTATGGGTTGGTCTTCACCACGTTCGTCCTGGAGGAAAAGACAACTACAATTGAATTCGAGAAATTAATAAAACATTGTGGCATAGGATGCTGATTGGTCAACAAAGGTTAGAGCAGGTTCAATATCATCCCGTTTTTAAGTATTTAAAATTTTTTGCAAAAATTACAAAATGTTCTTCGAACATGTGGCACCAAACATGTTAAGTTTTACGATTAAGATTTGATATTAAATCTCAAATCTGTCTGTAAAAGTATTGTCTAATCTCGCACCTTAAATGATCTCATATGACTGTATAAAAAAAGCAAATGAAAAGTGGTGGAAGGACAAAGTAAATAGTTTAAGGATGTTGGTTTTAAAAGAGCATAAAATCACCAAATTTTAAAAGAGTATAAAATAGCGTAAAATAATCATCCTTTCTTCGCTTCGTTTATTTTTTTTTTTTTATTTACCCAACTTATCGATTACAAATCTTAACGATTAAAATTTAAAATTTGTAAAAATAACACCCTTTCAACAAACATATGAATTTCCCGGATAGGTTTTTATGACACAATAATCAAACTGCTTTAGCTATTCAATTTTATAGGCAAAAACTTACCTCGAAATTTTCGGTGTATTAAACGATTTTTCTCACGATTTCAAAAAAACTCAGACCAACTGGAAATGCAATTATTTTTCAAGTTTACAACATATTCCATAACAGTTTGTTAAACACTTGTAGTCAAAAACAATATCTAAACCTTCAGCAAAAAAAAAAAAAAACGGAATAGATTGAAATCGAAAACGTTTAGTGTTTCTTTTTTAATTTGTAACTTCATTGGAGTTACAGTTCAATTTCTAATATACCGATGATAATTTATATAATTCGTAAATATAAGTTTCACTTCATATTAGCACTTTATAACTCATTTTAATTTGCGTCTGCCACTCATTTTATTAATTTCCCGTTTTAGTACCTCAGTTTTAACACCGACTTTTTCCTGGCCTCATCCATGGGGGATGCGTTCTTTCCGGTGCGCGTTGTTCATTTGAATATTAATGTCACCTCTACAGATGTTTTTAAATGCATATTTTGTGTAGTCAATTTCATTGTCAAGTGCAAGGAAACTTCGTTCATCAAACATAAAAGCTTGGCGGCGCATCAATATGGAAAAAAAGCTTAAAGGGCTAACCGGGATATGAACCTTAAGCAAAGCAAGAAATACAGATGGCAACAGATGGACGGAACAGAATGTGCAGTGCACATGAAATTATATACCGCCGTTAGTTAGCGGCACATTAAGTACAGATACTAACCATGTCCATAGAGAGCTTGAATGAGAACAGTTTTGCATTTGATGGTTGGAGTGTTGGATATCTTTAGAACATTTAATGTTAGCAATAACAGGGTGTACATGTATAGTTTTACTGAACATGGCACCATAACGAAATTGCCACCTTTAAATGTTGTCTCATACGATTAGATTCAACCAAAATGCAAAAAATCCAACAATAAGTTAGTCCTAATTTTGCTCATAGAGAATTAGTTTCAAAGTATTGAGTTGAACCCAAATTCATAGGATAGGCATTGACTCATAAGAGGCTGACACGGTAAAAGACCGTTTCGACAGATTTAACCCCATTTGTATATGTAGTCAATTTCCTTAAATTTGCATACTTAACATTTGATAATTTCTGTAAATAGGGTGAAACCTATAGTTTGGGTCTTGGCATTGTCTACAAAAATAAGCAAAAATAGCAAATTATTTTGTTACCTTTTTAACAAATTAAATAAAATAATATATATTATTGGAAAATAGTATAAACAAATTTTGCAAATCATTGCAATAACTCAGCCGATTGTATAGCTTGCTACGAAGCAGCGCTATGATGACTAGTACATGTTTCTCAAACTGGCTTTCGGATTTGATTAGTAAAGTTCAACAAAACACACATAAAGCTAAGATTTCGATGAAACCTTTATTTCGTTATAATGCTTGGACTTTAATTTAAATGACCGCCTCTAAATTGGTTGTTGCACTGGTTCCTTTTGAGGTAGTTTTCGATCACTTTTTCGCACATTGCGGGAGCTACTTCGGCGATAACTTAACGAATGTTAGTTTTCAAATATTTTAACGTTTTGGAGATTATCCGTGTGGTCCCACAAAAAAAGTCTAACGGCGACAAATTGCATAATCTTGATGACCAATTGACGTCGCCAAAACATGAAATTATGCTCTTTGGAAACTTCTATTGCAAAATCGGTCGTGTTGTAAGGATCGTGGCACTATCTTGTTGAAACCTCATACCGTTCATAATCTTCAATTGCGGTTTCTGGATTATCCGAGCCCCATATGTGAGAATTTTGCTATTTGACGTGATCACCGACTGAAAAATAAGCTTCATCGCTCAAAAAAAAAAAAATGTTGTTCGAAAAATCTTCAGTGAAAGCCTGTTGCTGTAGCACCCAATCGGCATATCCAAGGCATTATGAATGGTAAGCCGACTTTAATTGTTGCGTAAATTGAACTCTATATAGTCGGAGGTGCAAATCCAAATCATAATGACAAAATACGTCATAATGAGCCGTAAGTGAGGCCCTATTGCTGAGAACATCGTGGAATCGACAAATTCGTATTATCCGCTACACTTTCACTAACAAAAGCTCACAATCACCCCGTAATGCACGAAAAGTGTCCATGTGTAAATCAACATGTGTGTAGTAAGTTTTTACTATTTGTACGGGCTCTTCGGTTGTATAACGTTTGAGAACGCCGTGGAGTCAATAAATTTGTATTACCCGCCACACTTTCACTAACAGAACCGATCATAATCACCCCGTAATGCACGTAAAGTGCTCATGTTTGAATCACCACGTGTATGGTAAGTTTTAGCTATTGTTACGTGTTTTTCGGTTGTTTAACGATCCATGGCAAACCTTTCACTAAATAAATAACACTTCAGATGACAGGTATTTAATAGCTGATAGTCTTGATAGACTGGCGGTTTTAAAACCATTAAATTGATAACCCGATATAATCAATGTTCAAAATAGTTGATCTAGATGTGTGCGCCAACTACAGTGAAGTCAGTCTTTTACCCATCACATACAAAGTGCTATCCAGGATGTTATATGAAATACTAAAGCCTCTTCAACCCGACCTAATTGTGCATTCTCAGTGTGGCCATAGATCTGGTAAATCCCCAAATACCAAAGTATTCACACTACGACAAATCTTGTAGAAGATCACAGAGTAGCGCCACGTTTCACCTTTTCGACAAAAAAGGCTGTCTTTGACAGCTCGATTCTGCAATAATTATTTGAATCTGTGTGTGACTTTATTATTCCTGCAAAGTTAGTACGACTTTCCGGAATGATACTGCCCATCACGAAGTCATTTTACATCGGGAGAGGTTCAGATAAGGCGTGCTTAAATATTATGGGAAACATGACGCTTGCCACTTATATACGCTGATGACATTAGCAAAATAGTTTACAAGTTGCGAGATACTACTGCAATCTTTCCAAACATTGAAGGGTAACCAATAAAAGCGTATTTTGGGCAAAAATCAGGCTACGTGTTCAAACGAAATGAGTGTTTACTCATCTGAGATGACGTGTGAACACCGAAAAGTACAATTTTGGAGTGGTGGATGGTTTTAACCACCATGAACAATGAAATTGATTTATTTTTAAACATAGAACGGAAAGGAGCAGACATATCCGAGACGCTTTTTTTTGGAAAATTAGGAAAAAGTGTAGAATAGGAATTTGTATATTAGATATCTTTCATTCTGAAAAAAAAAAAACTGGAGAAAATTGTTGCAAAAACACCATGCCTATTTCCACGAATCATGTTCACTAATGGATTATATTGTTACATTACAAAATTTATATCGGGACTAGCAATAAAAATGAGTTTTGTGGTTAAAAATACTAGAGTTTAAATGCTTTGGAGTTTAAATCATTTATTTATTATTTATAATTCTGGTTTATCCTCAAAGTTCCCAATTAATTACAAAACATCTATTTGCTTTGTAAATTACGCTTAACTTAACTAAATAAGCTTCCTCTCTTTTGCAATAAAAAAAAAAAAAAAACAAACAAAAAAGAAAAAATGTACAGCAAATTTTGTCAACTATTTTTTTACACACTAATTTTAATTATTGACCCACCATCGGTTCGAATGAGCGTAAGTTCAATCCCACATAAAGCCACCTGTCACTATTTGACCGGCGGTAACCGACAAGTCTTGTAAATGCTTTTCAGGCCCAGTTGACTGAGTTCGAAAATAAAATGCGTGTAAGCTCACTTAATGTGAAAAGCTCTCCCATATCTCTTTCATTTGCTCGTTTTTTCTTTTAATTATTACGATTACGATTTATTAATAATAAAAGTCAAAATTTTTGTGAACGAAATTAAAATTTTAATAATTAATGTGGGAGAGGAGGCCATTTTGTCAAATCGTAATTCATTGTTACGACATTAACATTATTCATAACGTATGTCTCCCCTTTTTGAATGCCATAAATGTTTATCTCCTAATAGATGATGACTGGCACAAATTGCGTGTGCACGATGATCCCCCCCAATATCATTTCAAACAAAAATTACTCCCCCCATTCACATCCACCACATTATATGATGCAATGGCACAAGTACAGCATTCTGTTCTCTTCTACTCTACACCATGTTTTCCCATATGAATTTTATAATGTTAATTTTAATATTTCCACGATTGAAAATGAAAACTGATGCCAAATGTTAAAAGTTTTTCACACATTTCGTACACAATTATGATGGCTTGAGAGAGGTCTCTGTGATTGACAGATTTGGTAATTTGATATAAATATACGAAACGTCAAAATGTTTGAAATATACACAAATGATTTCGAAATTGTAATTAGTTGGTTGTGACGAACGGAAACGATAACTTTTTTTTTTTTTTTTTGAAATTTAAATTGTAGATAAATTGGTGCAAAATTCATAATGTATAATACAGTGGCATCCTCAAGTATTAGGCAAAATACAGAAATATTATTTGATGGATTTCTGTCACCTAACATAACGGATATTTAATTGCGTGTGTATTGTGTAAAATTTAAAAATGTAATTGAAAAGTATTATTGAAAATTCGTAAACCATATATTTTGGTCATATAATCGCCCCATTTTCCCCCGGAATGTAAAGAATTACATATTTTATTTTCACATCTGGACGACACTGTGCACCATAATAGTGAACGCTTAATTCCTAAGTAGTGCCTTTGAATATTTGAATGTGGCTAAAGATTTGAATCCAGGAAAATGTCAACACCCAGTTGTCATAAAGCTATGTTATGCCCGATTTAAATTTAACATTAAATCGACTGTTTTGTACGGCATGTATTGTATGCATTGTAATCTGACCAGTGTGATAAGAACACCCTGGCGAAGGTCTTCATGGCGAGACTCAAGTTAAACCCCCCTGGACTTTGGTTTGTACACCAACACAAGCGGTTTCACCAAGACCTTGACAGAAGCTAAACAACACGACTATGTTTAGCTCTATTATTCGTACATTTGCCTTTCCGACATACTTAAAGAATGGGTCTTAACGAAAAAATAATATTTGTTAACGGAACAATAAGCGAACTTCCAAAGCCGCAACTTGACATCGTAGTCTGTCAAGGGGAAGCATTGTGAAACATGCATCTCATGCCGATTTACAGATGAATGTCCAACTCTGATGGATGAGTTTGAAACCCCACTACCAGTTCGTTATACACAGCAAGAAAACAAAAGTAAAAAAAGAAAGGAATGTCGATGGACGATATCCACATTATGGTTGCGATTTAAGGATATATGCTTGATGTGTTCAAATCGATGGCATCTAATACAAGTATCAGATGGGAAGGAATGCATTTTGATGTGATTTTATATTTCGCCATTACATGTTGATTAGAATCCGCTAATATTGTGTATATTAACGGAGTTATGACACCAACAGATTATTTAGGTTGGGTAGGCTTCGGGAGAAAAACTCTCTGAAAAAAAATAACAGAAAGTATCGGCATCGTATGACTTCTGAGCTGTTTGAACTGTATACCGATTATGAACTGGTGAAACGCATCAAATTATATTCTACTTTATATATATTTGCATTTTAGAGATTTTTTTTTTTTTTTTTTGTTTTTTGTTTTGTTCAAATTTTAGCGTTCTATATGATGAAATTTTTAGATCCTTAAATTTTTGAATTTTTTATGTTTTTATGTTATATGATATATGATATATAATATATATTATCAAAAAAAAGATCAAAAAAAAAAAAACGTTTTTTTTCAAATTTCGTGAGTTACGTATGTTCGATTTTCGCATTTTTTTCTTTATGGTGGTACACATGTCTGTTATATACATATGTTGACAATTTGGATTGCGTTTGTTTTTGACAGATAAAAAGGTTAGTCCTGTTTTGTGTGCTCTTCGATTTTTTACTATTCGAAAAAATGCATCAAAGAAACTGTATTAAGTTTTGTGTAAAAAATGAAATTAAATGTGCAAGGACATTTGAAATGTTGACTGTGGCGTTTGGCAAGTCTACTATGAACAGAACACAAGTTCAATTGTGGTATAACCGGTTTGAGGAAGGCCGAGAAGATGTCAATGACGATGCTCGTCCTGGTCGCCCGAGAACGTCAAGTTCAATCAAATGTGAAAGTTTTGCTCACTGTTTTCTTCGACAGCAATGGCGTGGTGCATCATGAATTCTTGCCACAAGGTTGTACGGTCAATAAGGAATACTACCTTAAAGTCATGCGCTGTTTGCGCGAAGCAATTCGTCAGAAACGCACAGAATTGTCGAAAAACCAATCATGGGTTTTGCACCATGATATCGCAACAGCTCACATATCGATGCTTGTGTGTGAGTTTTTGGTCAAAAACAAAACCGCAATAATGCCTCAACCACAATATTCACCGGACTTGGCTGACTTTTTCCTCTTCCCAAAACTGAAAACACCGATGAAAGCAAAGCGTTTTGCTACGATTGAGGAGATCGCTGTTGGCGATATCAAAAACCGCGTTTTAGAAGTGTTTCGAGGATTAGAAGAAACGCTGGCACAAATCTATTATATCTGAGGGGGACTACTTTAAAGGAAATAAAATAGAAATTGATGAACAAATAAATACTTTTTGGAAAAAATTGGAAATAACGGTCATTTGTTGATCACACTTCGTATATTATATGTCGACTATTTTGCCTTTTAGAGATACATTTGAAATCGGAATTTATTGTTATCGCTAATAGAGAATGTTATCATAACTTTCGAAACAATCTGATTTTTAAAAAATGACTACAAGGTGTAAACAAACAATATCTTGACTATATCAGTATTTGGATTTGGTATTGCGAAATTTTCCAAAAATTGCTATTTCGAAAAATTGGTGTAAGTTATGAAATAAAATTAATTAAATACAACAATAATAAGGCACAAAATCGATGTAGACCTTATTTTTCGTTGCGAGCACAGATATAGTTCTAGCGATATAAACATTTTGGCACTTATTTATCATTCTAACGATTTTTTTAAATAACGATTTATATTGCTAACTTCCACATTTATCAGTGCTACAAACCTGATCAGGTGTTACTTAAATTTTAAGCACTCTGTCTTATTTTCATTTCCATAATTTTCACTTTCGTTACTTTATTACTTTAAGTTGACAAAATTAATTTTGTCAACTTAAAAACTCTACTATTCAGTTTTGTGAATTTTAATACTTATAAGAAAAAAAATTCTTGATTTTAATAGCATTTTTTAAATATTCACCACCATCTGCACTTACCTTTATTGCCATAGGTATTATTTTGCTTTTTATTCATTTTCAATTCTGTCAATGACAATTCCACCGTATCTGCATGAGTTTGGAGATTATTTTTCGTCTGAAAAATATGCAAAAAAAAAAAAAACGTCAAGAATAGAAATCTGTCATTGCACAATTTCTGAGAAAACACTTTGTGTGGTTGGAATGGTTTTACGCTCATATTATTTACCTTTTCAATATCATTCATCATGGTTGAACTGACTTTTGGCATTTGTTCACTTTTGCCAATTGCATTAACAATCAATTTTAAATCGTCACGACGATCCTGGAAAATACAATAAGAGTATAGAAAACTGATAATGATAAAGTGAAATAACAATAACAAAAGACTACAATAATGGAGAAAAACTTTTCAAATTTTGTCATTGACGAAAGTTTAGCAAACATTGAAGACATCGGAAAGAAAAATATGATGCTTTGAAAGTGATAACTAAAAACGGATGGAAAGAGATGGACCTGAACGGCATTGAAAAGTCCTTGCAAAAAAAAATCTCAATTAGATAGATGTCCCCTCTCCTCCTCAACAAATATTAATTACAATTTAAATTTCTAGAAAAACTTGTCAGTCTTTTCTCGATGTCATTGACCTTTGTAATTTTCTAAGACAATTTTGCCAAACATGTAACAACATCAAATCCCGCACCATGCAATAACTTATTGTGGACAAGTTGAAAGCTTAATATTTCGCGTGGAATTTGATTTTTCGAGCACCAAATCTAACATAATCTAGTCAGCAGGCACATCATCTATTTTAAGCAAACTAATCATTCAATAGCGCCAAATTTTCAAAATTACAGGATTTGTATTCAAGTATCCACCTGGGTAATCAACATATCGAAATGCTTTTTTAGATGACGACTAGAATAGAAATTGATATCGACATACAGAAAGCGTTTTCGCACACAGAGCTACATTTAATAAAAGTCTGATGCTTGCAAAGTTATGCTGAATTTAGTATAATTGAATGAAATATATAACTCTGGGGATATGTGCGTAAAAATTAAGTAATTTTCAGGGGAGGTACCAGAAAGGGCAGGATTATATGGTAGGTTTAGCAAGTATTATAAAGGGTGTCCCAACAAAAACGCAAGAAATGATTGTGAAATGACAACCAGTTTGAAGAAATGAATGTGGAGGGCATGTGGTTTCAACAAGACGGCGCCACATGTCATACAGCCAGAGAAACAACTCAATTGCTGCATCAGTCATTTCCCGATTGTGTTATTTCGCGTTTTGGAGACCAGAATTGACCGCCTAAATCGTGCGATTTAACACCATTAGACTTTTTTCTTTGGGGTTTTTTGCCGAATAAGCCGACGACGACTCAAGTCTTAAAAGAGGAAATTGGACGCTGCATTAATGAAATACCGCAGCATTTATGCAAAACGGTCATTGAACATTTCATTAACGTCATTGAACATTTCAGGACTTGATAGATATGAAGCTAAAAATGTATGGGTCAAACCGGCCAATGGTATGGGAGGTACCGGAAGAGGCGTTTTTTCTTGGAAGTCGTTTTTTTTTAGTTTCAGCAGGCATCATAAAACACAACAGTGAACAAAAATTTAGATTGACGCAGTCTACAAATTATGAGTTAGAGGGAAAAAAAATGAATTTCGGAAAATCGATCAAATTATACGGGAGGTGCAAGAAAGATGCTGGCCATTTCCGTTCCCTGTACGCTAAATTAGTACTATTAAAATATGCGAAATTTGCCTGAATTTATTACATTAAAAATGTAAGTCGGGCGGTTTCTCACATTTTAACAACTTTAAATTACAACACAGTCAGCAACTGCAATAAAATTGGATTAGGGATGTTTTGTCGAAATAATTGTGAGAACTTGTTGTGTAAGTTTTGCTCTCTGTTGATTCAAATCTATGCTACCAGCACGGATCGCATGTTTATCCATTACACAAATAGGTTGGTTTCCATCTAATATTCGATGATCAGATTTCTCATGTTAACATCAGGCTGGCAGCCAAGTTGCCTTATGCAAAGCTTTATGTTGGAATCTTGACCTTCTAGTCTATATCGTAATTCAGAGAGCCATTTCGTTGCCTTTGAATTAATGGAGTAAGATGCCCAGCTGCAATCACCACACAAAGGGGCAAACTTAAGTTAGACTAATGCCGATTGCTCGTTAGATTGTTCATTATTTACGTGACATCAGAAAAAGAAAACTAAAAACAGATATGATGGAAGATGTGTAATTCATGCGATGAAATCTGTCGTAACTTTTAAAGTAATAGCAACGTTTCACAGTTTAGTTCTCAAGCTTTAAAGTTGGTTTGGCGGTAATTGAGGAAAAAAATTAAGTTATTTTTTTATCAACGAACAAAGAATGCTCTTGTTTTAGGACCCTGCGTAGATATTGATAACTATAATTCTGAAATGGAGCATGAATTTTCTACCTCGGTTCTGCCGTCAACAAAACTAATGACAATGTTTTGAAAATCTGGTATCACTAGTAAACGTGCGACCATATCGAAATTCAGCCAACCAGTTTATTGCCACAGCAATTGTTGATACAGATTGTATATTATTCATCTCCATAGTGTAAGGACACATTTGGTTCAAGCTGATTAACAATTTTTCACAAACTAATGCTGAAATTCACTAATTAACAATTTTTCATAAACTAAGGCTGAAATTCAATAATTAGGTGATAAGTTTTATTTCAGTTTATGAGGAAATCGCTCATTCCTAATCTCCACATAGCCGATTATTATGGGCTCTAAAAACAAAATAGTTAAAAATGTATCGGAACACACGTTGTCACTTCCGGTTGAACGATTATATCAAAATTCGGGAAATCAATTCATTATCATAGCTATTACTGCACCAAAATACACAGTATGTAGTATATTCTGCAATAAATATTTATTACAAAATCACGATAACTTTTCATTAAATTGATGACAAATTAAAATCAAATATAAAAACTTTTTTGATGATAGATTTCTCATTAATTCAGTGAACTTTATTGCAGGTTGTAAAATCATGACAATTATTTTCATCTTAATGTAGCAAATCAAAGTCAGACAAATTTATTGCAGTTGCTGCAACCAACGCATTTTACAATTTATTGGAGTACTGGACGTCACGTGTAGTTGTACGATTACATCGAAATTCAGGAACGCACTTTATTATTAACGAATTAATACTAGGGAGTACACAAAATTTATTGCCATTCAAGGGATTCATATACAGACAATAATGCAAGCAAATTCATTTACTTTGATTTTCGACAAAATTCACGGCATTCTATATATTTAATGGCTGTAAAAGCCAAACACAAAAATAGCAACCGATGTTTTTCTGTTTTCCTATTTTCAACTCAATTAAATTTACGAATAAAATCTTTATTATTCTCAAGACCACTATCGTTATGCCGAGAAGTAATCTCCAGCATATTCTTTGATCACTTCAGTATTACCTTTTATAACCAATTTCTTTCCACGTAAATGGCGATCCTGCCGGTTTATAGGGCACACTTCACCACTTCACAGGACAAAGGACGAACATTAAGAAACAACTTCAAATCTGGTCGTTAGATTTACAGATAATGTTATCTCAGAAGCTGTTCTTACTACAAATTATGCTCTCAAATTCGTGAGAAAACAACTGTTCCGTTACAAAAGCTAACAAACACCAAAATCACAAACAGTCATCAACACAAAGTGCAAGAGAGACACGTACACACACGCACACACAGAGAGAGAAAGAGAGTGAGCAACTAACGTTTTGTGTTAGCCAACAGTATTGCATTTGGAAACAAAATGTTTTAGTTTTCGACGGATCCTTTTACACTTCTAAATGGAATCAAAATTCCAACAAATCAAAATAGAATACAGCGAATTTCGTATTTTAGTAGAGCAAAGAAACAAAAAATTCATAAAATTTACGATAATTTCAATTTCGAATTTATTTCATTATAAAAAAAAATCACGTCTTTCGCGTTACGATTTCAAAATATTGACTGAATTGAATTCGTGGTCGGCAGACGATTACTGAAAAATCTCTAATAAATTACTCTATTGTGCACAGCGTGAAGGCGCCAAAATCTCATTCGAGCTAAAAAGATTCTCTTTAATACAAATATTGGGAATTTCATTTCGCATTAACGCTTCCGATCGTGTTCTCTTTGGGGGCGGCTGGGACGGACAGGACAAGTTAATTGTGATGTCTTCTTGTCTGCCACTTTGTTGGTTGTTTATGTTTATTTTTAGTTTATAACATACAACAAAAACTTGCTGCCTTTAAATAAATAATTTTCGAAAAATCTTTTTTTATTTATTCCCATTGCGTCTTTATGTATTTTTACATACAAACGTCAAATGTTTGGCGTTTATTTTTTTTCGCTTTCGCTCATGGCATAAAGAGAATTATGTGTGTCGCGAGATCTACACGTTGTGAGAAAGAAAAAATTGCAATAGACGACACAGTGGGTTGGAAATTTATAATTTAGTGAGAGGTCACATTTATCAAATTCCTGAAACCAATACGACAGGACAACCATAAGATTTTGTGAATAAACTTCTCTGATCAGTCGTATGAATAACTTTCTTGGATTCTGGATGATAATTTTCGAAAGATTTTCAAAGATTCTGACATAGAGTTCCGACATAGAGCTTGCTGAAGAAAATCAAAAACTTAAAAAACTTATAAAGAAAACGATAGAGCCAGATCAAAATATGACAGGCGAAAAAAGTAGGGCGTCGTTGTATATCCTCTATTATGGATTGTGGTTTACAATGCCGTAGATGTACGTGCGTGAAAATGTCAAAAACTTATTCTTATCGTACATTTTAGCGAAAATATTTGAAAAAGGACTAAAACAGCGTATGAAAATCGGAAACAGATAGATTTCTGCTTTCGGTAATACTAAAAATAATAATATACATAAAGGGTGTCCCAACAAGAACGCAAGATTTAAATTTGGAGTCATTCGAAGTGTCATTGTTTGACGTTTGAACAATTATTATTGTTTGCTAGTAGAAGGTACGAGGTTAGTAAAAATGGAGCGTTACACGAATGAACAACGCATTCTCATTGTAAAATTGTTTTACCAAAATGGTGAAAGTTTTGCGGCTACAGTTCGCAAATTGCGATCAATTTGGGGTCACAATAATACTTCAAAAGAGTCAACTATAGAGAGATTAATGGATAAATTTGCCAAAACTGGGTCTGGTAGTAATGTAAAGACAAAAGTGCGCCTTCGACCAGGTTGATCGACCGAAAATGTCGCAGCTGTATGTGATGATTTCGCTCAAACTCCACCCACCTCAATTCGACACCGAGCTCAGCAAATCCAAATCCACTATGCAGCGAATTTTGACGAAAGATTTGAACTGAAGCCAGCTGACCATGGACAGCGAAGGAAGTTCGTTAATTGGGTATTGGAGAGACAACATGAAAATGCTGATTTTGCCGATAAAATCATCTTCAGTGATGAGGCCTATTTCCATCTTGATGGCTTCGATAATAGGCAGAATTGTCGCATTTGGGTGAGGAAAATCCTCAAGTGATTCACGGGAAGCAAATGCATCCTCAACGTGTCACTGTGTGGTGTGGATTTTGGGCTGGAGGAATCATTGGAGGAATCATGTCAAGCGCCAACTGTCAATGGTGTTCGGTATCGTGAAATGATAACCAGTTTTTTCGTGCATAGAATTGAAGAAATGAATGTGGAGGGCATGTGGTTTCAACAAGACGGCGCCACATGTTATACAGCCAGAGAAACAATTCAATTGCTGCATCATCTTGCGTTCTTATTGGGACACCTTTTATATAAAACAAAGTCGTGTTAGTTACACCATTTATAACTCAAGAGCGGCTGGACCGATTTTTATGATATTTGTGTTTTTGGATTTGTCTTCCTCGGGAATTGGATAATAAGCATTCAAATATGATATTCGTTAAACAAAATAACAATAAAAAATGAATGAGCTTTACAGTGAGGAAACAATAGGAGTGAAACCTTATAAATTGTTAAGCTGTTCTGTATATATATTTCCAAGTCAGATACGTACTTTATTCGCTATCATCATTTTCACATGCTTCCCATATAACCTGTGGAACAAATACAAGGATAATATGTCAGAAGATATCAAAACATCAAATTTGTGTCAGTCCAAGAAATCCACATTTTTAAATGAGTGAAGAAATACATAATCGGTCTTTTCTCTTGATCGAAAATATGTGTTACGTCAAGTGCGGTAGTTTTTTGTCCGGTTAGGAATGCCAACGCCAAATCCTTACGCATTAAATCGAGAATTGGAACGGGAACGTGATCGCCAGGAATTGGACTTAGTGGTTCAAACGAATGTACCCAACAGAAGGAAGTCTATGATACATTAATAAAAGCAATTGATGACGGAAATAGTGGTTTATTTTTCCTGGATGCCCGTGGTGGAACTGGTAAGACATTCCTGATGTCACAATAGCGCATAAACGCACATTAGAAACACTTAACCGAACATTGAAAGATCTATGCAATGGCTCGAGATGTTTTGGATGTTTTGGATACGCAATGATTTTACTGTCTGACGATTTCCGCTAAACACTGCCAATAATTCCAAGATCAACTGTTGGCGATGAAATAAACGCTGGCCTCAAATCATCAAATCTATGGCGCTATATGAATAAACTTCAGCTGACAACAAACATGAGAATTGCATTGCTGATTGATACATCTGCTGGAGACTTCTCTCAGTAATTGCTGACTGTCGCTAATGGTCGAGTTCCTGTCGACGAATCGGGCGGATTTCTTCCAAATTTCTATAATTTTGTCTCATCGAAACACGAACTCATCAACAAAGTATTCGCCAACATCATTGATAATCGCAAAAACAACGAATGGTTGAGTGACCGAGCAATTTTGGCAGCTAAAAGTAAAGATGTGAATGGATTAAATTACGTAATTCAGAATGGAATCAATGGTACACTTCATTCATTCAAATCTGTTGACTGTGTAACAAACGAGTGGGTAGGCGGGTGTTTCCTAGGATGCTTTGTACCGCTTACCCCTAAAACGCAGGCCATAAAGTAGTGTGGCCTTGTGCCAGGCGCCCTAGAAAAAGGTGGATTATGTCTTGGGATTCACCTATAATATGATATCAAACTGATCTTGGAACTCGTTTTCCGAAAACCATGTAAAGGGGAGAGTCATAGTTAAACAAGACACATCCTGGCAACAGCTGCGGACATAGAGAAGCCGTCGGGAAATATCGGAAGATTTATCTTTTCCGTTAATATAGTTGTATGACGAGAGAGATCTGGTTAATGAACTATAATTGGAGCATGGTGTGGTTTGCTGCGTTGATATTCTCTCCTCGGACATTGAAAATCTATGCCGTAGATTATGGATTACTAGTTCCATGCGAGGTATGATAAAGCAAAACTGGAGTAGCTTGTCTGCGAAACCCAAACCAGAGGGTTCTTCTCTTCTGGTAGCACGGGTGACCAGGGGCCCAAGGAACATTGTTCCTTTCTGGTCAATGGTGTTGGAACCCTAGTGGGAGCATCGTGCTGGCTGTGGTTGCCCGAACAAATGTTTTCAGTGCTTTTGCATTGCTTCATGTTGCGTTGGTGAAGAAATGCATTAGCTTAGAAAACACTGTTCATGTCTATCCGAGGTCTTCCTAGATACCTCAACTCCTACCCGGGAGGTAGCTCATTTCATACCAAGTGACTACAAAGGTACTTTGGCCGAGTGAGGGAGTAGGACCTGATGAAGCTTTTCCTAGAAGAAAGCAAGAACATATAACCAAGAAAAAAATGATGGAAAACAGCACCTGTGTGATGACACACCATGGGTAAGGCTTTCCCAGCGAGACTCATGTAAAACCTGCACATTTGATTTGTGTAACAAACGAAGATGAAGCCACCAACTATCCTATTGAATTTTTAAACTTCATGGATGCGCCTGGCTTATCACCTCACAATTTACGACTAAAGGTTGGCTCGGTAGTAATCATGCTTCGAAACCTAAACCAATAAAAACTATGCAACAGAACGCGTTTGGTGATAACTAAACTGATGACCAAAGTGATTTACGCGACGATACTCAAAAGAAAATTCAAAGGTGAGGAAGTTCTCATTGCGAAGATTCCGATGATCCCAACCGATATGTCTTTTGAGTTTAAACGACTTCAATTTCAGATTCGTCTTGCATTGGCCATAACGATTAACAAATCAAAAGGCCAATCCTTGAATGTTTGTGGTCTAAATATAGGAAAAATTTATGTTTTTCTCATGGTCAATTATACGTGGCATGTTTACGAGTCGGAAAACCATCTGGTTTATTTATTCTTGTGCCTGATTATAAAACGATAAATGTCATATATCACAGGGTGCTTCAATGAAGATTGCAACCCACTAATTCCCATGTATTTTATTACTAATATAATAAAAAATTGAATTTAATAACTTGGTAGTAATTTTAAAATCATAAATCTGACTATTCATTGACGGTTAGGCGGAACGAAGTTAGCCAGGTTTGCTATATATATGTTATATATAGGAGTACATACATATATAATACATTTACGTGGCAAAACTACGTTTGCCGGTAGTAATTTAGTGTCAGCTAGTAATTTAGTGAATAATTGTAATAATAATTTTTAAAATATTTGAATGTCATAAATATCCACACTAGCGATCTTCAAGAAAGGACAAAAATTGTGTCTTAAAATCGGAAACGAACTGCTTAAAAGTTCGATTTGTTTGCAGCAAACACCTGATGTAATCCGATGGTAAAGAAATCGCCAAGCACCAACATTTATATTGCACTCTGTGTGATTGAAATATAAGCCAGAAACCAGAAATTTCAGTCAAGTGAACTTATTTGCATATACCTGCACCCTGCCCTTTTGCAAAAATGTGTGAAGTAAAAAAACGTGCGTTGAAAATCGCTACGTTCTTATCAACAAATGTTCCAAACTAATGCAAAATACTGCATTTAGTATAATTAAGTGAATTAAATTAATTATGAAATTTTTATGGGAGCCATCAGAAACGGCGGGTTTATCCGGACATTTTTCTCAAATTTTACCAAGAACGGCCAAAAATTCCGGTCGCAGCAGTCTACGTGTCAGAAATTACAAGGATAACATCGAATTTTGGAAAATCGCCAAATTTGTTAGCGCGGTACCAGAAGGGACATAACAACATGGTCCATTTTCATACCTAGACATTACTTTAGCAAACCCTCCAACGTACGCCAAATGTGACTGAACTTAGTGTGACCGGGAAGAAGATATGAACCTAAGAATATTTTGTTTAAATCGACCATTCGTATGGGAGGTACCATAGGAGCACTAAGAGTTATAGACCGAAGCAATGGTCATCCTTGCAGTCTACGAATTAGGAGTTACATTTAAAAAATTTAATTTTAAAAATTGGATCAATTTATATGGGAGGTACCTCAAGCGGAGAACCGATTTAACCTGCATACAATTCCCGGCTGTTATCTGACAAAATATCGGACTGTGACCAGTTTTAAGGAGTTTCATAAAGTTATACAGCGGTTATTGTGCCTATCAGCCAGTCGGACATTGCTTAATCGACGTTGGAAGTCATGAAGCGCATTTGGTCAAAAGATACTTGTACCTTACACACTTTCTTTTGGGAGTTACATTTTTGCTATATCAAATGATATACTCGTATACATTCATTCATTCAGGTGAAGGTATAAAAATTACTCTTCCTTTTAAATGTTTTCATTATAATTGCCCTCGAAACTACAATGACTTCATTCTGAAATACGAACACATTAATAACAACAAGTAGAACTATTTGTGAGCTGAATATGAAAGAGTTTAAATGTACGTCTTTTGAGATATTGTCCTTTAAAGGTCATTTTTCAGATTAAGATATCGTTTTTTTTTAATTTTCAGAAAGCAGAAAGAATATCCCCCGTCTTTAGATATAACGCCACAAACAAAACATTCTCTGCTTAGAAGGACAGACAAATCAAAATTTTGAGACACAATAATTCGTAAATCATAACGATTCTGGACATAATTTTAAACGTTTCGCAAGTATATGAGAAATCGTAAAAATCATAGAGGGTAGGCTTAAAAAATGTATTTTTGTATCAAAAATGTGCTCCTGCGATGAATTTGAAATCATGACTAGAAAAATGTAGAAATGCTTAAAACTGTTTAAAGATGGATGCCTCGATTATTCCCTATTCTAAATAAATATTAATATTAGATTATTATTGCTAGAAATGTTATCTTTACATTTACGGAGCATAATCCATGTTAAGTATTCAAAATCAAAAAAACAACTAGGCCAAGTTCTTGTCCAAAAAAACCTTTCGCATAAGCACCACTGCCAAAACACTGTTCATAATATTTTGCGGAATTGATTTCATTAGAAGGTGAAAATAAAACACAACAGCAAAAATTAGGTAATTAACTCAATACGCTACAGCAAAGCAGTGCAAAAAAGAACGAAACATATCTCAGCCGTTCTCGTTTAGCTAAAGAAAATATTTGGAATGCTCTCTGGTACAATTTTTCACTTGTCTGTCGCCGGAACAAGCGCGACCTATTCGATTTTGTCTTCCCAAAAGCCAATGACTAACATTCACCGATCGACACTACGTTGAGATATTCGATTCTTTTTTAATTTATTGCTAAATTTACAAAATATTTCGGCAAACTGTCCGCTGTGCTACAAACAAATCGCAATCAATTAATATTGGCATGATTCGAGGATGGTGGGCGTCGTCGGTGACTATGAGGATGATGATGATGATGACGATGATAGTGGCGTTTGAATCGATGGCACACGTCGTCTGGCAATTTAGAAGTAGACGAAATATCTATATCGAACTATTGTATATGGAAATGAATTATAACATGATTAATATACACAATCAATCAAACATAAACAACTAGAAAACCGCACATATAGAAAATTTGAACAGAGCAATTGAAATATTTCACATATGTGATTGCAGATAAATGAAAAAAAGAAACAAAATCCTTTGAAATTGATTATTGTTTGGCTGGTGTACGTTCTCGCTGTCAAAAATAATGAATGGATTTTATAATTAATATATATTTTTAAGCACAGTTGATTTACTATACGCCTGAAGTGAACAAGAGAAACTCACCTAATACGGAAATCGAAATTGAACAAAATTTTTGTGGACTATCGGCAAATCATAATACTCTGCAGCAGATAAACGAATTCATTTAAACTGGATGAAAAAATCCCGAAAACCGTATGTTTCGTGAAGCTTTTCTCATGAATGAAAGCTAAAATCCTTTGAATGTTCAACAAAATTTGTCCAAGTCTAAGTGACAAATACCGTGTTATCCATTTTTCGGTTTTAAAAGTAAAATGAAATAAAACACACATAAAGCTATGATTTCTATAAAATTTTTATTTCATTATAATGCTTGAACCGCCTCTG
>JAHXMU010000330.1:1189-17035 GCA_019455685.1 Philornis downsi
TATTGCCGCTCATACTGTCTGAAATCTCGTTTGGCGTGCAATGGCTTTTCTATAAAATTTGTGTAGGCTTCGCTGGAATACCAAACTCGCTCAAGGCTTCATTAAATGTTTGTCGTATCGGAATGTCGAAGGCAGCTTTATGACTGACGAAAAGGTGGTGGGTGTCGACTTGAGTTTCCTTTAAAGCCTCGCTAATAAAATTCGATAGATTTCATGAGTTGGAGTAGTCGTTTTGTTTCTCATAGCCGACATCACTTTTCAAGCGGTGAGTAAAAGACTGATACTACGGTCATAAATAGCTTTGTTAGCAAGGCATCAGTACCCGCAGCTTTGTCCTATTTATTACCTTTTGTTCTACTTATTACTGCAATCGTTTCCTCACATTATATGTTACAATTGGCTGCAGCATTGTCATGTGTCCAACCTCTTTTGTCGTATCAGGATCTGTCTGAATTCGACTTTTCATATCCAAGTACGGTTTCTGCGATAATTAACATCGTACGCCCCTTTGCTGCGCCATTGTGTGTCGGAAACATCAGGAGTGGGTACATTTTGTAGCAATAATAGATAGAGCTTGTTAGAATGTCCTATTGGGTATTTTTGAAGCATGCTGGTCTGCTATGCGTGGTTTTCTTAGAGATAATTTACGAGTGTTTTTCATTCCGTCCAATATGTAGCATACCTTAGCTGAAACCAACTATTAATCCGACTCTGTTACCAGTTTGATCGGTCCATCCATGTGATCGATTTGCATATATTTTCGCCAAGTTGTTTACATTTAATCTTATGGCATATCTGTTATAGTCACAATTTAATTCTGTTCTTTGAGCCTTTCTCTTGGAAAAACTTTTGTGCGCACCAAATATCATTTTATACACATAATCTGAACTAAAATCTTAACTAAACATTAAATTTTGTCTTGTTTATTTCCAGGTAAATATCGAATATTTTTCTATGATTTTCTAACAATATATTGCAACAAAAATTGTAAGTAGTATAACATATTCTTTAAAAAACTTAATGAAAATTTATCATTTAAGAAGCCCGCTTAAAGAGATTCTCAAAATTCTTTTTGTAACTACGTTGGCACAACTCTCCCCCATGCTGAGGCAGAGTTTGTATCCATCTTTGATTTTGTCAGTTCATCTTATGCGTGTTTGGCTATCTTTGCAATAGATAAAAAAAACTATCTAACAAAGGATGTGTTTCAAATTTTATATTGCATATGGAATTTACTGAAGCTATTAGAGATGGCTTGCGGTGAATCGACTTTATGAAAAGCTCGTGCATTTGAGTAGTACAATGCATTCAAAAGCGGTCCAAATATGATGGTAAATTTGCCTCGCTATAACCAATCACATCAATTTCTTCAACTGAAATCGAAGGAAAGTGAAGGAAATCGAAGGGAAGTGAAGGAAAGGTATTTAAATTTGCGAGGGGTGGCCTCCTCAGACTTCTGTATCTCACAAAACAGTTCATGCTACTTTACACAAATACAGGGTGTCCGTCGGGAGAGTATACTATTTTGTTTGTTTATAATTTTTGATTAAATGCAAAAGAATGGATTTTATATTGATAAATGTTTTATTTAATGTCGGCAATTATGTATTAAATACAATACCAGATAAATGTCCGCCTCTGTTAGCCTCACAAATACGAGCCCTTTTGAGCACATTTTTCATTACATTTTCACACATTTCACGCGGTATTTCATTATTCCATTAAAATTAATTAATTAATTTCATCACGAATATTTTGTTTGAAACGCTTGAGCGTTTCTGGTTTGTTTGCATAAACTTTGCTTTTCAGATATCCCTACAAAAAGGAGTCAGGCGACCGTGGAGACCAATCAACATCTCCATTTCTTGAAATAACTCCTATGGAAAGAGGTCTTGCAGTAATTCTATTGTAATCCTGGCTGTATGCGATGTGGCACCGTCTTGTTGATACCACATGTTAATCAAGCCCATAGCTTGCAGTTGTGGCTTAAAAAGTTTTTAATCATATTACGATATCGCTCCCCATTGACAGTTACCGTTACGCCGTTTTCGGTTTCAAAGAAGTAAGGTCCAGTGATTCCTCCTGGCCAAATTGCATACCAGACTGTCACTTTTAATGGATGCAACGGTGACTGATAAATAATTTGAGGGGTTTCCATTGCCCAGAACCGACTATTCTGTTTATTCACATATCCATTCAAATAAAAATGTGACTCGTCACTCATTATAATTCTTCCACGAAAATCGATGCTGTCATGGGCGAGCTGTAACATCCTATTGGCATATGTAAGGCGGCGTAAATGGTCTTGTGGAAGAAGCTCTTGCGTCAACTGAATCTTAAATGGAAACAAATGCAAATCCTTGTGCAAAATTGTGGCCAAAGTTGTTCTTTGAAGACCAAGCTGATGAGCACGGCGTCGCATTGAGGCTGATGGATTGTTTTGAACGCTTTCTGCGAGGCAGCAGTAATGTTTTCAGTCGATCTTGCAGTACGTTGTGGTCCATGCTTGGCCCTATCAGCTACAGACCCTCTTTCTTTGAAATCATTCACTACGTGATAAAAAGTGCGCCTTGTTGGCACGTTGTTCATCTCATCATCACAGTAATCGGTGATTGATTTTGACATAATGTTTTAACGATTAAAACACGTTAGTTTATCGAATATCTTTCCATAATAAATTTACCACGTCTCTACTTCACGACTGCCAAATATGAACTGTCAAGTCTAATTTTTACCAAAATGGAGACTAAACAAAGTAGTATACCTTCCCGACGGACACCCTGTATTTGCCTGTGAAACATGTTGCCTGAATATTTCTGTGAAACTCAATTGTGCAAAAGTCGCTGAAGGCATGCTAGAGGTAGTCAGTTCCGATCCCACATTAATAGAACACATTCTACCTGGTGATGAGACGTGAGTGTACGATTTTGCAAAACCAACACAATCAAAAGTGAATGCTGACTGTTTTCATTGGTTATCGAGGTGTTGTGAATTCGGTAGTCTTGCCGGAAGATCAGACAGTAAATAACAAATATCATTTGCGCAATTGTCTCTTAACCTGATAAATTCTCAAAAATTTTAAGTTAAAAAATCACAAAAATAACCTGAATTCGTTCTTTTTCTTTTAAACTATGCCGCTTAAAATGAATATTTTTCAAAACCGTTTCAAACAAGAAGTTAAAAAAAGCTACTCAAATGCTATACCTAGCCTTTGTGTAGACGGTTGATAGTGAATTTAAATGAATCTCCAACATATGCACCAGTTTTCGTTTAGTGTAGAAACTAATTTATTCAATATTTGTTCGGATATATTAAACAACATGCGTGTTCTACAAGGTTTATAATATACAAGCTGAAATGGGTAATAATGAATCGCTCCAGTTGTGTGATTCGGACATGTAATTTTGAAATCACATGTTTTAAATCACGTAAAACATATGAACGCTTTTCAGTTACACAGCAACGATATGAATATTAAATTTGAATCTCTCTTTTTTCTCAAAATTAGTATTAATATATATGTAGTATAGTAGTAGTATAGTAGTAGTATAGTAATAGTATATATATGTAGTATTAGTATGTGTTCCTTGACCAAATGAAATCGAAAACTGTAGCATACTTTAGGGAGTTTTCGGACTTGTACTTGTCCTGCAACTCATAACTCTCCTAAATGAATATTTTCCTTGTCCATTGGACCATTGTACATTAAACCCTATGAATTGAGTTGATAGTCATTTCATGTTCTATGGATGTCTGCACTTTGGTAATAAAATCCATACAATTCCAGTCAATCACACACACAGAATAAGTGATGAAATTGCCCCCCTTTTCTCCATGACTATTGATTCGGGTCAATGCTATAATTCACAGATATGGAGAACCAATAAGAGCAGTAGTCTCTTTAGATTTATGAAAATAATATGGCCAGAAGCCAAAAATGTCCTTTTTGCTGGAATTCGTATTCAGTAGAGCATACAACTCCTCCGACAATTGAAAAGAACTCTCGAGTGATTCACATTACAAGAGGATATGTTAAACCAAACCAGATAAGGGAGAGTTAATGTTTCTCACACACACAGCCAAAAAAACACACGAGTAGAAAGGACATTTCCGTTTTCAAATTTGTACCATTAGCAAACAGCTAATACTTACCCACACAAGTATTGCAACAGAATGATCTGCACAAAAATTTCCATAGTCATTACAGAGTTTTCGGTAGTTTAATATCCAATTTGGGTGTAATACCGACACACCCCAAGTGTGGCGAATTACAATATTGTCCTGTCACAGAAACCACTTAGGCAAATATAGGAATCTTAATGACAGTGAGAAACAAAGGACTTCATTGGCACTCTATACGAAATTCGAGCAGTTAAGTAGCAAAACAAAAAAGCTTTTGGTTGTTATGTGAAGATATCTGGAATTGTCATATTTATAACCATCGGTATGAGATTTCTCTGCACAATGCACCCTTTTGTAATTAAGATTGTGATCTTAATAATTTTTGGATGTTTACTTTCTGTTTTAAATGCGGCAAAAAAGGCAGCAAGGCAAAAAAATGCATAAAAATACGCTCGAAGAAACTGATGACAGTGCTTTGAATGTTTTAATTTTCATGATAGTTACTATTGTAAAATGGTTGCTTTACTATCCTTACGCAGTATATATATATACGAAAATCAAAACGTTCAAAGTATTGTCATCATTCTCTTTGAGCGTATTTTTATGAACTTTTTTTGCCTTGCTGCCCTTTTTGCCGCATTTACAACAGAAAGTGAACATCCAGAAATTATTGAGATGACAGTCTTAACTAAAAAAGTGTGCATTGTGCAGAGAAATTTCATATCAATGGTTATAAATATGACAATTCCAGATATCTTTACATAACAACCAAATGCTTTTTTTGTCTTACTACTTAACTTCTCGGATTTTGGATTTCGCTATATTGACAAATTTGTGTCATAATCAAGTCCTATACTTTTATTTTGAAACATTTTCGTCTAGTCTATAGTGCTTGCTTTTATTTGGAAAATGTTTCTACCTCCTATTTAAATACTAATTTAGAGCCTATCTTTCCCGTAAACTTAACCATACTTTATTCTGCTCCTTGTACACATCCTAGACCACACTTATCTTTTCTGCAAAGTACTTAGAGACTTTCTCAAAACAGGCTTCTTCAAGAAGGTACTTACTTTTTTTTAGGAAAGTTTTTATCCAAAAAAAGTTCAAAAACACCTATTAACAAGTTTGTGCCTTAATTTGGGCTTATTTTGCCTATATCGAGAGAATTGATTGACCTTCATTACTTTTTTACAATCGCAAACATTTTTACAATCGCCTTCATTTATGATGGCGTATACGTAACAGCATTAACTATTTATGGCGGTTGTAGGTGTCGCATAAATAATCTTAATTAATGTCGTCTCGAGGTTACAAGTGCGTGTGAGTAATTATAACCTATTGAATGTAACTCGCGTCAATACTTTATAAAAACGGCAAGTGGAGAGAGCATAGAAGGGAAAACTATCATATAATGTAACGCTGCAATCGAATTGTATTGGACACCATGTTTTCCCTCTTTGGCAGGGTAATGAAAAGATCTGTTAAACATATTTGTGTTTCGAAAACGTCGAAAAAGACATCGTCTTCAAGAGGTTATATACAGTTGTGTTTATGCCCTGTACCAGAAACTTTCTCTTCAAACATTCGGTTGATTCTTTCTCACATATCGTCATATGAAATCAAAAAAGGCGTAACTTACATTTCGAAAATTTTACAAGAGAAGCAAAAAACATCCTAAAATGGATAATACACCAAATTTTTTCAAAATTTTTATAGGTTAAGCTAAGTTGATACTATCGGATTAGTATTTGAAGAAAAATTTTGAATTTTTGTATTATTTACAGAGCTATGAAACTTACGCCTTTTGAGGATTAGATTTTCTAAAACCGAAAAGGGCGTAAGTTACAATAAAAAAATCGCTTTGATTTAGGAAATGTTTTCCTATGTTCTTCATTAAATAGATTCACTATAAATATTTTTTTATTTTGTTTTTTATTAACATACTTATAGTAAACAAAACATAAAAAGTAATTGAGCAAAAAAAGACAACATTTTAAATAAAAAGATTTCATATCATAAATAGTTAAATATTAGAATATAGTATAGGATGTTTTATTGCTAATTTTCATAGGGCAAATTTGTATAAAAATCATGGCAATCTTCTGGTATGAAGGATTTAAGATCCTGGAGATGTTCCCACTTTTTTTTAGAAATTTTTATTCTCTGAGAATGTAATGAAGCAGATTCGTTGTCATGAGTATATTTTGCTTTTCGGTTTGGAAGAATTGTATATTCCTCTTTAATGTTTGTTTTAAAGTAAATAGTTCCAGACGTATCGTATCCCAATGCTCGAATCATGTTAACCGTGGGATCTCCAGCTTTTTTTCCTGTAAAATATTTTTAATTGTATTAACAGGTCATAAATATTTATTATCACAATTTTACCTGGACGAATGGAAGAGTAAAGCTTAGGAAGAGAATCATAATCCAGAAAATATGAATGATGGGTGTTGAGTGGAAATGGAGACTTACGGGAATCGTTACCATATTCAACGAATTGAGAAGGAAGATTAATTTTTCTATTGTTTATTTTTCTTTGGATTAGCGAATGAGTTGAATCACATTCCATTTGGGTGTGTCCAACTATTAAATATTTGTGCTCAATTGTTATGTTTTTTTCAATACACAAGGATAGTAATGCGTTTGACAATATGACATTGCGGTTTTGATAAAAGCAGTCATCCGAATATATTATAATATGGTTAATATCTGGTGACTGAAGTATACAATTTTCTAAGTGTTTTATAATACATGTTGTGAAAGTAGACGCTACCATATTCCCTTCAGATTCATCCCAGATATAATTGTCAGATTCATGGCTATTGATATTATAAATAGTGAAGTTATGTACTTGCAATTTCATTTTATAATATGAAGCACTTGCGTTTGTTTGAGGAATCAATTTTACGGCTTGCATATCCATGGATAATAATAAGAAAATTCCAGACTTTGCATTTTCGACATCGTTTGCTTTTTCTTCTCGCATGGCATCAACTTCTGATCTATGACTGATATATTGATTCTTGCCTCGTATGATACACAAGTATCACACATGTCATTCCTTGGTTTAAATAATGAAATATTTTTTTCTTTTATTGTAAGCATAAACTTGGGATACGATACTGCTGAAACTTCATCATCGGTATTTTTAATGCATTCTTCACAATATAATTTATAAATTTGGCTGTATGATTTAAAATCTGTTTGCAAATAAAGTTTCTTGGTATAATGTCTTCGGTAATGGGATTCAAGCTTCGGAATATCATTTAACCAATTTTTTAAAAAGTTACGACGCTTCTCGTATTTTTTATCTTTAATCGAGGTCTTTCTTTTCGGAATAACTTTATCCGGTTGTTCCTTATTTAAAAAGACCCAATTTCTTATAGTTTTTTCAATTATTCCAAGAGTTGACGTAAACATTTTCTGGCAAACTTGAATACGAGTTGTCTTAGCTTGCAAATAATAACGTTTGGACAGCGATCGCCTTGAAATAATGTTCCCATTTCGTGCTTTTTCAGAAACGACCACGTGACTTCTTACATACACCTTTTTTTCTCCCCACGTCATATTCCAAAATCGATCAAATATTTGTTGGCGTATATTTTCAGCAAAGTGGGAGCAATGACGCAATGAGCTCTTTTCACAAAATTTAGACTGACATCTTATCCCCATTATTCGAGGATTTTTTACACACACAATTCCTTTATTGAGGCCTGTATACATTTTACTAGTCATTCGGTCATTAGCATATAAATGTTTTTGATTTGTTTTTTTTTTTTTTTGCTTTACTGACATATTTAAATTTGTTTCATTATCCATTTGTAATAAATGCACTTTAATCGAAATTTTTTATTTAACTTAGATGAACTGCTTGCTTTAAGAAATATGTTTTATTAGAAACACAATGAAAGAAAGAATAACTGCTTACCAAAAATGCAAAAATACTAAAAACAGAAAGATCTCTTATTACAAAAACAACAAAACAAAACCTAACTGTTTTTAAAAAACCCATTGCATGCCTCTCTTCTCTTGTCTGTTTCTTTTCTATTCTATTTCTTCTTTTGCGTTAGTTATTTTTTTTTTAAGACGTAAATTACCTGTTTGGTTTATGAAATGTTTGCACTTGCAGTTACGGCTTTTAGAATTTTGTTAATAAAATTGTCGTTTTTAGTCGTATGACTGTAAAACTTAGCAGGTACGTGTATTTTGATGCGGTGAATAGTAATCAATCAAAAAGTCAATTTTGAATTTTTTGTAACTTACGCCTTTTTTGATTTCATACGACGATATGCTCTTTTGTTATGTTCACATAACTTTGCTTATGACTCCTTGTTGTGCCTATCCTTTACTTAACTTTTCTTCAAGGACTTCCCCAAGCCAAATTTTATTATGCCAATAATAGGGACTACTCGAACGTATCCACATTTCTTTTGGAAAACATTTCCCCAAGTCACTTATTGCGCTTGTTGCAAAGTTTACGACGTAGCTGCGACTTATTTTACTTGTATCGTAGAAAGACGAAGTAACTTTGCCTTTGGTTAGACTATGTATCTTATCCAGGACCATTGTCTTTCTTAGAGGCATTTGGCTAGTCGATTGTTTTTATAAAAAAAGCATTCATCTACTAATTTTTGTCTAACAGAAGCATTTAATATTCCCATTTCTTTCATCCATCACTAATATTAACTATTTCTGACAGTTCCTTCTGTCGCATTAGTTATCTCAATTCATATTTTCTCGAGGTTACATTTGACGCATTAGTATCTGCAAAATACCACATATAACTCATACGTACAACAGTAATTAGCGCTATACGAGTAAAACACAACCTAATGGAGCGAATGGCTAACAGCATAAATGTCATACAAGCTTACTACGGAAATCGTCAGCATACTTTATGGCACCCACAGCCAGAAGCAGCATACAATGAAAACGTGGGCACGAGCCCAATACAGCTTGATTTCAATTGCCATAATGCAGTGATTAAAGTTCACTTTCAACATATTCGAAATGTGCAGACCACTATGTTATTCGCTCGTTGACAGTTGGCAGATTAGTATAAAAACCTGTTACAAGCATTTGCATTTCAAACACGTTAAGAATATGATCATTGCCCTCAAGAACTTACATGCAAATGTGATAGATTTCCCGAAAAACAATGAAGGGAAAAACCACCTGCAATCATCGTGTTTTACTTGGCTCATTACAAGCGATTAACGTCATTCGTAAACCATTTGTCGACTAACTGAACAGGTGTTTTCAATGTTTGGTTTCAATACTACCTCATATCCTGGCCATGAGGTTCGGACAAGCAATTTAGTTAATTTGTATGTGAAGCTGCCCGGTTATATTCCGATGCAGCCGCGAAAGATGATAATAAAAATGGAACATGCAAATATGTCAGAAAGATGGGAATGACGATGAAATGTCTGTGATGTTCCTGGCACGTATTCAAATTCTCAATAATGACTACAGTAAATCTGGCCAAATGAAAAAAACACACACACCAATGCAAAGTGGTTTTTAATAGTTTATCCTAGAATGCCAAGAGTTGACAGCACGTTTAGTTGACATTTTCAGGACAAGAGTGGCAGGAATGGGATAAAGGTTCCAAATAGAATGTTCCTTTTTTTAAGTAACCAGATGTTAAATCATTCAAATGCATAGATATGCTGATAGCAAAAAAAGTCTCAATACATATAAAGATGTGAAATATTTGGAACCATCTTATTCAAGTTCCTAGTTGATAGAAAAATTATCTGGGATATATACTTTCCATTAGATTGAATTTCTATTGCAACAATTTATCCGCCACCTATCTTATATAATTTGTATTAATCCGAAAACTTTCAAAAATGTTAAATGATTTTCATGCAAAATTCGTTATTATTAGTACGTGGCCTCGATCCAGTTTAATCCACTCGGTCCAACATTTCTCTTTCTCTATGCTTTTTTTTAGAATAATTCGTCAACCAATTCTTTTGACCTGGAACATACTCGTACTACTTTTAAGATTTGCAAATAAAAAATATTCTTTAGCGACCATATTTAGTAAGTGCGGTGGTGGATGCAATTTAAGCAATTTCGCCGTTGTACGCAGCAACCTTGTCCTGTTCAAAGCGGTTTCTTCTTACCATCTGAGTACCTTTTTTCCTTTGTCTCATTTTTCAAACGACCCATTACTCATTATTCTTGCTTTTGTCACGTAATTGATGAGCTAAATACTATGCGCGTCCCAAAACGTACCCGTACGACCGTGTTTAAAATCAGCACATCACCGACAAATAGTTGTTTTCGATAAAGAAACATCGCCCTAATATGTTCCAAGTCATTGTTGAGTTTCGACGGTATTTTCCCTATCAAAAAGTCAAGTTTAATCAACTCATAAAACTCCTTTTTTCCACTTATACAAAAAATGGGTCTAGAAATAGAATATGTTTAAGCATAGAGAATGTAAATTGGAATTTTTATATCTTATAACGTTTAAGCTGTTTTTAGCAGCCCTGCGAATCAGTAATACATTGATGTTTCTACTGCACTGTGAGCAAACGTTTGGCCATTAAGCACATTTTTTTTTCGTGACGAGTTATTCGCACAAAATTTTTAATGTACGGCTGTGTGTTAGTTCCGCCACCTGTTGACCAGTTATTGACTTATCAACGGAAGAGAGAATAAATTATAAAAACGATGCGGAAGCGGTATGGGGCCCGAATGTGAACATACTTGTTATCCTTGTGGTGTTCAATTTTGTTATTTTATGGTATTTTTCATAAAAATGATTTGTATATTAATTTTGTGTGCATTTTACGTAGAATTTTCCCTGTTTTAATATGGCAGCAAATATTACAGAAATAATTGATTTTTCCAAGTATTTCTAACTTTTATCATATTTTCTATCTTTCGGTTTGAATTCATATTTCTGAAAATCTGTTTCTACTAAAATAAAAAACAGTAAAAAAAATCTGAAATAATTTAGGCAAATATCTCATGACTTAGCATCGCACATCTGTCCAAATCCCACTTGAGTTGAAGATTACAAACACTTACACAATCGAAACGAAACACACTCACACTTGCTCCCTCTCTCTCTCTCACTCGGCTAAGCCAGTATCATAACATACTCGTATGTATATGTGACGACATTGTATGGGCTGTTGTGCGTCACAGAATGAGTAGCAGTATTTGCATGTTTATTGTACTCGTATGTGGCTCTTGCTTGTCTTCTTCAACAATACGTCAATGTTTGTGTGATGATGAATTGTGGTATGTGAGTATTTCTTATCTCACTCCTGCGTAAAGAAATAACCAAACTTGAGCTGATGTTATGTAACCCTCTCAAGTATGTGTAGTATTACCCACACCAGGCGAATAAGTGTATGTGTAAACACAGCAAGTGATACAAATTATTGTAATTTTTCGCTTTTCTGCTTCTTTATCCTTTCATTATTTAAGAATATGGCTTGAGACCTCTATTTGGCAGTGATGTAAACCTTGCCTTGCCTTCGAAGTAGAATGAAGAAAATGAAAAAAATACGAATTTTAATAACATTTTAGCAGTATGTGAATCCTTTGGCCTCATTTTTCAGGATAACTATAACAAATGATGCGTTTAGGAAGATGCGGTGCAATTTATTACAAAAGTAAATCGCCCTTAGTGAACGGAAAGAATACAAATCGGTTAAATGCTGGCGTTAAGTAAACTGCAAAGTAAGTCAAAGGATATTTGTGGATATTTGTAACAACAGGAAAAGAAATTTAGAATAGTTTATTGAATCGGTACAGATACGATAGCATTTCTTACCTTTACCTTATCTTTTACTTCATTGAAATTTGTTTCCAAAAATAGCCAAGTATTTGTAGCTGTCATCATTCAATTTGCGAAATTCTTCACAAATTCGTCTGTATTTATCTTAAGAATTCATGTTGACACAACACCTACTTATGTTCTATAACAGTACACATTTGTGTGCGTTAGCTTCTTTGTATATACGTAGTATGAGAAATCTACAATTTCAAAGGCTTTGGTGGGCGTGATTGGTCTGCTACATACATACATACATCTACTAACATAAACGGTAGTGTTCATTATAGTAGTAAGCGGAATGTAGCACAATAGCATTTGCAATCGATATGTATCGTCCCAACGATCGCCAAAATATGCCGAAAATATCGAAATATTTGAAATATGCATAATATGGCGCATATTTCAGATTACTTACTTACCTAGATGGCAGGTAGAGAAGAAGTTCAAGGTGTCATGATCTTCGACGCTTTTTCTTCAAATCATCATGCCAAACTTTGACAATGTTTAAAAAACTTAGTGTTTTTGACCGACATTGGGTCGCTCTCTTCTACGTCGATCAAATTGTTCATTTTGAAATAGTTTGTGTATGGAGTGTTGAGGTTCATCCGCACAGCATGACCCAGCAACTGCAATCACTGCATATTAATGCGCTTGACCGCATCGACGTCGATATAAAACTCAAACATGTCGGTACTCTTTGGTAACTCTTTGTTAACGATGGATCCATATTCTTTACGGTGTATTCTTTTTACGAAGACACCCAGCACTCTTGCCAAACTCAGTCACGGCTTTGTACAATTTTTGGATTTTTTTTATCGGATTATTGAATCCAGTTTTACAGTCCACGGAGTCTTCGAGTCTTTCATGGGCCTTTCATGAATCTTTGAAAAATTTGGCGTATTGTGAATGCCTGATCAAAAAAAAGAACGCAAAATCAATCAGATCAGATATGATTGACTTTAACCTTTGGCGTATCATATTCGATGGAACTTTATAAAAAACTTACATCGCTATAGCTTGCATACAAACTTGGATCCGCATTTGTGAACACGGACCATAACTATGAGTATGTTATGGATTAGATTCTAATTACCGGATATTCACTGGAGACAGATCTTGTTTGATGCATGACCATCACCACTGGCAAAGTTTGAATGCCTGTCAACAATTGGTTCCACGGATCAAAAGCAAGAATGAACGTTTTCCTTTCCTTTTTGGAAATTAAAATCTTCCGTAACAATTTTTATCTCACAACAAAGTGGTGGTTGTTGACTTCTCCTGCGCATTCATGAAACATATCATTGATATATACCGGGTTATCTATTTTTTGGTTTCATAAGTTAAGTTAAATAAATCACACATAAAGCTATGATTTCGATGAAACTTTTATTTCGTTATAATGTTTGGACCTTGCCATTATGTACGAAATACAATATTATTAAACTGACTGCCTCTGGATTGCTTGTAGCAGTGGATCCTTTTGAGGTAGTGTCGACCACATTTTCGCACATTTCGGGCGGTATCTCGGCGAAATGTGACGTGGCCCTATAAAAGTCTAAAAGCGTCAAATTGCATGATCTTGATGATCAATTGACGTAAAATTACGCTTTCTGGAAACTTCTCATGCAATAGAGCCAAAATTGGTAGTGATGTGTGGCTCATGACACCGTCTTGTTGAAACCACATATCGTTTAGTTCATAATCTTCAATTGCAGGTCCAAAAAAGTTGATTATTATACGGCCATAGCGCTCTGAATCAAAATTCGGATTATCCATCACACTTTCATTAACAGATGCGATATTTTCGGCAACGCGTACTTGGCGATGATGCACAAGCCTGAATACATCTGTAATTTTTCTTCAAATTTCTTTGAAATCTTGCCAATTCCTTGTACAGTAGGTCGACTATGACTACCATATTCACCCCGTAATCCACGAAAAGTGCCGACGTTTGAATCATCACTTTTGTAGTAAGTTTTAACTATTTTACGATCCATATTCGTAAATGGATAACCTTTCACTAAATTAATAACACTTCAGATGGCAGATATTTAACAGCTGGCAGCCTTACCAGACCGGCAGTTTTGAAATCACTTAATGGACAACCTGTTATATATGTAAAAAAATCATCTTGATGTAGATTGTGAACATTCTTTCACTTACAATTCTAAACAGCAAGATCAGGTCTTTAAATTTCTTACCTATACCTATCTATATGGCGGCAGTAGTAACATTCGTGACACTCAAGGTATTGATATCGGCAGATATCATATCATGGAGCGTACAATATTTATTGCACAATTGTTTATACAGTGAGGCGAAGATCATTATTTTTGCAATAGATGGCTTTAGTAATCTGTGCGTTGCGTTATACAAATGCGGTCGATTAACGCTAGATTGTTTTGTGATTACGTGACTTTGTATTGTTTCAGCGGGCGTGGAAAATGCGCACTAGCAAAACGAAAATGCACCATATTTGGCATCTTTTCTTCGATAAACACGAAAATGCAAGGTAGGCAGCCGTGAATTTTGCAGATGTGAATTTTGTTTATGATGCTGATACTGTAATAGCCAGTCTAGCGTAATTTTGGTATTATTGATGTCGTTCCGGTAATTTTGATGTCAAAGCTGCACCACCCCCTGGAAGACCAATTGTCGGAAATGTCGATATAATAATGGAAACTGTCCAGGTCAATCATCATATAAATACTGTTTCGATTGGTCAACACAACACAACAAGGAACCGTTTGGAACTACTTGGATGAAGCTACATGCGAAAAGAAGCTCAATGTCTGGGTGCCACAGGAGTTAACGCAAAATAACCTCGGGATCGAATTTCCCTCTATGAATCGCTGCCAAATCACAACAAAATCGACCCATTTCTAAAGAGGGTCAATAATAATAACGTCAAGCTAAAATTGTACTGGTGTTATCGCAATGAGCCGGTGCATATAGTGGCCAGGCAAGGATTGACAGCCGTGCTGGTAGGATTGGCCGAGAATCGCCTACTATGAGCCGCTCCTCTTCGGTTATACTTCTATTTTGAACCTGTACTGTACAATTGGGTAGTTTGACTTCAGCAATCACTTTCGCCAATAAGAGACGAATTGCTTTCCATCGAGACAACACGCCAGATCACACACGTCGACAGTGATTTGCCAGAAGCTCCGGAAATGTGATTAGCAGAATCTTTTGCATTCATCCTATAGTACGTATCCGGTATTAAGTTATTATCACCTGTTCCTGTCTATGATGAGTGATTTTGCTGGTGAAAAATTCACCTCAAGAAAAGTTTTTGAAAATAGACTTTCCTCTTTTTTTTGCCAATAATAATAAAGGTTTCTATGAGAGAGGCATAATGGAATTACCTTCATAATGCCAATAAATTATCGAGCAAAACCGTGCATATATGTCCTAAATCGGATCATTCTAGCTGTGCTAATCAAAACCATCAATGTTATGCAAAAATAATGGATTTCTTTCTGCAATATCCTACAGAAACAAGAGGTTCGAACTTTAGTTCTGAAATATTTTGTAACAGCTTAATAAGTTGTGTTGGAAATGATCCTTACTCGAACAGATTGGCGCCACAGATGTCTGTCTTTCCAGCCCAATTTTCTGGTGTAAATCTTTACTCGAACAGATTGGCGCCACAAATGTCAGTCTTTCCAGCCCAATTTTCTGGTGTAAATCTTTACTCGAACAGATTGGCGCTTCTCGGCCTTATGGCTAAGATCAAAGTGTAGTATCTGTTCTTATCAGCTTAACATCTGATAGATCTTCCATCGGAGGACAACAAATGTTAAACTGATTTTTGGAATCAGACGGAAATACTTGGCAACCCAATCTTCTAGTGTAAATCGGCATTTGCAGTCTTTTGGCATAATTTTAATGAAAATGTGAAACTTTCAAAATGTTTC
>JAHXMU010000330.1:17045-47713 GCA_019455685.1 Philornis downsi
CAGAAATTTAAGAAGCATGTCCACTATATTGAGTAGACATATATATCTTTCATTGCAAATTCTTTCAAATATTCAAAATGATAGCGTCGTGGAAAAAGTTGAGTGACTTTGCCGTTGAATACGGCAGTGCCATGGTTGTGCTTCCAGTGCTTCGCTAATGACATCAGTCAATTTTTGAACAAACCACATCATCATCATCATTTCTGACTTATCTCCTAGTATTTGATTAATTTTTTCAGTTAGATTTGTTGGGATCCGATAAGGCTTCTGACCTGTGAATTGGTCAACTAGATCATATGATATTGCATGTCCAAACTTTTTTCTCAGGGTTTTGCTAAAGTCCAAATTCTTCATTAATAAAACGGCAACGGAATTGTGACCCAAATTCTTCATTAATAAAACGGCAACGGACAATACTGGCATCACTCGAAATGCTCGAACCCTTCATAGGAAATTAGACCACTTTAGATGCAATAAAATGAAGCCAATGTAGAAATTTTGAACCAGGTAATCTGACTTACATATACCTTCATCTCACAGTCCTTTGCCTTGGTGTAAAAATGTGAGCGATACCAGAAAGGAACTTGTACTTGCAAAATCAAAGTAAAATTAAAATTATTATAACTTTTTTAATTATAATTTTGTGGAGTCTGCCGTTTTGAAATTATTGTAGGACCACTAATTTGCTTTCTAAACGGAAGAACATTGATTTTGGCCAAACCGATCAATTTGTATCAATTTGCAAAACTAAGTTTAGTAAATGCGTGACGCGGGTTAAATAATAATGAATTTAGGGCTATTGAATGGAAGATATGAATTTAGAAAAATATGGGTCAAATTATTTAGTTTAGTTCGGTATCAGAGAGGACGCAGCTATCCGTTCGTTTTTTTTTTTCTTTTAATTTTATGATGCATTGTAAATAACCGCAATCAAATTTCTTAATAAAATATTTTGATAAATTTATCAATGGAAGATGCCAGAAGGGCTATAACAATGTCCTTCGGTTTCATTCTCAGAACTTACCCCATCAAATATATAACATGTGTCAATTTTGGCTTCATTCAATGCAACTATTTGCCAATATAAAGAATACATGGATTAAATCGGTTATTTTATTTGGAGGTATCAGAAGGGGTATAGTTACTGTGAGGTCGGTCCCAAAACAAGCCGACTTAACGAAGAAGACACACAAAAGTTCCGAAAACTGTTCTTTATTTTACAACATAATCTCCTTTTTGGCTCGATACACTTTTTTTAGCAGTATCCTTTTAGCTTCTATACCCTGTTTATAGTAAAAACTGTCAAACTCCTTAAAATAGCCATCAACCTCAGACTCCAGCTCTTCATTGTTGGCAAATCTTTTACCAGCGAACAATTTTTCCAAGTTTGAAAATAGAAAATAGTCCAAGGGAGTTAAATCTGCCGTATAAAGTGCATGATGAAGCAATTCGAACTTTTAATTCATTCATTTTGGCCATCGCAACAGTGGATGTGTTAACTGGAGAACTTAAATTGTCTTGATAAAACAACACTTTATTTTTAACCAAATGCGGCTTATTTCATAATTTTATCATCTAAACGCTGCAATAAATTAGAATAGTATTCGCCGTTGATGCTGTTTCCTTTCTGAAGATAATCAATAAAAATAATCCCATGCGCATTCCAAGAAACAGACGCCATGACCTTGCCTGCAGATGGAACTATTTTCGCCTTCTTTTGAACACAATTCTCCCATTCCAGTCCACTTTGTCTAAGGTGTGAAATGATGGACCCATGTCTCATCCATGGTTATAAATCGACACAAAAATTCGTCTTAATTGCGGTGTAACTCTATTAAAAGTAAGCGCGGCACTCACCTTTCCCACAGCTTTCTCATCTTCAAATGTTCGGTCAATATGCGATGTATACCTCTGTTTGAAAAGGCTATCATTTTAGCTAGCTCAGGCACCTTTAGCCGAAAGTCACTCAATACCATTTTGCGGATGTTCTTAACTGTGTCTGGCGTGCTGTGTATGGTGTTCGTCTTGGCAGCTCGTACGGCCTTGTTTAAACTCTGCCACCCAATGTTTTACAGTCATAAATGATGGAACAGACTTCTCCAAAGTACAATCTAGCTCGGCTTTAATATTGGTTGGACTGAGACTAAGACCAAATGCAAATATTAAATTAGGTACTGGTGACTAATTTTTTCCACGTTTACAAATTCACTAAGATTGTGTGGCGCCTTGAAACTTAAAACTTATGTTTTTTTAAGGTTGCCACTTTTCACCAAAATCATTTTTTTCAAACTATTGGCACCATCTGTACGACTAGTCGGCTAAGTTTGGTTTACTGAAATTTATAAATTAATATGCTGGACAAAAAACAAGATTACCACAGCCTACGGGATAGAAATTACAGAGGAAAAATGGAATTTTGAGAAATCAGCAGTTTGTATGGGAGTTACCAGAAGGATAGCGTGTACTAAATTTGGCTGGATTTAGTAGATTTAGAAATATGAATCTAGGAATATAGAGGCTAAATAGGCCATTTGTGTAGGAGGTACCGGAAGGAACTTGGTTATTCCTTCGGTTTTTTTTTTTCAATTCTGCTGAGCACTATAAACCAATGCGATGGACACAAATTTGAGTTACACCAGTTTACGAATATGGAGATGCAAACGAAAAACTAAATTTTAGAAATTTAGTCAATTTTTATGGAGGTACTAGAAGGGGTGGGTCGAAATAGCGCATTCACAATCCTCGGCTACGATCTGGCAAAATATTAAACTCTACCAAGTTCCATGAAGTGTAATAAACATTTACGATAGCTATTGTGTCCCCCCGCCAGCCAGCCTCTCTATCATTAAGAATTATTAATGCTAGCATTTGATTGAAATTTCTAATTATTTGCAATTGCTCGCAGTCATGTTTCTTATTTCAAGATTCCCAATAAAATTTGTAGTGTTATTGCTTCAAAACAGCGCAAATGGCTTTCAGGTATTGACTTTAATTGCTTTTCATCAACATTTTAAAATGTAACATTTTTATTTACAACTAACTTCAGTTCAATTCATAATTCTTCTTCAAAAAAGTTGTGGGGAAGACTAGAAAAAAGTGTATGAACTCTTATATTCTATATAAGCTATGTATGCAGAGTGGATGTTCTGTTAATTTAGATTGTTGTTTTCATCTTCTTCGTTATGTAAAAACTTCTTGGCAGCTTTTTCTATTTGTTTTTGCTTCTTTGGTCTTTTCCAATGTAAAAGTTTCGAGTGCTGCAAAGGGCGAACACCACTCATTGCACACAATTGCCAAACGGATGAAAGGACGTTGTGATCATCTTAAAGTGTTAATTTAACTTAACTTTGGCATTTGACACCATAACTCTAACGCAGCTAGATAAAACGACGTTTCATACGACAGTGTGAAGTGGAAGACAGTGGTTCACTAGTGGTCTTTTACTCTCCAAATCGATGATTACAACTCTGAGGTAAAACTCAAAGTTATGTCAATAATTAAAAGAGCGAGAGAGAGAGAGAGAGAAATAGAGACAGAGTTATAACTTAAAGCCAAATACAAATTTTTTTGGGGTAAAGAATTTTCATATTGAAATGCACTCTGGTCCATAAAATAAAGCTCAAAATTATGGCACTAATTGAGGGAGAGAGGGTTCCACCTTAAAACCAACCGCTGTTGTTGAGGGATTATCCATTACAATTTTTCTAGCAGTAAAGAATTTTCAGATTAAAATGCACTCAGTTCTCTAAGGAAAAACTCAAAGTTATGGCAATCATTGACAGGGAGGGATAAACCTTAAAGCCAATCGCTGTTCTTAAGGGATAATCCATTACAATTTTTCTAGCGGTAGAGAATTTTCAGATTGAACTGCACGCAGGCCTCTTCGTGTGCGAATCCTTTATATGAGAATTTGAAGTTAGACAAGTGTCTGAATTTATTTTCCTCTGCAATCTTTTACTGATTATTAAGGCTTTTTCTGTGTGCTTTCCAAGCCAACAAAATTTTATATGTGTAGTTCTCTCTAAACACATTCTCTTTCTTCATTTTTGTTATATCTACATTCTGTTAAAAAAAAGGACTCAGAATTTATCATTTAAAGAGACCGCTTAAAGGAATTGTCGAAATTCTTTTCGTCGCTAAGTTGGCACAACTGTCCTCTTTATTGTTGCGGAGTTTGAGAGCTGTCCGCGTTTAATTTGTTTACAGTGCTTGATTTTGCCGTTGATCTCAAATGCGTTTTGGGGGTTTTATAATTGATAATAATATGGAATAAAGAAAATATCTAAAATCTTTTATATTATACTGAATCGCTGAAAATGTTACCGAAAGCCTATATGAATGGTACAGTACGTTCAACAGCGGCGGAGATGTTATAGAAATTTTGCTTCACTATGGTCGGCCATCAACGTTTTCAACTGAAGTTAACTTGGACATTGTAAAGGAAATACTGACGGAAAATCGTTGTTAATTATAATTATAATAATTATTTTGAGAGATTTTGAGAGATAATTATTTTGAGAGAAATACCCGCTGGACTTTCTATGCCGCACGAATCGATTTATACCAAGTAACACGATTTTTGGCTACGAAATGTGTTGCTGCTTGACTACTTCGGAAGGATCTAAATTTTATTATGCGAGAACGATTCAATTCCGACTTTGCATTAATAAGAAGCGTTCTAGCGTTGATGGTGAGACATGGGTTTATGAAGTTGATATGCTAAACAGTCACAACAAACTTCGGAATGGGGACTACCAACTGAGGCGAAACCAAAAAAAAACCAAATCTGTCAAATGTCAAAATAACTTTCATTACCGCAGAGGAGTGCAGACCGAATTCTTGCCAGAATATGTGTTGTTAAATAAAGAATATTATCTGAGAATAGTGCAGCATTTGAGGGAGTAAATTTGTCGATAAAGGTCAGATTTGTGGAAAGAAAAGTTATCTCATCTTACAAGATTATCTTTGTGAACGAGTTTCTTGACAAAAACTCAGCAAACGTCATCAAACAACTAACATATTGACCTGATATATCTCCGGCTGACATTTTTTTCTTCCGAAAACTCCAACTACCGCTTTAAAGTACCCGTTTTCAATCGTTAAAAAAATATAAATTGAATTATTTTCAGAAAAATGGTTTGTTTTTCTTTCGATGATTGAACTATTCATTGGCATATTATTTCGGAAAGGCTCTACTTTGAAGCCGTTACAATACATTTGAATGAATAATAAATAATTATAATGTAGAACTTTAGTATTGTACTTTAGACGCTTCCATTGTGGCACATATGCAAGTTATGGGTGAACATTTGCGGAATCATTTTCGAAGGGCTGTCTTCTATAAGCGGCCGACCGTGGCACGATGGTTTTTGCTGCAACTATCGTTCAAATGATCGCGGGTTCAACCCTGGATACAGCCAACTTTTGGAATTTGACCGACGGTCACCTTGATATGTCTTACGAGCACTTCGGGTAGTCAAGTAATCGTCCGTTTAGTGCTTCCCAAACTTCGACTTTTAGAGCTATTTTTAAACTGTATGCCCCATTGAATCGATCTGAAATAAAATGCATAAAATGCATAAGCTTATTGAACATAAGAAGCTCTTCCATATCTCGTTAGTGGGTGGGGTGCAAGGAATATTGTTTTAAGTCTTCTGTGATTCTTATTGAAAAACCATTAATATTTTTATGCATACAAATTTTGATTTTATGTACCTCCCAACACACTAGAGGTCGTTCGAAATTTTCGTATATCCCCTTGCATTTTTCAGATTTTCTCAAACTACTGTCCTTTAATTTCAAAATGTTCGCCTAAGAACTCATGTTTATTTGTACAACTATGAATATGGTGCCAAAACATTCCCACTCGTACGTTGCAATGAAATTGTAGCATTCCTTCTTCTTGTTGTAGAATTTTTTTCACACATATTCACTTGCTCATTCCCTCAACTCGAATGCAAATGCATATTGTGGCCTTATGTATGCCCCGCCAACACTTCTAACACCATCGTCGTTGTAATTTTGTGGTTTGTGACTGTGTAACACTTAATTCATTCTGCTAAGCATAAGGATATTGTGTGCGTATGTGTATAAATGTGTGTTTGACTATGTGTGGATTTGTGCACGGGTTGCTCTTAATTCTCATGTTAATGTGTCAAATGCGTTTATTAAATGCATCTCTCTTGCTCACGCCCTCTCTGTGCGGGGAATGCGTTGTACTCGTATGTTTGTGGAAATTTGTTTCGTGTGTGTGAATTTGTACACATATCTCCTTGGATTTGTTGAAATGAAAAAGTATTTCTACTCTAGTAAACTCAAGATGTAATTTGTGGCATATTTTTTCTGCTTATAGTTTAAAAGTTAAAATTAAGGTATTAAGCAGATTTATTAGGTTTTAATTTAAAGACAACTTTTCCACATTTATCCACACAAATTCCCTCGTTGGTGTGTTTTTTATTTTCCCTTTTGAACGTCACTGTTAGCATTTAGCATTTAGCTATCACTTAAAAGAACCACAATTCCTTTACTACTAATTAAGGGCTTCCCAAAGGGGAAGGGTAGATATCGTAATTGAATAACGCAAATCGCATATCAGATATCTATGTTTTTGTTGCTTTATTTGAAAAGCCTATCAATATCATTATGTAGTGAACATGGCATTGTTCAAATGGGCGTAAAGGTTTTTCAGATTCCGGTTCGCTGAATTTGGGTGATGGGACGTCTTATATTAACTTTGAGGCTCGGTCTTGCCAACATATTCCGATGATTTAAGGAAATTTCTCAAGTAAAAAATCAAACAGATTCAAATCGCACATTTTCGGTTGTTCGACACACTGCATTGCCTATAATTAGCTTCTAGGCTAGTTGAGTTTTGTATGGATGAAAGCCCAAGTCCCGACGCCAAATTTTGCCAAGTAAACGCCTTAGAAAAGGTGTATTTTTATACACAACACCGACATCTAATTGAATTACGCACTCTTTAGGATAGGGGAAATATTTTCGACAAACCTGAAGACGTCTCGTTGACGTACAGATGGCAGTCGATTGTTTATCGAATCAGTCGATTCGAATTTGGTCACTTCGCGTTGAATAGTCCATTGAGAAGGAGAACCAGGACATCTGGGAAAGTTACTCCCAAAAGCCTGGTGCCCTTCCAAACGATATTAGCGTTCCGCTGAGCACTTTCGATCAAAGCATTTATCTGAAAAAAAAAACTCTGTAAACTATTACAAAATCCTAAAATATGGAAAAATAACCGATATCTAGAAAACTGAGCGTTCAAACACCAAAATGACTTCGTTTTGAACTAAATATGGCTTACGTACAATCAACAAAATAGTATAATTTGTAATCTTCGACAGAGGCCATTAAAGGAAAACAAATCCATTAGTTTTGTTTGACTTTGAAGACTTTAATTAGCATAGTTAGAATGATTCGATTTCAAATATGCACCGTTTTTGTCGATAAATTGCTATGATTTTAAACATTCCATTACGCCTCTCTTATGGAAACCCTCGTCCTTATTGGCAAAAAATTGGGACAGTCGATTTTCACAAGCTTCTTTTGAGGTGAATTTTGCATCAGCGAAGTCATTCGCTGTAGACAGGAACAGATGGTAATTACTTGGTATCAGTTCCGAACTATATGATAAATGTGTGATGAATACACTTCCCAACCAAGCTCCGGGAGCTTCTGGCGGGTCCACTATCGATGTGTGTTCTGGCGTTGCCTTAATGAAACACAATTCCTTTCTTATTGGCTAAAGTTGGTATCTTCTGGGCGATTGCTTCCTCCAGACGATTCAGTTGCGCATATCACAGGTTCGAGTTAAGAGTTCGGTCATAGGAGAGCAGTTCGTAGTAAATGATTCCCTGCAAATCCCACCAAACACGCTGTAAAACCATCTTCACCGTCAATCCTGACATGGCCACCGTTTGTGCCGGCTTAATTTTATTCAACCACAACTGTTTTCGTTTGACGTTATCGTAGGTGACCCATTTTTCATCAACCGTCACATCCGTTTCCGAAATGGGTAGATTTTTTCGCAGTTCGCAGATGGAAATTCGGTTCATGAGTCATTAGCTCAATGGAGCGGCCACAAATCGAGCTTCTTCTTGTATCCAGCATTTATTCAAGTGGTTCCAAGCGGGTGTTTGTGCAGTGTTTTACTCTTTTGCAATCTTTTGCTTGCATAATAGTTGGACTTGATAATTTCGTTATTTTATAGCCATTTTCGACAATTAGCCTTCCGAAACGTGATACGTCTTTGACATGTAAAGTATCGGAAAGGAATTGACGAAATCAAAATTGCGCATGATTGACTGTTACAGTATCAGGACCATAAATGTTGTGCACATTTTCAGACGACTGGTTCGGGGTTTCAGCTTTATTGAAAAAAAGAAACCTATGAAATGTGAAGTATTATCTCTCTTCTGATAAATTTATTCCATTTTGACGCTGGGCCAAACAATGCTGAGTCAAGCAATCACAATACTACCTATATAGTATAGTTTTTTGAGTATAAAAACGTTATCCACCATCTGACCTTTAGACATTAATACTAAGTGAGATGCAGAAAGTTCGGAAATTATCTCCCCCAAATTTAAATGACGATTTTCAGTCACCATTTCTTTCACTTTGTCGACGCTGACTTCTCTTGAAGACGTTGATGACCGTCCAGGGTGAGGCAAATATTCTACCATATCTCGACCGCTTTTGAAAGCACTGTACCACTCATACGCACGTATGGTTGATAAATTGTATTCGATTTAACACACGAGATTTTCTGTTCGATATATTTATCCGTTGTAAAAATCACAAACCATACGTGAGATAAACTGACGCAATAGAGTATTATAAACAAACCCAATGACAGATTACGCTCAAACTTTTTAGAACAAAGAACAGTTATGCCAATTTAGCGGCAAAGTCCATGGGGGGTTTTACGAGATTCTCGCTATAATAGCTTTAGCCACGTTGTGCAAATCACACTGGGCATATTACAATGCAATTACAGCGTCTTTCTGGGATAGCCAAAATGACCAGAAGACATCAAATTGATTACGCTTGTATGTAACATAATCCTCAACGGCGAAGTGGAGGCCCATCTTACCATGCCTGCTACTCTATGGCTCTGTGGCAATGCAATTCCACAGAAATTTCGGTTTAACCGCGTGATTTTTCCGCCGAGGATCAAACACTAAATGATCAGACGGGAAATCTGTCCCGGAGCCTCCTGATCTCCACTCTACCGGCCAAACTCACAGGCGGGAGCTACAAAGTAAAGCTGCTACCAAATTGTGGTTTATACACCGTGCTTGACGGAATTGATCGCTTCTGGTCAGATTCTGTAGCTGACCTGCAAGTTTCAACCCCTTGTGGTCCAGTGACTGAAGCCTCTGATGCAATGAGCAGCAGCTGCCGCCTATCAAGCTGAACAAGTCTTGCAGGCATTTAACAATCAGGTCAGACTGCCTGGAAAAGGCCGGCAAACCCGCTTCCTACAACTAAGACACATTTGCCCTGCGCCAAGCAAATGCTCCAGAAGCAAACACCGTTGCTGTAGCCAACATGCCATGGGTAGAGATCACATTACTGACGATCCAGTCATCACCTCACCTAAATGCCGTTTATCCCTGGAGGTTCCTTATATCTGCATATAAGAAACATTCACACAACACGTGCAGCCAGTCTTCCACTGGTGCACCGCAATTGGGCGAATCGCGATCGGCCATAGATCTCTTATGCAGAAAGGCATTGAGTGACCCATGTCCCGTCAATAACAAACCAAGACAAAGATTAAAACCAAAATTAGAGTTTCTTCCAACGAACCAAATATGCGGCAAAAACTTAAATGTAGGACATCCGTTATGACTCTCAAACTAACGTGTTTGCTATCTCAACGAGACACATTCATCCAAGAGTTCCCTGAATTCAGCTCTATTCAAGCATTCTACCGCCTAAATACGCCAGTCCGTTGCCGCCAGTGCATACCCTTTCCTGACCTTGAATTCCGTTGCACGACAGATTACAATAAGGTCCAGTGAGGCAGCACCCATCAGTGCTTGAAGGGCGTCTGTCGATACCGTGCGACATACTGTCATACAAGTCAATAATACTACTCTTTGACAAAAGAGGGCATTATGTTAACCGAATGCAGATTTCACCGACTCATACCACACAGGAGACGCATAAATTGTCATGGCAACAAAGTCCCTGATAAACTGTACGAACAGCTCATCTGCCAATCCCCCGGTCACTCTTAGGCAGACGTCTAGGCTGGCCAACAACGCTGACTAGCCTACCTCGCTACCTATCCAAATGAGGCAAGTAGTTTGCTCTCCCATGGCAACGCCCAGGTATTTTACCTTGGTGATGCACTTGTGCACAGATCCAACAGTTAAGCGAACTAATGGTTTGCGAGGCGAGGCAATTTACCACACAAGAGCATCATGTTGGTCTTATCGACGGCAACATCCACACCAACAAGTTCCGACCATTGCCTGGCTATCGTCATCATAACTAAGACCCCCGCTGTTCCAAAACGGAAAGAAACTGAGAATCAACCTTGATGAGTAGATCATCAGCACACGCGAACATTTTGCACTGAACCAATTTGGCGACAAAAAGAATTTTGGTATTCTTCTTTTTAAGTGGTCTTATGAAATGATGAACGAATCTGATATCTAGGACTAACAACATTGAATAGTGTTGGTGTCAAAATATTTACCATTTACCATTAAATCTTGAGGTGCTTTCAATCCCTAGCGAAACACAATGCTTATTAATATAGAAATAAGAAACAAATAGCATCATAACTTTACAGTTCTCAAAATCTAATGAAATTGTATAGACTGACAAAAAGACATACTTAATTCGATGAAGGATAGACACGAGCAGCATGCAATTTATTACAAAAAGTTTTCTTCTTTTAACTGAAACGTACTCCGAACTTCAATGACATAAACAGGACTAACTGGAAACTATGTCGAAACGTATATGTTGGAAGAAGTAAAACTGCACAACTGCTGTTAAATCTCCAAATAATTTCTGACATAAATCCTCTGCTGTGATTGTATGTAAATGTGTCAGTTGACCGGAAACAAACAAACAAACAAAGGGGAGGAAAAACTTCACTTCACATTTCAGTTGCCTGGTTTAGTTTTACAAAATAATACGCTTTGCTCTTTTTGGGTTTCGGTGCTTTAGTCTAGATTTCAAACTTTTCATTTTACCAGGATGTAAAACCTCACAGTTAGAGAGAAGCAGAGCGAAAGAAAGAATTTCTTAACTCAACTGTTGTGCAATTTCTTTGTCAATTAACTTTCATTGTGAGATACAAAGAAGTCCAACTATCGAGAACACAACCGACAAATTTTGCAAAATATTGCAATGAAACTGGAACGTGTCCCAGTAGTGGATGGGTGAGTGGACTGAGTGAGTGTACGAGTGAATGAGTGAGTACTTCACACAGTTATAATTTGCGTGAAGCAAGAAAAGAAAGAACATGAAAGTGAATGAATGTAAATGAATTAACACCAACACAACAAGCTAGGTGTAACACACGAAGAGAGGTTGTCGGTTGGCGCTTCATCATAAATAATGTTCAAAGTTTTGCTCACTTTTGTTTGTTTGTGTGTGAATGAGTTCAAGTGCATGTGTATGTGCATACTGTATGTTTCTATTAGTGGTCGAGGCAACAGTTTATACATGATAGCGAGAATACATTTTGTTTGTGTGTTCTGTTTGTTGCTGTGTTATGGATAAATTATGCTGGTGTAAATTACTGAGGTTTCTATGATTCTGACTCAGTGAAGACTTGTAACTAAAATTAAATTGACAAACGAAACTTAACTTTTTTTAGTTTGTTCGACAATTAATTTTTATTTTACCAAAATATGATTCTACGTAAACAACATATTCGGCATTCGCAAAGTCAAATGCAAACATCATGTGTATAAATTAAATTATATTAAATATTTAACCATATGCTAGATAATTTAGTTTCATAAATGTTTAAAATATATTAAATAACTTTACCTGAGCAATGAATTATTTATGCTATTTACCAATTACGAATTATTTATTTTATTTTATCGTAACTATTTATGTTGTATAACTGGATGTAATTATATTTTTTGTACAGAAAAATAATTTTTAGTACATTTTAATATTATTAGAACTTTCAACATTGCAAAATTTTTTATGTTTAATGTAGTTTGTTTGTGTATTTCATTTAATACTAGCTAATCCGGCATGCAATGCCATGAAAAGTAATGAAAAACATTACTGCAGTAATGCCAAACATTCCTCGTGAAACAGAACTTGGTTAGAACAGGTTCATGACTATTAGATGACAAACAATAAATTGTCTTGCATTCCATGAATGAGATGTGGGAGAGTTTTTCGCACATACAGAAAGTTTATATGCATTTTATTTTTAGACTCACTCAACGAGACCTACAGTTTAACGACGATTCCGAACGTCGCAGTTTGCACCCTTCCACCAGAAGCAAATGAAACATATCTCATATTAATGGCTTTAACAATTTATGAGATATGGTCATCTAAATCTTTGTTATGTTAGGCTGTACCATGTGATTGCTAGTATCGTTTTCTTTTTATGGCTGTCGATACCATATTATTAAATTCTCTTGACAAATTTTGCTGTTGTTAAGATTTTTAAGAAGAGAAGTGGCATCGGCCACTTGTTCCATATTCCTTTCTATATCATTTATAGACATACCAAATATAATATCTACATCTCTTATAGTTCAAGAGATATAGCCATTCAGAATGTTAAATTACGTGGCCGGTGCCACATCGATTATCTCACACATCTTAACTTATAATAGGAAATGTAAAATTTGTGATCGATAGTAACATTTTGTAAAATTTTTATGACTATCGGTCATTTGTTTTGACTGCTACAAGAATTTTCCTAAAACAGTTTCCTTTGTTGTTGCTTAAAATCTGATTAGGAAAGTGTTGCCGTTTTTGGATTGTATGAAGTGTGCGAAGACCAAAAAATTAGGTAAGTTAACGCAACGTTTCATAACAAAGCTGTCGCTTACATTTGTGTCATTTTATTACTTAAACACATTTTTTTGCATCAAAGGTATTTACACACCACACAAATCATTAGTTAGTTATAAGGACGATCTCAAAAGTAGCTTTGTTAGACCAGCTAGTTTTCGGATCGTCCTCATAACACACACAAAAAAGTTGGTAAAAATTTTCTTTGTTTTTCAACATATTCTCCTTTTAGTTCGATACCCTTTTTCCAGCGATATTCACTGGCTTATATACACTGTTTATAGTAAAAACAGTCAAACTCCTTAAAATAGCCATTAACCGCAGTCTCCACCTCTTCATTGTTGGCAAATCTTTTACCACCGAGTCATTTTTCAAGTTTGAAAATAGAAAATAGTCCAAGCGAAATTTAATTCATTAATTTTGGTCATCGCAATAGTAGATGTGTGAACTGAAGCATCGTCTTGATGAACAACAATTTCCTTTTCTTCATATAGGGCCTTTTTCAATAATTTTTCCACCCAAATGCTACAATAATAATATTCGCCGTTGATGGTTTTTCCTTTCTGAAGGTATTCAATAAAAATAATCCCATGCTCATCCCAACAAACATACCTCACGACCTTGCCTGCGGTTCTTACTGCTTTCGCTTTCTTTGGACGCGATTCTTCCATTCCAGTCCACCGCTTTGATTGTTCCTTTGCCTCAGGTGTGAAATGATGGTCTCATCCATAATTACGGATCGATGTAAAAATTCAAGTTTATTGCGATGAAACATCGCTAAACATTCAACTGAAACATCTTAATGAAGCTGTTTTTGCTCTATTGAAAACAAGCCCGGCACCCATCTTGCGCACAGCCTTTTCATCTTCAAATCTTCGGTCAATATACGATATATAACACTTTTTGAAACGTCTATTATTTTAGCTAACTCACGCATCTTCAGCCGACAATCGTCCAATACTATTTTGTGGATTTTCTTAACCGTGTCTTGCATGGACTTTTCAATTGGTGGACCACTACGAGTTTCGTTTTGGCAGCTCGTACGGCCTCGTTTAAACTCTGCTATCTAATATTTTACAGTCGTAAACGAAAGAGCAGACTCTTCCTGAGTTGAATCTAGTTCGGCTTTAATATTAGTTGGACTGAAATACCTTTCAAATGGAAATATTGAATTACATAACGGTGACCAATTTTTTCCATGTTTACAAATTCACTGAAATCGTTTATTTTTGATGGCTCAAATATTAGTACTAAACAACGTGGCGCCTTGAAACTTAAAACATATGTTTTATAAGCTTGCCATTTTTCACCAAAATAATTTGTGAAACTACTGACGCCGTCCACACAGTAGGTTGGCTCGCTTTAGGACCGCCCTCGAATGCTTCTGCTTTTAATATAAAATTGTTAAAATGACCAAAACGAAGAAACAAATATGGAAATACGTTCAGAAATTGTTATCAAATTTAAGAATAATACTTCAGCTTGCAAATTCGGACTAATAATTATTCACTTGCCTGCAAGATATTCATGGAATCGCATCATATGTCTTTATTGACATTGTAACTATGATTTATGCGATTTATATATTGTAAATATTTTGATTATTTGAATAAATTTTAATCTTTTCCTTAATATTTTGATTTTGATCTTTTTTTTTTTTTTTTGGATTATTACACGTTTTTGATTTTATTGACAATCTTTGAGTTAGTATGATTTTGGTTCTTTATTCGTTTTCAAGATCATTTCTCTGTTAACAAATTTTAGACTTTATTAGCCAAAAACCTGAGAAATTAATTATGTTGACAGCTAACCGAATCGATACCTACTTCAGTATTCGCCAATTGTTTTGTGAAGTTATAAACTCTTAAGGTTGAGAAGATGTTCCAGTAAGCACAAACGGCTGGACGTTGAAAATGGTATTTTGGCGAATACTGAAATAGTTATCTTTCCAGTCAGCAGTCAACATAAAATCGATGTCGGTAGTTATTGAATATCTTAAACACTTTGAATATTTTCCGCACTTTAAATATTTAGGTATATATTTCTAACATTTTATAGTATTTGAAATAATTTGTATAAATTGTTGGGCTGTGTATAATTTTGAATTTGTTCATAGTTTTTTTTTTTTTCTTAATTATTTTTATGATTTAGAGAGTTTCAAAATATGTTTTTCATAGCTATACGATAAATTCTGAAATTTATGTTTTATTTTCAACATTTAGTTTTTTTTTTAATTGTTTATGCATTTTGAATGTTTTTTTTGTCTATTTTAAATCACTTCTAGTAATTGTCTATTTTTTCCACTTTCCGTTTCTCTTTACTTTATGTCCCCTTTTTGCGAAATGTGTAGTCGTCCTCTTGTCCTTAGCCTCTTTCCTTGAAGCTCCTTCATCTAGTCGCTATCATATTCATCATTTTCAACTTAACTGCAAGAGATTCAAAGAATCTCATTATATGTCTTTGTTGAAAGTTTTGTGGTTGCATATTTTGTAATACACTTTTGTGCAAATTTTATAAACAGGGTGTCTGTCGGGAAGGTATACTACTTTGTCTATAATTTTTGATTAAATGAAAGAGAATGGATCTTATATTGATAAACGCTTTTTTTGATATCGGCAATTATGTATGGAATACAATATAAGATAAATGTCCACCTCTGTTAGCCTCACAAATGCGAGCTCTTTTGAGCACATTTTTCATTACATTCTCACACATTTCTCGCAGTATTTCATTAACTTCATCACGAATATTTTGTTTGCATAAACCTTGCTTTTCAGACATTCCCACAAAAAGAAGTCCGGAGCAGTCAAATCATCACATCACCCTTTCTTGAAATAACTTGTTGTGGAAAGAGGTCCCGCAATAATTCCATTGTAATCCTGGCTGTATGCGGTGTGGCACCGTCTTGTTGATACCACATGTTAATCAACCCCATGGCATGCAGCTGTGCCGTTAAAAAGTTTTCAATCATATCACGTTATCGCTCCCCATTGACGCCGTTTTCAGTTTCAAAGAAGTAAAATCCAATGATTCCTCCTGACCAAATTGCACACCAAACTGTCACTTTTAAGTGACTGGTGCATAAGTTAAAGGTTTTCCATTGCCCAGAACCGACTATTCTGTTTATTCACATATCCATTCAAATGAAAACGTGGCTCTTCACTCATTATGATTTTTTTTATGAAAATCAGGGTTGTCATGGGCGAGCTGTGACATCCTTTTGGCGGCGGCGTAAGTGGTCTTGTGGAAGAAGCTCTTGTGTCAACTGAATCTTAAATGGAAATCATTGCAAATCCTTGTGCAAAATTGAGGCCAAAGTTGTTCTTTGAAGCCCAAGCTCCTGAGCACGGCGTCGAATTGAGGTTGATGGATTGTTTTGAACACTTCCTTGAGCAGCAGTAATGTTTTCAGTCGATCTTGCAGTACGTTGTGGTCCATACTTGGTCCTATCAGCTACAGACCTTCTTTCTTTGAAATCATTCACTACACTATAAATAGTGCCTCTTGTTGGCACATTGTTTCTCCCAAAAATTTCACGTAACTTTCTCTTTGTCACAGTAGTCGATGGCTGATTTTGATAAAATGTTTTAACGATTAAAACACGTTATCGCATATTTTTCCATAATAAATTTGCCACGTCTCTACTTCACGACTGCCAAATATGAACTGTCAAGACTAATGTTTACCAAAATGGCGGCAAAACAAAGTAGTATACCTTCCCGACGCACACCCTGTACATATGCATATGCTGTAATCTTTCGAGGTGTAAACGTACATATTTGCCCAGAACCTGGTGGCGACAAGACGAAACTCTTCGTTATGCTATTGAAGTTTTCACTAGTGCAGTGACAAACTAATTTTTTTCTCTCAAATTTAAATGCAAATTACGATAGACACCGTTGGCGATGTTGTTAGCAACTGCTAGTGAAGAACGTGCTTGGCAAAGTTTTGTTTGTTCCTGAATTTCCGCTTAATTCAACATGAAAATAATTTTAGTATACCTTCATTAGACCTTCGTTTTCGAAGGTTTGTTTAAGATGGTTTATTTTATTGCCACCAAATGGTAATTCAACTTGAAAAGAAATTCAATTTTGGCCTTTAGTATACCTTAATTACACCTTAATTTTCGAAGGTTTGTATAGGATGGTTTATTTTATTATCATCAAATGCTAAACACATATCCCATACCGCAGTCGGTGAATAATCGATTCTCCTTTCAGTGCGTTACCTTCGATGAACTGTGGTCTGTGTATTCTATAAGGTCTAATGCTCCAGGGACAGATGGTCTAACATTGAAATTTTTAAAAATAATTTTTCCACTAATTTCATAACACAATTTGCTTTTATTCAAATCGATCATAATGACATCTTCTTTCCTAGTCCAGTGGAAGTTGGCTAAGGTAATGCCAATTAAGAAAAAATATTACTCTAATGATTTCAATAATTTGAGACCAATTTCTTTAGTTCCCATATTGTCAAAGATTTTGGAGCACATTTTAAAGTACCAGTTATTGCATTTCATTGAAAATGAGTCGTTGCTGAATGACTGTCAATGTGGATTTTGAAATTATAGAAATACCCCTGAACTGCTTATTGGTCTTACTGATACCGTAAGGAAAGAAGTGTATGATCAAAAGGTTTGTGTGTTATTGTCCTTGGATTTAGAAAAGGCATTTGATCGTCTTGATTATGGTGTTTTATTAGATAAATTATTCACCAATTTTAATTTAATTTAATGTAATTTATTTACAACTTGTACAATATACAACTAAAATGGCTTAACGTATTTTAAGCTTATAAAACTTCTGAACAAGAGAGGAATTTTCATTTCGACGTTAATACCTGTTGATTGAGTTGATCATGCCCATATGATAGGAGTCAATATGTTGTTGTCAGTGATACCTCAAGGTTCGGTACTTGGTCCAATACGAGTACTTTATATTTTGTACTTGAATGACCTGTTTCAAATCTTTGATCAAACATGCATTTCCTATTCATTTGCAGATGATGTACAATTGCTCTTTAAGGATGAATATCAGTTTGCTGATGTCCTACAAAGTAATATTGTAGGTCTGTAATAAATTTGTATGTAATAAATTTCATCTGCTCATGGATGACGGAAAATACACTCTCAATCAGCATTCCAAAAAAAAAAAACCTATGCTTTTTTTCTAATCATGATTTAGACCTGAGTTTGTCTTATCGTGGCACACGTATTGAAGTGGTCCATAGCATACATTGTATGGGAGTAGTTTTAGATAACGAACTAAGCTTTAACTATCATCTGGATATTGTAGTCCGGCGTTTAAACTATTCACTGATTTAGTGTTGCCTAGATCTATTAAGGAGAAATTGGTTTATGCTTATATCATGTCTAGTATTCTATATTGTTTAGAGCTATATAGTGGCACTAATAAACAAAATGTGAGGACAATTCAGATGACATTTAATAAAATTGTGAGATATTTGTATTCACTCAGGCGTTGTGTTCATATAACACCGTATGTTAAACGCTTTTTGGGGCTGAAGTTTTAAAAATTATATCGATTTGAAGTCTTTGTTATTATTTTATAAAGTTGTTCGACTGTGTAGCCCTCAATTTCCACTCGTAATAAGTAGCTTCTCATTCCTAAAATAACCACTCTCATGGGTAGTGCTTTTGTGGTAAGAGTAGAGTACGGATTTACAATTTACTACCAAGTCATTTAAAATGTTTTAAATTATATTCTGATTCTTACAAAAGGCACATTCTGCAACACTTTCAGACTTTCCTGTAAAATTTTGTTTTCAATTAAATTGTGAGCAGCTTTTATCCCATAACGATTATCTTATATTCCCAGATTATATACCGAATAACTAAATTAAATTTTTAAATTCCAAATCTAAATTTCTAAATTAGTCTTTTTTCTTATCCTTTTTTTTTTTTTTGTCTTTAGTAATCATACCATCTTTAAAATCATATTATATTTTTATGAATTTAATAATTAATTTTTATTATGTGTGTTTTTTTTTAATTTGTATTATTCGACAGATTAAATCTAATATATGAATTGCTGCATGTTGTAATTAATCAATAATTAGCCGGAAGGCTTTAAATTACAAGCTGAACAAATAAATTTTGTAAAAATTAATGTATAAACAAAAGGTGTCCCAACAAAGACGCAAGATTTAAATTTTAAATAAAACACAGATATTTAAAAAAAAGTCGTCAAACTTTATTATATCGTAAAGTAGACAGAATGAGGTTATGTATGAAACAACACATCGGGCAGATGACCGCCGCGGCTTTGCTGCTGCACACGCGATCTTTTAGTGAAATTTTCAGTGACCGTTTTGCATAAATGCTGCTGTATTTCATTAATGCAGCGTCCAATTTCGTCTTTTAAAACTTGAGTCGTCGTCGGCTTATTCGCGTAAACCATCGATTTCAAAAAACCCCAAAGAAAAAAGTCTAATGGAGTCCAATTCTGGTCTCCAAAACGCGAAATAACACGACCGCGAAATGACTGATGCAGCAATTGAATTGTTTCGTGAATCACTCGAGGATTTTCCTCACCCCAAATGCGACAATTCTGCCTATTGACGAAGCCATCAAGATGGAAACGGGCCTCGTCACTGAAGATGATTTTATCGGCAAAATCAGCATTTTCATGTTGTCTCTCCAATACCCAATTAAAGAACTTCCTTCGTTGACCATGGTCAGCTGGCTTCAGTTCCTGAGTCAATTGAACTTTGTATGCATGAAGATGCAAATCTTTCGTCAAAATTCACTGCATAATGGATTTGGAGACACCAATTTGCTGAGCTCGGTGTCGAATTGAGATGGTTGAAGTTTGAGTGACATCATTACGTACAGCTGCGACATTTACAGTCGATCGACCTGGTCGAAGGCGCGTTGTTGTCTTTACATCACTAACAGACCCAGTTTTGGCAAATTTATCCATTAATCTCTTCACATTTGACTCTTTTGGAGCATTATTGTGACCCCAAATTGATCGCAATGTGCGAACTGTAGCCGCAAAACTTTCACCATTTTGGTAAAACAATTTCACAATGAGACTGCGTTGTTCATTCGTGTAGTACTCCATTTTTACTAACCTTGTACCTTCTACTAGCAAACAATAACAATTTTTCAAATATCAAACAATGACACTTCGAGTGGCGCCAAATTTAAATCTTGCGTTCTTGTTGGGACACCCTTTGTTATCGGTTTCCAATAGATACTGTACGGTAAATTTTCATATCTTCGCATCGCACGGCACTCACGTCTATTCATTTGTACCCGCGCCAAAAAGTTGGCAACATTTATTATGAAAGCTGTTTGACAGCTTTGTTAACATTCTTTTGGTTTACCTTTCTGATTTTCCAATTCGCTGCTTTAATTTCTCATATTTCTCCTTGCATTCTTTACTGGCGAATTTTTCCTTGTTGGGTTTCCTTTACATTTCCTCCCCCGCTGCCTTGCTCCTCTGCTACCGCCAGTCCACTTGGTGGCACGTTGTATCTGCACCTTTTACTTTTCAACTTCAACTGAAGAGCATAAGGTGCAAATTGCGTTTGCAGGAAATCTAATATGTTTCAAAGAAAATATGAACGTATAAAATCCAGAAGTGGAAAAAGTTGAAAAAAAATATGATAATAAAAAGCAAATAGCAAGAGAAAGAAAAAACAAATGTTCACCACTCCAGTGTTAACTAAAGGAAAGTGTTATATTTCCATAAACAAATTGCATATTTCCCCAGAGCTACTGGGGTTCTAAACAAAGGGGCAGAGTGGAGGGGATATATATTGGTGGAACGCACTTCATACGCTTGAAAAGAAAATGGAAAAGTGTGAATAATAGTCACTGCGGATGAAAAGGTGTAAAATTGCATTTCAATGGGCCATGGCAACGCGCATCTGTCAGGTGAAAGGTAAAAACGATTGTCAGATAAAATACTTGTGATGATTGAAATGCTATCTGGAAGCATCATAAAAAGTGCACAAAATTGTATTATTTTGGAAATAAAATGGCTTTAAGACATCATTGAAATATTCTCCGAAATTGTATTAAATTAATCACACGCCCTAGGAAATGAAATACCCGAACGTATGATTAATTTAGATTTTCTACTCATGCAAATATAGAAAACTTAATTTGCGGGCAATATGAATGTGTGTCTCAGAAGTGGAAAAGTTTGCAATTTGTGCTTACAGGGGGGAAAAATTGGAAGTGCAATCGCACGCATTGGATTTAGGAAAAGGTTGGTAATTTATTATTTTGAAAATAAAATGGTTTTAAGACGTCATTTAAATATTTTCTGAAATTGTGTTAAATTAATCATACGCCCTAGGAAATTAAATACCCGAACGTATGATTAATTCAAATTTTTTGGTTATGCTAATATAGAAAACTTTTTGTTTGCGGACAATATGAATGTGGAAGTGCAATCGGATTCATTGGATTTATCAAAAAGGTTGGTAATCGAAAGGGTTTTTGTGTGGCACTTTATAAGTGCTAAGTTATTCACTACTTCTAATGTAACGAAAATTTGATTTTCTGCTTTTGCATAAACGAGAGAAATCATATTTTCATCTTTATTTAATTTTCAAGTACCAAATATTCTGAAAAATCAATGCAAAAATCGACCACTTAATGATATTTCGCTAATATATGGTGGCGCATAAGGAACGCTAAGATTTGATCAGTGAATACATTTTTTGTTTAAGTCTTTTTTTCGTCTCTTTACAGAATTAACTAAATAATACAGGCCATATGAGTGTTGGCAATTTAATTCTTCAATTTCTCGGTAACGCGCTGCGTGGGGTGGCGGGGGGGATATGTTGTTCGCTGCGCCGCTTCCTGGAAATTTAGTCGCCATGGAGCCGTACACGGGAGTGCAGCGTGCATTTTGTGTCCGAGCGTATTACGAAAACAATAAATCAGTGATTACTGCACGACGTTTGTATCGGCATGAACACCGTTTACACGATTTAAGTGAAGTTCCAAGCGCTAATGTGATACGAAAATGGATCAGAATGTTCGAAACAACCGGCTCTACAGTACCAATTACGGTTCGTGGTCGCCCAGTTTCTGCAAGATCAGCCGACATTGTGGAGCGTGTTCGTGTTTCAGTTCAGCGAAATCCGCAACAGTCAACACGTAAGAGAAGTCAGTCTTTGGATGTCAAAAGAACAACTTTACGACGAATTTTGAAACGTGATTTGCATTTGAAGGCTTATAAGATTCAGATAGTCCAAGAACTAAAACCCGATGATGCCAATAACCGACTTAACTTTGTCAATTTGATGCTGGAGCGGTTCAACAATTTCAACAATGTGATTTTTAGTGCTGAGGCCAATTTTCACCTTAATGGCCTTGTGAACAAGCAAAATTGTCGGTTCTGGTCCGAAACTAATCCCCGGCGCTTGCATGAACGTCCACTTCACAGCCCTAAGCTTGTCGTGTGGGCTGGAATAACGTCAACCGGTATTATTGGACCATACTTTTTTGAGGACGAAAGAGGGCATGCGATGACGGTTAGAGCGAACAATTATTGCAACATGCTAGCAGACTTTTTGGTGCCAGCTTTGCAAGAACTTCAAGGCAATATCTCGAGGATGTGGTTTCAACAGGATGGGGCCACATGTCATACGGCTAGGGTATCCATTAAGCTGCTGAAAAATGTTTTTCCTGGAAAACTCATTTCGAAAAGGGGGGATATTGAATGGCCCCCACGTAGCCCCGATCTCTCTCCATGCGATTATTTTCTATGGGGCTACCTCAAATCGGTAGTCTACGAGAATAATCCGACCAATTTAGAGCAGTTGAAGAGGAACATTATTCAGGAAAGTAACAAAATACCGAGAACAACTTTTCAACGAGTTTTCCAAAATTTGCGACTTCGGTTCCAAGAGTGTCAAGCAGCCGAGGGAAGCCATTTGGACAACATTATTTTTAAGTCTTAAAAATTCCGATGCTTCTACTTTTTAAAAATACAAATATATTTTTTTTATGTTTCGTAGTTTTTTTTTTAATTGAATATTTAAACCGCCAACACCCTTATGGCCCACCCTGTATATCAATCACACCGTTAATAATGCTGTTAAGATGTTAGTTATATCACTATGAATAAACATATTTCTTCAATAATTGCATAATCTTTACTTTCCTGAACGTATAAACACTATTAATGTCATTTATTTAAATTTAGGTATATTTACTCATATCAAACCTTGGCTTAATAAAACTAAGTCAACGTCAACCTACAACAACATTGACTTAATAAGATTGAGTCTACGTCAGCAGATAGTTATATATCTGGCATAATATAATGCAAATTGCAGTACACTCGCATTATGCAAATTGATTTTAGTGCTGCATAGTCGTACAGACCTTATGCGTTGGGAGGCAACATAAATATCTTTGCTATATATAATCATATAGATGAACTTTTATACGAATATAATAAGATGGGACAATTTTTACATTAATTATTTACGTTTACATAATATTTTCTTTATTTAACGTTCGAGTGATGTGGATGTGATGTACTTTGAAATAAAATAACTCATACTTAGCCTTGTTTTAGAAGATTCATACCAACTCCAGCGGACTGCCATCATTTTGCCATTTGTTTTGTTGCAATATTATACCTATATACTCGGATATCGCAGTATATGTTAACAGGCAACTGAATTAACTTTAATCTCCATAATAATTTAGCTGAGCTCCCTATAGTCATGTAAGCAAATGGCACTGCAAGTTGCACTTTTAAGGTCTTAGTTGTACCGAAAGCACAAATACACTAATTTTTGCATTTTTTTATAGTATTAATCTTCTTTTGCCTTGGCGTATGAGTAATTTGAATATACAATTATTATTATTATTATTTTTTTAATTAATATCACTCATACCTGGCCTTGGCATAATAAGATTAATTCAGGTCCAGCGGATAATCACAATTTCACCATAATAAACAAAAGATAATACAAATTCATTTCGGTATTGTGTGTAGCACAGAAGGAGTTGAAAGGCAACATGAATAACTTTGCTGGCTATAATAATTTGGCCGAACTTCTATACAATCAATGGCATTGGATTGAATTTATTGCAAATATTTTATATTCATTTGTGGAAGTAATAAACACACATACGCACATACACACACACACACACAAAACTCTTCTCGCATTTTGCCAATCCGCCTGTGGAGTGGCTTTGCCATTTGTCCATATGGGAGGTAAACTGATGTGAAAAGAAGAAGCAAAAACACAGAAAATAAAACGTTATGAAGCACCTGATAAAATGCGTTCGAGCATTAAATTGTTTACGGCCAATATTTAATTTGTATTTCGCTCTGATTGACCTTTGCAATCCATGAATCCATGACTATAATTTACGCAATGTTATTACTTGGGTTACCAAGACAAACTACTCGCCATGAGTGCTGCATTAAACTTTGCTTCCCAATTTGCTGCAATTGCTGTGTATTATATTATTTGCCTGTTGTTGGCCTATTATCCCCATTTAATCTCAAGTACAATACTGCTTATTGGAGTGGTGGTGGTGGTGGTGGTGGTGGTGGTGGTGATGGCGGCGATGATCATCATCATGGAATTTATGTAGCAGTATCTCTGCAACAACATCGAACAGAAGAGCTTAAAGTACAAACAAAATGTACTCTCTCATTCATTAACTGACCACAATGGCCACCTAAAATATTACGAAGATAGACAGACAAACAGGCAGATGATATTTAATTACATTTGCCGTACGTACATTGTTGTACATGTATGTTATTTGCCATGAAGTGTGTGTGAATGAAGCGGCTGCTCATATGTATATGTTATAGCATCGCCATCGCCACACACATGAATTTTTTCCACTCCAATTGCTTTTGCTGTGAGTTCGTCCGGAGTATATAAAAATCGTTCAGGTAGAAAGTAATACACCACTTGATTTATTTGCCAGGTCTTTTTACGCTGAACAAGTTTTCGCAAAATAAAATGCCTGTTATTACTCGTATATTCAATATTGGGCGGAATGTGCGCTCAAATGGATATGCGATTTACATTGCCCTTTAAATTCTCTCACAAAAAAACATTATTGGAAGTAAAAATAATTTAATTGAATATCAAATTTTTTGCTTCTGAGAAATGCCATGAAATTTAGCCACATTACATTTGGTTTATCACACATAAAATTATATATTCCATGTAAAAACTCTGCCGCGGATGGTGGTGGAATTTTGTCGAAATAACAACGTATGATTATTAATTAATGAAATAAATCATACGTCGCAATAAATGAAGACAATGAATTCGCTTATCAGGCACATCCGAACAGTTCAAATGTTCGACTTTCTCAGGAATCCGGTTTTCGAGTCAGCAGAACGTGTATCGTTTGATTTATCATTGATTTAAATTCCAAAAACAAATACACGAAGACTGCAAATATGCTAATTTGTTTATTTGCATTTACATTTACTTTTTGAAACGAATTTCATAAAGAAATTCGACCTAAAAAAGAAGACCCAAAAAGTTGTGAATTTTTTTTCCTTTTCAGCATAATCTCTGCTCGATATATCGTATTTATAGCAAGAACTGTCAAACTCCTTCATCAGCCGCAGACTCCATCTCTTCATTGTTGGCAAATCTTTTACCACCGAGAAATTTGTTCAAGTTTGGAAATAGAAATTTGTCCGAGGGAGCTAAATCTGGTGAATAACTTGCGTGATGAAGCAATTCGAACTTTATTTAATTAATTATGACAATCCATCGCAATAGTGGATGTGAAGTGAAGTGTGAAGTGGAGCATTGTTTTGATGAAACTACACCGTTTCTTTCTCGCCAAATGCGGTCTTTTTCCATAATTTCATCACCTAAACTTTGCAATAAATTATCATAATATTGGCCGTTGATGGTTTTTTCTTTCAGAAGATAATCAAAAAAAATAATCTTATGCGCATCCCGAAAAACAGACGCCATGACCTTGCCTGCAGATGGTACCGTTTTCACCTCCTTTGGACACGATTCTTCCAGTCCAGTCCACTGTTTTGACCGTTCCTTTGTCTCAGGTGTGAAGTGATCCATGTCTCATTCATGATTACAAATCGACACAAAAATTCGGCTTTATTATGGTGAAACATCGCCCAGCACTCTACTCAAACATCTTAATGACGCGGTTTTTGCTCTATTGAAAGCAAACGTGGCACCCATCTTGCGCACAGGTTTCTCATCTTCAAATCTTCGGTCAATATACGATGTATAGCACTTTTTGAACTGTCTAGCATTTCAGATAGCTCACGCACCTTCAGCCGACAATCATTCAATACCATTTTGTGGATTTTCTTAACCGTATCTGGCGTGGACACCTCAATTGGTCGACCACTACGGTATTCGTCTTGGCAGGTCGTACGGCCTCGTTTAAACTTTGTTAGCCAATATTTTACAATCGTAAATGTAGGAATAGACTACTCGCAGAGTAGAATCTAGCTCGGCTTTAATATTGGTTGAACTGAAACCTTTCAAATGGAAATATTGAATAACATAACGGTGACCAATTTTCTCCAAAATTTACAAAAATGTTTACAAATTCACTGAGATTATTTACTTTTGATGGCTCAAAAAAAAAAAAAACAAAAAAGAAATAAACTACTCAACGTAGCGCCCTCGAACTTAAACAATATGTTTTATAAGGTTGCCGCTTTTCACCAAAATAATTTTGTTCAAACTACTGCCACCGTCTACACTAGTTTTGGAATCGCCCTCTTATATGATTCCCTGTCAATTCTATCAAACGCACAGAAAACCCTTTCCTGCTTTCCTGAACTTTCAACCATGATTGATTTGACTTCACATGATTGAAGTGATTCAGTTTACATCACAAGTCGCAATTCAATTCAGAAATGGGTCGATTTTATTATTAATTCAGCAACGATTCCTAAGTGGTTGAAGCAGTGCATACATAATAGTCAGACTTGACGATTTCCATTATTTTATCAATATTTTTAACAAAGTGCGGTGTCATGTTAACATCACAATTGCCGGAACGTTGTCGACAAAATCAACATTTCGCATGATTGACTGTTACAGCAACATTCACATTTTCAACTGCCTGGCTCGCCTTTTCGCCTTTAACGAAGAAAAACTGTAAACTATCTTTGACACGGCTTCATACAATGGTGAGTTAAGCAGTCACAAAACTGTAATATAGTTTTTTAAGTACGATATCTTATCTCGGTAATGCCGTTTTGCATAACCCAATTGCATTTATAAAATGCGAAATACAGATTACTAAAGACGTTGGGATAATAATGGATATCTAAAACCTTATACTAAACTATATTACAGGGAAACTGGCAATTCAACAATGCTTGACTTGTATACCTTTTTTGTACACATTCTATGTAAGATATCATGCTTATCACCATGTTATATCAGTTCATCACCATGTTATTGTCTACCAATCGTGTGCTACTGCGTTTTTGCCCTTCCAGATAATTCATCCTGGATATTGCTGTCCTTATTTAAATAATTTTGGTTTGGTGGTCTCTGTGGCATTGTAGGAATTTTAGTGATTTAGTCATTTGTCCTGAATTCTGAAATAAGCAACTTGTAATAGTACTCTTTCTCTTTGTATACATTCAATTTCATAACGTATGATGCCTTTTCGGCCCGATCACACATATTTTCAACGTCGTTTCAAAATGTTAACAATGTTGATGTTAAAAATGAATCAATACAGTAAAGATCCCAGCGAGAAAGATGTGTGGTCGCCCTGCCATAAACAAGAATTTAATCTCAGGTTATAATTTCAAAAAGGCCATTAATTATTTAAATTCATGTAAAGTGCAAATTACTCTCGAAATACACAAGAACTATAAGCTTGTTTATATATATACTCGTATATATATATATATATATATATATATATATACAGGGTGGCGCAATAGAGCGTGCATATTTAAAAAATAGATTAAAAAATAAAAATAAATAAATAAAAAAATAATATAATATATAAAATAATATAATAAATAAAAAAAATAAATAAAAAAATAATAATAAATGGAGTTTATTTTTTAAAAATAACATCATCTAAATGGTGACCCTCTCTACGACGGCACTCCTCTAACCGCAAACGAAAATTATTGAAAACTTTCTTCAGTTATACTGATGTAATGGCTGCCATTTTACCACGGATATTCTCTTTAAGCTGAACGATGTTTCTTGGATTATTACTGTAGACTTTGTGTTTGAGGTATCCCCACAAAATAAAAGTCAAGAGGCGTCAAGTCCGGACTACGTGGGGGCCATGGGATATCGCTTCTTTTCGAAATCAGTCTGCCAGGGAACATTTGCTTCACCACCGCCATGGAATCATTTGATGTGTGACAGGTAGCTCCATCTTGTTGGAACCAAGTTCTGGAATTCACTATTCTTGAACTTTCAATTTCTGGAACCAAAAATCCGTCCAACATCTCAACATAGCGTTCCGTATTAACCGTGACGTTTTGGCCCCGCGCATTTTCGAAGAAAAAAGGACCAATTATTCCTCTGCCACAGATTGCTGCCCATACCGTCACTTTAGGACTATGCAATGGTTTCTGGTGTTTGATTTTGGGATTTTCACTGTTCCAGTAACGACAATTTTGTTGGTTTACGAACCCATTCATAAGAAATGAGCCTCGTCAGAGAAAAGGATATTGTCAAAATTGGAAACCCGCTTAAGCATTTCATTAGCAAATGCGAGCCTTGCTATGAAGTCAGACTCTTTCAATTCTTATGTTAATTGCAGCTTATATGGATGCAGTTTAAGATCCAATGTTAAAATTCGTTGCAAACTTTGTCGCGATAATTGTAAGACAGACGATCTCTTGCGAGTCGGCATTTGTGGATTTCCTCGTACTGACTCCATAACTCTCTCAACATTGTCTTCGGACCTAGATGTTCTTGGGCGACCATTTGCTTGTGGTTTAAATGTTGAACCGGTCTCTTCAAAACGCTTTAACCATATTTTAATTAAATTAGCACTCGGAGCTTCACTAATTCGCCGTAGTCCATATTCAGCACAATACAGTCGCCTAGTAGCAATATATGAACGAGAGTTCTATTGCGCCACCCTGTATATCCATTTAGGTGTTTCAAACCGCCGGTCTGACAAGGCTGTTAGCTGTTAAATGCCTGTCATCTGAAGTGTTATTTATTTTGTGAAAGGTTTGCTACTCACGAATATGGATCGTTTAACAACCGAAGGACGAGTGAAAATAGTTAAAACTTGTTACAAAAGTGGTGATTCCAATGTGATTCAACACGACCGATTTTGGTTTTATTCAATGAGAAGTTTGCAGAAAGCGCAGTTTCGGGTTTTGCCGACGCCACCAAGATCATATGATTTGACGCACAGACCGTATTTGCGCAGATAATCCCCAAACGTACCGCCCGAAAAAGTTTTAAAAAGTGGTCAAAAACTACCTCAAAAGGATCCACTGCTACAACCAATCCAAAGGCGTTCATTTTAATAACATTGTATTTTATAATGGCAATGCCGAATCATTATAATGAAATAAAAGTTTCATCGCAATCATAGCTTCATGTGTGTTTTATTGAACATTATTTTTGAAACCGAAAAAATTAATAACCTTGTATTAGCTGCTGACTCTAAGATGCATCACATTGTATTAAAAAAATTCGAAATGAAACGAAATTTATCAGAAATGACGCTATAATCGCTACAGCGTATACCATATATTAATCTATTGAAATCACTCACACGTCTCAGAATTACTAACTTTATTCGATTATTAATGATTTCCCGTATTCGATTATTTTTTACTTAATTATTTCCAACGTCCCTCACATGTAATTGGAATACTAAAATAAACCGAAATGGTAATTTTCCTCGAAATTGTTCATATCAATTGACAACTAATTGCGCATAATATCAAAGAGGCTACATTTAAACATTGGAATCATTAAAATTCCCATTCATTCATTACAAATATTGAACAATTTACATTTAAGCATCGCTTTTATTCCGATTTGGTTTTTGCAATTGAGCCATATTGGCGAGGCTTGTAGAAAGCGTGTGTTATATTACCATTTACTTGGATGGCCATCAATATAATGTGTTACCCAAAAGTGCTATTGCCTACAAAGCATTTCTGATATGTGAAAAAAGGGCTAAAAAGGTCATGTTTGCGACGAAAGTAGGAAGGGATTTAAAATAGTTTGATTGCAAACGATAGAATATTATTGTATAACATTATACATTGTTATGAAAAAGAAAACTAAAACTTACCAAGAAGCAGAAGGCCACGGGGGTTTTACGTGAGTCTCGCCGAGAAGGCCTTACCCACGGTGTGCGACACACTGTTCATATTACAATGCAATTGGTAACGCCCCTCTGGGATAACCAAGTAAAACTTGAACTATCTACACCTAAAATGGTTTTTTTTTTTCATATTGTTCACAAAATCTTCACAAAATATTTGTGTGTGATTACATAGAAACAGCTCAGATGGGTCCTCGGCTATACGTGAATCCATAATTTCGCGCTATGTTTTACATTTTTTGTTACTTTCCATATCAATGTCTCGAAATTCACTGTTTATCGAAGCAACTTAGGTTTATCGGTATTGCTGCCTATTGTT
>JAHXMU010000330.1:57836-71875 GCA_019455685.1 Philornis downsi
CACGTGCATATGGAGATGCGTGAAAAGCGTCTTCGAACCATTTTTGCAATGAAGGCAGCCTTCAAAGACTTTGTCATCCAAGTATCACGAGAGAGAAATGAGGAAAATGTCACCCCGAATAAATGCTCATGAAGGCACTTTGTTATGGGAAGAGCGTCTATGAAAACATTTTCTACAGGATAAGTATTCCGACACATACATATAGTATATGTATGTATGCGACTGTAAAGGTATTTGATGGGAAAGGTGCATATGGAGACATATTTTATTGAAATGTTATCTACGTATTCGCTTATCTACATGAGAAATGTTTGTAGGAAAGAAGGTGAAGACTATTTTCTGTAAGAACATTTTGGTAGGATAAGTTCGCTTTTCTGTATGATGAACATTTCTGGAGAAAAGAATTTTCTGTAGGAGAAGTATCTACACGCTTGTAAAGAAAAGATTTTATATATAAAAACTATACAAGAAGGCATTCTCTGCGTTAACATTGTCTAACGTCTATAGAAATGTACTCGTTTCAATATTTCTCCATATAAAGTTTCTACGTAGGGTAGTTTATACATGAGAAGAAACTTTTCAACATCGAAAATATCTCTAAGAATACTTTCCTGTTTGAAATTTGTCTTTGATGGCTCTTTTAAAGACAAAAGCTTTTTCTATTTGAGTTTATTGAACAACATTCTGCTCACATATCGTACTCCTTTGCATTACAAGCTTACGCACTTTTTTCAAACTGCCTAATCTTTAGTGTAGATAATAACAAAATCTATTACATCAAATTTTATTATCACTTTAAATTGTTGACGTGACCAAACGTCTCTCGGCCTGTTAATAATTTGGTCAAATAAAAACAAATTGGGTGGAAATAATTTTGTTTAAACAAAATTGAGTAGTACCATAAGCTATGGCCTTTTATTTTTGGTAATACTGCAAAACATTTGGTGTGGACGAGTGAGGGAAGGATATGCATCGTTGTTTCCTATAAGCATTTCGTTTTAATTATTTCCCAAAAACATAATCCTTTTTGAGTAATTTATTGTTAATAATATCCATTTTTTTTGTTATTGGTTTACAGGACAGAGATTTAATGAATATTCTATGAAGTCATAGCAAATTATATAAATACATTATTTTTTCACAGAACAGGGATGGCTATTAGTATAATTATTTATTTAATGTTGATTTATTGGCTATTCTATATGTGTCCCTTAACGAAACCTAAATTTTATGTAGTAATTTTGCGGCAGGAAACAAGCCTTGAAATAATGCACATTTTATGATCGCATTGAATGTGTTATATGTTGTTACTTATATCTCGACACTGATATTAATAATAGTACTATTAATGTACAATAGGTGGCGCAATGAGATGCTTAAATACAAATCGAAACATATTTGTGTGAATTTCTTTTTAGATACTTGGGGAAATCATTGCTTATTGCATAGTTTGTTCAATAATGTAGTTTTTAATGTAATGGCTGAATTATTGCTATGCGAAAGTCGACGTTATATATCGGTACAAAAGCAGGTTGATATTTCTTTCGAATATAGAAACAGATAACGTTCACAGTGTGATATTATATTACTTACTTTCAAGTAGTATCATTGAACTAGTTATTGCCACATTTTGAGGGGAATTCATAACATAGTTTCATTACTGTAGCTAAAATTCTTTGTGTTATTTGTAAAAATTGAAAATGCGAAAGTTTGACACCAGGGAAATATCACGGTTAGATAACAGTTCGTAATACGAGGTCCAAAAAGTAGCCGAACTGATGCATAGATGGTTCCAGCATTTGAAAAAAATTATTTTGGTGAAAAGTGGCAACCTTATAAAACATATGTTTTGAGTTTCAAGGCGCTACGTTGTTTAGTACTTTCATTTGAGCCATCAAAAATAAACGATCTCAGTGAATTTGTAAAAATGGAAAAAAGCGGTCACCGTTGTGTAATTCAATTTTTCCATTTGAAAGGTCTCAGTCCAACCAATATTAAAGCCGAGCTAGATTCTGTTCTGGGGGAGTCTTCTCCTTCGTTTACGAATGTAAAATATTGGATAGCAGGGTTTAAACGAGGCGGTAGGACACTGTAGTGGTCCACGCCAGATGCGGTTAAGAAAATTCACAAAATGGTGTTGGATGATCGTCGGCTAAGGTGCGTGAGCTATCTGAAATGATAGGCATTCAAAAAGTGCTGTATATTGTTCATTGACCAAAGATTTGAATATGAGGAAGGTGGATGCCGCGTTTGCTTTCAGTAGAGCAAAAACAGCGTCGTGAAGATGTTTCAATAGAGTGTTTGGTAATGTTTTACCGCAATATAGCCAAATTATTGCGTCGATTTATAACCATGGATGAGACATGGGTCCACCACCTCACACCTGAGACAAAGAAACAATCAAAGCAGTAGACTGGAATGGCGAACACGGTTCCACCTGCAGGCAAGGTCATGGCGTCTGTTTTTTGGAACGCGCGAGGGAGTATTTTTATCGACTATCTGCAGAAAGGAAAAACCATCAACGGAGAATATTATGCTAATTTATTGCAGCGTTTAGATGATGAAATTATGAAAAAAGGCCGCATTTGGCGTAAAAGAAAGTGATGTTTCATCAAGACAATGCTCCAGTTCACACATCTACTATTGCGATGGCCAAAATTCGAATTGCTTCATCACGTTACTTATTCGCCAGATTTAACTCCCTCGGATTATTTTCTATTTCCAGACATGAAAAAATGGTTCAGTGGTAAAAGATTTGCTAACTAGAAGAGGTGGAGTCTGCAGTTGATGGTTATTTAAAGAGTTTAACAGTTCCAACTATAAACAGGGTATAGAATCTATTGAATATCGCTGGAAAAAGTTTATCGAGCTAAATGGAGATTATGTTGAACAATTTTAAGCTATTGTACCAGTCATGTTCATGAACTTATAGACAAAGAGGCAAACCAGCGCGGCAATATTTTTTACTATCTTAATAGAAGACTTCCTGCTGGCCAGTGTCATTCCGCAAATATGTATCAACTTTACAGGAACACCAAATTCGGCCCTAGCAACTGCCGAGGGCAGCTTTTTAGATGATAATTATCTATCTGTTCCTCTTGACACATCTCCAGTATTTGTCGCTTGCATTTTGATCAGTTATTATTTGATCACATCATATCTGAAGCGCTGCGGTTAGCGATCAACCAGGACTTGGCAGTCTGAACAGGACCAGGATAACCGGGACAACTTGAACAAGCTCAAGTCCTTTACATAACGCATTCCACAGGATTTTATATGCAAAGGGTAAAAAACTGATGGCGCAGGATTGTCTTTTCCATTAACAGCCCATAATTCGCTTAGGTTTCAATCATTGAGCAATCATTTGTTTGGCCGAATCATGTTTGAGAGCCAATGAACGTTCATTGTCTGATGATGGCACTGATCTGAAACAGCTCTGCCAATAGCTTGTTCTTATTTAGCCGTGCTAATTTTATTCTGTGTCAGTAATCGGCTCGGTGTCTCAATGACAAGCGGTCTATTTCATCATCAACTTTAGGCGTGATTTCCCTCCGTATTGCGTTCAATCGTTGTCCTTACATAATCTCATACGCAATGTTTACCTATTTCATAGCACCTCTTATGCTTCACCTTTATTTCTGTACCTTATTTCCATATCTTCGCTGCCATTATTCTTCGGTAGTCGTTTCTTTGCCTCTGCTTCTCTTCTAGTAGATTTATCGTATCATGGATTATTTGAGCGCAATTTTCCATACATGAATATGGTTCTTAAAAAAGTTGCCTTCAAATTCGGAATAAATTGTATCAGGAACATCATAGTTAAGGGCGTTATTTCGTAGTGCACAAAACTTCATCAAAATTCATTGAGAGAGTCCGTAAATGCCGCAGTCATATGTAAATGTGTGTATGAAGAGGTGTTCATGTGGCATTTACAAACTCTATCTATGAAATTTTAATGAAGTATTGTGCGATAGTATCGTGAGAAGTCGTTCGAAAATATAGATCTCGATTTGGCTGAAGAAGTGGACCAAATAGTGGGCTTTTTTTACTTGCAGACAATTTTTTTGTATCTCATATGTCTACAGTTCTACTTTTATCAAAATAACTCGCACGCTGTCACGCTGTCGTTGATACAATAACAGTAGCATTTTAAGAACTATAACCGACAACCACAAATAACAACTTGTGAAATTTTCATTCCATTCGGATGAATGACTTATAAAAATTCAACATTTCGAGTTTGGTCAAGTATTTTAGAAATATATATATTTTTATACGAGTATTTAGAGTAACGCCACCTATCGTAAATAAACCAAACTGTGCAAGAAATCATTCCATACCAACTAAAGAGTGTAGTCTAAGGCATATAATTGGGATGTCCCAATTTTCAACACCCCCTTGAAAATTGCGAGCTTAAAAATTAAAACTGTAATTCATTGGCAATCCTGACATACTGCCAACTTCATTCGGATTGGTCTGATATTCGCTGAAAAGTGATATGGATCGAAAACGTCACATTATATCTCATGCATAACTTAAAATGTATCAAAGGAACTCTCGCACCACTTCCTGCAAACACATTGACAGCAATATTTATGAACAATAACCGACAACCGTAAACCAAATATGAGTGGTACATAATATTGAGTGACGCACGTAAATTTTTGTACGAGTTTTAGATTGATTCACAAATAAAATCGGGAATGTAGAAGCATAGCAGCTTAATATGGACCTCCGTAGAAATATGTGAAGAAGTTAAGTTCGTTAGCACTTCGGTAATACTATTTTGATGTTTTACTAAAATTTCACACATTTACGCTTTTTTTAAACCTATTTATCCTATTTTTGCATCACATTGAAGACCTCTTCCGAATTAGATCAAATAAGATAACTTTTTGGCATTTTGAAAGTAATTCCCTTATGTGTCTCTCTTGAGCTTCTTGAGGCAAATTTTTCACCAGCGAAGCCATTCACCATAGACAAGAACGACTGCCAATCACTTGATGCCAGGCCCGAACAATAAGATGGATCCATAAAAGCCTTCTAAATAAGCTTCTGGAGATTTTGCGAGTCACTATCAATGTGTGTGGCCTGGCGTTGTGTTGATGTAACACAATTCGCCTCCTATTGGCCAAAACTGACCTCTTCTAGACGATTGCTTTCTCCAGACGGTCCATATTGCGAAACATATAGCGAAACTTTCCTGACCGTCAATCCTGATTTAGCCAACATTTGCGTGGATACGCGACGACGGCCGTTTTCGTCTGACGTAGCCGTAAATAACCTTCTTTCAAGCCTCACTCACTATTGGGTTTGGGTCGCAAATTCGATCCTTGAGTTCTTCCGTTTGCGTTAATTTAAGTGGCATTTATACATCGAGCTTCTTTTTGTATCCTGCCTTATTCAATTGGTTCTAAATGATTATTTATGCAGTATTTTGCTCTTGGATAATCGAAACAGCACTCATATGATAGTCACACTTGAGGATTTCCATTATTCTACCGACACTCAATAGAGCAAAAACAGCGTCGTGAAGATGATTCAGTAGTGTTTGGTGTTTCATTCCACCGCAATGAATCCGAACTTTTGCGTCGATTTATAACTATGGATAAGACACGGGTCCACCACCTCACACCTCAGACAAAGGAGCAATCAAAACAGTGAACTGGAATGGGATAATCACGTCTAAAAAAGGTGAAAACGATTGCAGGCAAGATTATGGCATCTGCTTTTTTGGATGCGCATGTGATTATTTTTATTGATTATCTACAGAAAGGAAAAACCATCAACGGCGGATATTATGCTACGTTTTTGCAGCGTTTAGGCGATGAAATTATGTTAAAAAGGCCGCATTTGGCGAAAAATAAAGTATTGCTTCATCAAGGCCATGCTCCAATTCACACATCCACTATTGCGATGGCCAAAATGAATGAATTAAAGTTCGAGTTGCTTCATCATCACGCATCTTATTCGACAGATTTAGCTCCCAAACTTATGGCTCGGTGGTAAAATATTTGCCAACAATGAAGAGGAGTCTGCGGTTGACGTCTATTTTAAGGAGTTTCACAGTTTTTACTAAACAGAGAATAGAATCTATTGAATTAAATTAGTAAAAATCAATCCGTTATGTTAGCAATAGATAGATGACTTTATTAGTCTACATCTTGTGTTATGTAAATGCGATTGGATTACGCTAGATGGCGTTAGAAAGCTAATACTCACTAAATTTTGTGATTGTTGACTACATATTTTATAATTTTTTTTTTTTTTTTTGATAAAGGAGAAAACGCCTGTCAGCTGGCTGCGCAATTATGATGTCGTCGACGTCGCTTCGTTAATTTGAATGGCAAAGATGCACCACATGCTGGAGGGCCAATTGTCGAAAGTGTCGATAGAATAATGGAAATCCTCAAGTGTGACTATCATATGAGTGCTGTTTCGATTATCCAAGAGCAAAATACTGCATAAATAATCATTTAGAACCAATTGAATAAGGCAGGATACAAAAAGAAGCTCGATGTATAAAAGCCACTTAAATTAACGCAAACGAAAAAACTCAAGGATCGAATTTGAGACCCAAACCCAATATTGAGTGAGGCTTGAAAGAAGGTTATTTACGGCTACGTCAGACAAAAACGGCCGTCGTCGCGTATCCACGCAAATGTTGGCTAAATCAAATTTTCGTCAATATATGATGTATAGTACTTTTTGAAATGGCTACAATTTTAGCTAGCTCACGAATCTTCAGCCGACGATCATCCATTTTGTGGATTTTCTTAACCGTGTCTAGCGTGTTCATCTCAATTGGTCTAACACTACGGTATTCGTCTTGGCAGCACGCACAGCTTCGTTTAAGCTTAGCTAAACAATATTTAACCGTCGTAAACGAAGGAGCAGACTCCCGTAGAGTAGAATCTAGCTCGGATTTAATATTGGTTGGACTGAGACCTTTCAAATGGGAATATTGAATTTCATAATAGTAACCAATTTTCTCCATGTTCACAAATTCATTGAAACCGTTTACTTTTGATGGCTCACATAAAAATACTAAACAACGTGGCGCCTTGAAATTTAAAACATATGTTTTATAAGGTTGCCACTTTTTACCAGCCGTCTGATCGATTAGCTTTGAAACCGCCTTCGTATGAACGTACACTGAAGGCTGAGAAAAATGTGATTTTTTTTGCGTACTTTAAATTAACTCACAAATTAAATCGGGAATATCGAAGCGTAGCACCTTCATTTTCTATGGAACTAAAGGAAACAACTTATATTCGTTGGAACTTCGATAATACTGTTTTGTAATTTCACTCAAATCGGTTGAACCAGAAAAAAACTACGGTGGGTTCATTTACATTTTTGTAAACCGTCATATTAGTCGAAACGTAATATGAAAAGAATACGTTACGTGTCATGGCATTGCCTGTCGCAAATCGTAAATACAATAATAATAGCATTTTAAGATCCATATCCGAAACTAATCATAGCCATTAACGAAAAAAGTATCTCATTAGTATTTTCTATACACTGATATAACGAAAACGACTTGACCCACTTCCTTTGATTGTATCTAACACATATTGAAATCTGCCACAACCATAAACCGTAACATGCCAAATTTCCTTGGAATCGAATAAAAGGTATGTAAGCCGATACTTTTACGTACAGATGAACATTAAGTTTTTTTTTGATTTACATGTACATAAAATAAATGAAAATCTATAATTCTACGGAAAACAAATCAAGTAATCACTTGCTCTGTAAATTTAAATCTACATGAAAGTGATTAGATATTTGAAATGATTGCTTTTCAACATCAGTTATACGAAATAGCAGGAATTTTACACTAAAGAGTTTCCAACGATGGAAGCATTTACAAGTAGGCATGATACAGAATGTCCATAAAATATATGGCAAATAGATATATTTTCTATTTGCTTTCCCTTTCCTTCGATGTATGATTTTTCCTACTAAAGCATATTTTTTTGTCATGCTATTTGACTAATTTCCTTTATAGCTACTGCCAAGTTTTAGTCCCCCACCTTTGCACATCAACTCTGGCTGCAATACAATTTATTGTACATTGTAAACAAATCGTATTAACACTTGCTGTAATTAATATTTATAATCTATGTCTAATAGCACAATTTTCGCTCATGCATTTGGACAAAGCCATAAAGAGTCATAAAGTCACAGTCATTTTCATACACATGTATATACACATATGGTCAAAATAATAGGTACACTCTATATTCTTTTTAATGACTCGTCGACGAAAATTTATTTAAATTAAAAGAAAAAGCAAATACCAATTTATTTTGTTATAACATTAGAAATAAAATAAATACTAAGAAAATAACAAAAGACAAAAATTAAATTCAGTGTTTTCCAAAAAGTAAGAAATTAATCAAAAAACATTGGACAACATAATAAATACATTTAGTTAAAATAAGCAAAAAAGTAAAAAAATCAAGTTTTTTCATCTAAATTGGCTGAGTTTCGTTAAACGCCGGTATACCCACCTTTATTTTCAATTATTTTGTTGACTCTTTTTGGCATGCTGGCAATAAACTTCCTGCAGGTTTCTACTGGTATTTCATATCAAGTTTTTTGGACAAAATTCCATAATTGATCCTTATTTTTAATAACCTCCTTTCAAACTCTTTGTTTCAACTCTTCTCAAAGATTTTCGATAGGATTTCAGTCCGGAGGTTGATTTGCCTAGTCAAGAAGGGCAACATTATTATCTTGGAACCAATACTTTATCAATTTTGAAGTATGCTTCGGACCGTTATCCTGCTGGAATGTCCATATAAGAGACATACATACTTTCCACAGCATAGTTCAACATCGTATTTTCCAAGATATCTTTGTAGTGGAATCTGGTCATAGTGTCGGTAATTCGATGTATCGGACCGACACCATACCACGAGAAACAACCCCAGACCATAATATTGCCGCTCCCGTGCTTGACCGTCTTCTTTGTAAAGGGAAGATGGAATTTCTTACCCTTAGGGCGTCAAACATTCCGGGCACAGTCGTTTCCAAATATATTAATTTTTGTTTTATCGCTCCACAAAATGTTTCGCCATTTTTTTCACCGTCTCTTCTGACCAATTGGAATGACTTTTTGCAAACGCCAATCTAGCCTTTACATTTGTTTGAACTCTTCTGGTTATCTGTCCTCGCAAATGTGCTTCTTGTAGTCTACGACGAACCGTTCGCGATGAAATTACATTTGCAATTTCTGTTAAAATCGATCTTGAAGACACAAATGGGTCCTTCTTCGCAAGTGTTACAATACGGATATCTGTTGTTTTTGAAGTTTTTTTTTTTTTGGCCTTCCGCGAGTTTCGATGTATCGGACCGACACCATACCACGAGAAATAACCCCAGACCATAATATTGCCGCCTCGCGTGCTTGACTGTCTTCTTTGTAAAGCGAACATGGAATTCTTTATACTTAGGGCGTTGAACATTCCGGGCACAGTCGTTTCCGAATACATTAATTTGTATTTCATCGTTCCACAAAATTTTTCGCCATTTTTTCAACGTCTCCTCTGGTCCAAGCAAAGGAGCTCTTTTGGCTATCCGTCCTCGTAAATGTGCTTCCTGTAGTCTACGACGAACCGTTCGCGATGAAATTACATTTGCAATTTCTGTTAAAATCGATCTTGAAGACACAAACGGGTCCTTCTTCGCAAGTGCTACAATACGGATATCTGTTGTTTTTAAAGTTTTTTTTGGGGTTTCCGCGAGTTTCGACGGGCTTTTGGGGCTTCAAAGCATTTTGTACAAAAAATAGCGACCCATTCACAGTTTCTGCTATAGAACGAAGATTTTGGCCACTTTCTCATAGTCTTGAAACAATTTTTCTCGTCTTGGGAGAACAATGACTTTTTCGATCCATGGCTGATTCTTTTTACTATATATTTTGTTATGAATAAAGATTAACAACAGTAAAATAACTAGCTAACTAACTAAAAGACTACAGCAGACTGCGAAAATATTGAAGAATTGAGCAATATATTTATTATTTAGGCCCAGTACTGAAATTACACCTGAACAAAACAAAACTCACAATGAAAACAACGTGGAAGCCCCAGTTTTGTTTTTACTTTTAAAGGTATTACCATATTAAAGTTATTTAAGTAAAAAAGAATTGCCATGTTTGCTTTCCATTAAAGTAACTAAAATTAAAAATAAAGCAAAAATACGCAGGTGTACTTATTTTTTCGACCATATATGTAAATACGACGTATACTAACTATACGAGTATAGACACTGCGAACATATAGTAATAGTAATAAATGATGGATAATATTTCTGCCTTATTTGCTATAATAATAATGTACACAACAATGTGCTTATTGTTTAATAATGACTTAATTGTTACAATAGCTTTATTTGAGGCGGACTCCCAGAAGTTTTAGTCGTCCTTTGCCCCGTCCGTGTCTTTTTCATCATTATCGAATAAAGTTAAATACGTTCAATAATTAATGAAGCAATACAATGGCATAATTATGACAACAAACATTTATTATGGTATATAAGTGTATATTTTATTAAATAACACGCGTACAATTAATTAGCCAAGGAAATTATAGCAAATATATTGAATATTTTGCTAATAAAATTTATTGTTGCTGTTGTCTTAATTGCAAGGGGGTGTAACGGTAATGAAAGTTGCTCAGTGACTGTTCGAAAAAAGGCGCTTGTTTGAGATAAATAACTAAATCTGTGGCAATCAAACGCACTCATTTTTTGACAGGCGTACGTCTGTTACGTTGTTTACAAGCCTACAGAGACATATCATCCTACGTCACAATTACAAAGTTATCGAAATGGAATTATTTAAGTGGAAATGTATCAGGTTGTTCGGAAAGTTCGTTCGGTTTTTAAACGAGTGATGCTATATAATTGGCCTTTTTGACTTTATTGCATCACGATGTATGAATAAATGAAATAGAATTTATTTACAAATTTATATAGGGTGTCCCAACAAGAACGCAAGAATTAAATTTAGCGCCATTCGAAGTGTCACTGTTTGACATTTGAACAATTGTTATTGTTTGCTAGTAGAAGGTACGAGGTTAGTAAAAATGGAGCGCTACACGAATGAACAACGCATTCATTCATTGTGAAATTGTTTTACCAAAATGGTGAAAGTATTGCGGCTACAGTTCGCAAATTGCGATCAATTTGGGGTCACAATAATGCTCCAAAAGAGTCAACTGTAAAGAGATTAATAGATAAATTTGCCAAAACTGAGTCTGTTAGTGTTGTAAAGACAACAACGCATACATGCATACAAAGTTCAATTTTCTCAGGAACTGAAGCTAGCTGACCATGGACAGCGAAGGGAGTTCGTTAATTGGGTGTTGGAGAGACAATATGAAAATGCTGATTTTTCCGATAAAATCATCTTCAGGGACGAAGCCCATTTCCATCTTGATGGCTTCGTCAATAGGCAGAATTGTCGCCAGAATTGTGATTCACGAAAAGCAAATGCATCCTCAACGTGTCACTGTGTGGTGTGGAATTTGTCCTGGAGGAATCATTGAACCTTTTTTTTATGAAAATATGGCATGTCAAGCGCAAACAGTCAATAGTGTTCGGTATCATGAAATGATAACCAGTTTTTTCGTGCCTAGAATTGAAGAAATTAATGTGGAGGGCATGTGGTTTCAACAAGACGGCGCCACATGTCATGCAGCCAGAGAAACAATTCAATTGCTGCATCAGTCATTTAAATCTTGCGTTCTTGTTGGGACACCCTTTCCAAGAATGCAATTATTTTAATATACTATGTAACCTCCCACCTCTCTGGCAGCTTCTTCGTCTCTCATAAAACTCGCGAGGTTTTTCTGAAAAAAGCGTTCAGTTCGATGATTCACCTCCTCATCGTTATGGAAATTCAAATCCTTCTAGTGGTGGGGAGTACGGCTGGTGAGGTAAAACTTCCCATCCAAGCTCTGATCGTTTCTGATGGGTCCGCAAGGCAGTGTAAGGGCGGGTGTTATTATAATGGAAGATGACGCTTCCCCGATTGATGAATCTCGGCCGTTTTTCTTCCAATTCCGCCTTCAATTTATCTAATTGTGCGACATAGTTGTCCACATTAATCGTTTGATTTGTTGAGAGAAGCTCAAAAGGCTACTCCTTTGACATCCCACCAAATCAGCAATATTTCCTTCTTGGGGTGAAGGCCTGCTTTATAGGTGGATGGAGGGGGTTCATTTGGTTTCCGCCATTATCTTTTTCATCCCCTGTGATGGGATTCTTCAGAAATGGTATCTTGTTATTTCATATCCTTAGGTTATAGCAGACGTCAACGCTATTCAGGCGGTTGGCCTCGGCGAGAGAGTGAGATACCCACACATCGAAGTTGCTCACAAATCCGAGCTCTTTTACGGCTCCGTAAACAATTAAGACAGATTTTTTGATTATTTCAGCTATTTTCCCAACTGTTGTACGGGGATTAACAATAATTAAATCTCTCACCTGCTCGGAAACAATTTCTTTCGGTCGTCCTAAGCTGGGAGCGTCCGTTACGGAGAAGTTGCCCGTAGAAAATCTTTTAAACCATTCCTGGCAAGTTCTTTCATTTGGTCTGTTTTATTTATAAACAACTTTATAAATGGCTGGCTTCAGCACAACAAATTAACCGAACGAACTTTTCGAATAACCCGTTATGTGACTGAAAAATCGCGACCACCCGATGTTAATGAGCTAAGATATTTACGTATAACAAAATACAGGGTGTCCGCCGGGAAGGTATACTACTTTGTTTGTTTATAATTTGTGATTAAATGAAAGAGAATGGATCTTAAATCGACAAAATGTTTTATTTAATGTCAGCAATTAGGTATAGAATCCAACATCAGATAAATGTTCGCCTCTGTTAGCCTCACAAATGCGAGCCCTTTTGAGCACATTTTTCATTACATTCTCACATATTTCACGCGGTATTTCATTAATTTCATTACGAATATTTTGTTTGCATAAACCTTGCTTTTCAGACATCCCCACAAAAAGAAGTCCGGAGCAGTCAAATCAGGCGATGTTTATTGGCCTCCACAATAAACATCACCATTTCTTGAAATAACTTGTTGTGGAAAGAGGTCTCGCAGTAATTCCATTTTAATCCTGGCTGTATGTGATGTGACACCGTCTTGTTGATACCACATGTTAACCAAGCCCAAAGCATGCAGTTGTGGCGGTAAAAAGTTTTCATTCATATCACGATATCGCTCCCCATTGATAGTTAACGTTACGCCGTTTTCAGTTTCAAAGAAGTGAGGTCCAATGATTTCTCCTGGCCAAATTGCGTTCCAGACTGTCACTTTTAATGGGTGCAAAGGTGACTGATGAATAGTTTGAGGGGTTTCCATTGCCCAGAACCATTTTTCTGTTTATTCATTCAAATGAAAATGTGCCTCGTCACTCATTATGATTTTTTTCATGAAAATCGAGGTTGTCATGGGCGAGCTGTAACATCCTATTGGCTTACGTACGGCGGTGTAAATGGTCTTGTGGAAGAAGCTTTTGTGTGAACTGAATCTTAAATGGATTTGTTTCGAATCCTTGTGCAAAATTGTGGCCAAAGTTGTTCTTTGAAAACCAAGCTCCTGAGCACGACGTCGAATTGAGGTTGATGGATTTTTTTAAACACTTTCTTGAGCAGCAGTAATATTTTCAGCCGATCTTGCAGTACGTTGTGGTCCATGCTTGGCCCTATCAGCTACAAACCCTCTTTCTTCGAAATCATTCAATACACGATAAATAGTGCGTCTTGTTTGCACGTCGTTTCTCTCGTTTTCACGTAACTTTCTCATCGTCACAGTAATCGATGATTGATGTTGATAAAATGTTTTAGCGATTAAAACACGTTGGCGGTTTATCGAATATTTTTTTATAATAAATTTGTCACGTCTCTACTTCATGACTGCCAAATATGAACTATCAAGACTAATACTTACCAAAATGGCGGCAAAACAAAGTAGTATACCTTCCCGATGGACACCCTGTATATTTTA